>CM029275.1:21879893-22113267 GCA_016920895.1 Vaccinium myrtillus | reverse complement strand
GGGAAACATTATTTTCGGAATCAAAATCAATCAAAAATTTGTGATTGAAACAATCATCCCAAAAAATATGTGCACTAATTAAGCACACATTTAGCACATGTTTGTTTCTTTAGTCAAAATTCAAAATCTTTCCATTAGAAGAATAATGTCACAATTCACACATGTTTTTTCCTTGTCAAAAGTCAAAACCTTTCCATGAAGAGAATATTCAGTTTTGACTTCAAAACAAAGTCACATTATGCACATGTTTTTTCCTTGTTTTAGAAATACAAATCCCAACAATCCCCCACTTGTATTTTTAAAAATATATTCATTGAGCAAGAAGGTATAGAGCAGTGCGTAAGTAAAGGTGTCTACCGATTTGAACCGTTACATAGTGTAAGTGCTTCAGTAAGATACTAGAGTGACTTGTGGTCTTGAACTCTAAGGCTGAATGCACCACACGCACAACTCCACTTTGTGTAATGTTCTTAAGCCAGCACTTTACGACCATGTGCTTATATCCCGGTTTCATGAATGACCTAGAGAATTTGCCCCAATTTTCCCGAGGAGCGGCCACACTCCAACATTCATATAGGTGAGTCTATCAAGAGTACTCCTGTAGTCTAGGTACTCCACTCCACATAGAGCTATAGAACTCATTAAGTGTTATAAAATAACACAACCTTTTCACGCTACAGGATGTCATGCTTCTTAGGGATTGAATTAATTTTTAATTTAGCATGATTCTCAACATATCACCCATGTGACTCGTTTTTCCCTTTGAACCTATTTCTTGGGATCTCCAGTCTATAGGTTGGGTATCCATCACAAGTGACTCATTTCTCAATGGGCCTCAGTCCAATCCCTTTCGAGGTGTACCACACCTTTTCCCGAGCCAGTCCTTTCGTCAAAGGATCGGCAAGGTTCTCTTCCGTTCGGACATAATCCACTCTAACAGCACCAGTAGTGAGGAGCTCTCTCACTATACTGTGCTTACGACGTATTTGTCGTCTCTTGTCGTTATAATAACGGTTCTGAACTTTTGCAATAGCCGCGGTACTATCGCAGTGGATTAAGATCGCCGGTATCGGTCTCTCCCATAGAGGGATTTCTGACAGAAGGTTTCTCAACCAACCTGCCTCTTCACTAGCAGCAGCTAGTGCTATCAACTCTGACTCCATAGTAGATTGTGCCAATATTGTCTGTTTCTTGGATTTCCAAGAAACTGCACCACCAGCAATATTGAACACATATCCACTGGTTGCCTTGGAGTCATCCGAGAGGGTATTCCAATCAGCATCACTATATCCCTCCAAAACTGCGGGATATTTGGAGTAATGCAACCCAAGGTTCATCGTTCTTTTGAGATACCGCATTACCCTCTCAATAGCATGCCAATGCTCCATACTAGGTCGGCTAGTAAACCTGCACAATACACCAACAGCATATGCAATATCTGGTCTAGTACAGTCAGTAGCATAACGAAGACTACCAATGATACTTGCATATTCAGATTGTCTAACACTATCACCAGTGTTCTTAAATAATTTCACAGCAGGATCAAAAGGGGTGCAAACAGGTTTACAATCAAAATAATTATACTTCTTCAAAATTTTCTCAATGTCGTGAGTCTGATCAAGTGAGATACCATTATCTGACCTAGTAATTTTGATACCCAAAATAACATCAGCTTCTCCTAAGTCTTTCATGTCAAAATTCTTGCTAAGCAAAGATTTGGTTTCATTCACAACAGATAAGCTAGAACCAAATATAAGCAAGTCATCAACATATAAACATATCAAAGTGCATACTGAATTCTCAAACTTGTAGTATATGCACTTATCACTTTCGTTAACCTTAAAACCATTTGAAATGACAAGATTATCAAATTTTTCATGCCACTGCTTAGGAGCTTGTTTAAGGCCATAAAGAGATTTAACTAACTTACACACTTTTCGTTCTTGCCCATGGACAACGAACTCCTCGGGTTGGTCCATATAAATCTCTTATTCTAAATCACCATTTAAGAAAGCGGTTTTAACATCCATTTGATGTACCACTAAGTTATGGATAACAGCTATGGCAATCAAAACTCGGATAGAGGTAGTCCGTGTCACAGGAGAATAAGTGTCAAAAAAATCAATATTCTCCCTTTGCCTATATCCCTTAGCTACTAGTCTAGCTTTTAATTTATCTACTATGCCATCAAGTTTTAACTTCCTTTTAAGGACCCATTTACAACCAATTGTCTTACAACCTGGTGGTAAGTCTACTAGTTTCCATGTTCTATTGGTTTCTAGTGAGTCCATCTCATCATTAATGGCTTCTTGCAAAAAATCAGCATCTGGGGAAGACAAAGCTTCCTGAAGTGTAGTGGGGTCCTCTCCTAAGGGGAATGCAAAATCAGGACCAAAGTCCTTCGAGACGCGAGCCCTCTTGCTCCTTCTCGGTTCAATATCAGTGTCCCTCGAGTTCACGTTTCTAGGTTCTTCTAATCTAGGTGTACTACTACTAGATTCAGAGCCCCCACTATTTCTAGATTTAAAAGGAAACTTATCTTCATAAAAGTCAGCGTCAATAGACTCTATAATCACCTTATTGTTGATATCAAATGAAACTTATCTTCCTGAAGTGTAGTGGGGTCCTCTCCTATGGGGAATGCAAAATCAGGACCAAAGTCCTTCTAATCTTGTCCTTAGCTATGTCAATATCCGTGTCCCTCGAGTTCACGTTTCTAGGTTCTTCTAATCTAGGTGTACTACTACTAGATTCAGAGCCCCCACTATTTCTAGATTTAAAAGGAAACTTATCTTCATAAAAGTCAGCGTCATTTATAAAATGCTAGTTATAGTGTTAGTCAATTATTATAAAAATGCTAGTCATTTATAAATAATGCTTCATGAGTACTCTACCACGTGCACTTTGGTGAAATAGAAAACAATACCGTCCACAACAGACTTGCAATCTTAACATATATAAATAGCTTGTACTAAAAAAAAAAATTTGCTAGAACTTACGTTTGGCTGAGAAAAAAAATAATCGTTTCATATTATTGTGAAAATTCATTCCAACTCCTAGCTATGTCAATAAAGAATGACGTGTTTCAATTTTCATTACATATGCATGATTCCTTCTTATCATGTATTTATTAAGTGTGGTCCCTACTTTTTGTCAAGTCCAGCTCTCTCTATAATTCTTTTTTGTTTTAAAAATGATTGAAATTTTTATTGATTTCAAACCAGTCCGACTATGCATACATGTGTGTGTGTACGTATGCGCACAAACACATCTGGACCGTCCGTTTTAGGAATCAACGGTCGGATTTTAAAAACTCTTACTCTTCCATGCCATAAGAGTTTTTTTAAAATTCATGGACGTCGAAGTTTTTTTTGAATGGTCAAGATCAAGATGCCATTTGTGCATTATTCATACGCGAGTCGTGCGTACGAATAGTTTTATTTATATTTCAAACAATCTGAACGGGATTGGCTAACCAAGTGGGGGAAAACCCTACCATTTTCATTACATATGCATGATTCCTTGTTATCATGTATTTATTAAGTGTGGTCCCTACTTTTTGTTAAGTCCAGCTCTCTCTATAATTCTTTTTTGTTTTAAAAATGATTGAAATTTTTATTGATTTCAAACCAGTCCGACTATGCATACATGTGTGTGTGTACGTATGCGCACAAACACATTTGACCGTCCGTTTTAGGAATCAACGGTCCGGATTTTAAAAAACTTTTACATGGCATGTAAGAGTTTTTTTTTAAAATTCGGACCGTCGAAAACACACATGAATGGTCAAGATGCACCATTTGTGCATTATTCATACGCGAGTCATGCGTACGAATAGTTTTATTTATATTTCAAACAATCTGAACGGGATTGGCTAACCAAGTGGGGGGAAAACCCTACCATTTTCATTACATATGCATGATTCCTTGTTATCATGTATTTATTAAGTGTGGTCCCTACTTTTTGTTAAGTCCAGCTCTCTCTATAATTCTTTTTTGTTTTAAAAATGATTGAAATTTTTATTGATTTCAAACCAGTCCGACTATGCATACATGTGTGTGTGTACGTATGCGCACAAACACATCTGGACCGTCCGTTTTAGGAATCAACGGTCCGGATTTTAAAAAACTTTTACATGGCATGTAAGAGTTTTTTTTAAAATTCGGACCGTCGAAAACACACATGAATGGTCAAGATGCACCATTTGTGCATTATTCATACGCGAGTCGTGCGTACGAATAGTTTTATTTATATTTCAAACAATCTGAACGGGATTGGCTAACCAAGTGGGGGGAAAACCCTACCATTTTCATTACATATGCATGATTCCTTGTTATCATGTATTTATTAAGTGTGGTCCCTACTTTTTGTTAAGTCCAGCTCTCTTTATAATTATTTTTTGTTTTAAAAATGATTGAAATTTTTATTGATTTCAAACCAGTCCGACTATGCATACATGTGTGCGTGTACGTACGCGCACAAACATATTTGGACCGTCCGTTTTAGGAATCAACGGTCCGGATTTAAAAAAACTCTTACATGGCATGTAAGAGTTTTTTTTAAAATTCGGACCGTCGAAAACACACACGAACGGTCAAGATGCACCATCTGTGCATTATTCATACGCGAGTCGTGCGTACGAATAGTTTTATTTATATTTCAAACAATCTGAACGGGATTGGCTAACCAAGTGGGGGGAAAACCCTACCATTTTCATTACGTATGCATGATTCCTTGTTATCATGTATTTATTAAGTGTGGTCCCTACTTTTTGTTAAGTCCAGCTCTCTCTATAATTCTTTTTTGTTTTAAAAATGATTGAAATTTTTATTGATTTCTAACCAGTCTGACTATGCATACATGTGTGCGTGTACGTACGCGCACAAACACATCTGGACCGTCCGTTTTAGGAATCGACGGTCCGGATTTTAAAAAACTTTTACATGGCACGTAAGAGTTTTTTTTAAAATTCGGACCGTCGAAAACACACATGAATGGTCAAGATGCACCATTTGTGCATTATTCATACGCGAGTCGTGCGTACGAATAGTTTTATTTATATTTCAAACAATCTGAACGGGATTGGCTAACCAAGTGGGGGGAAAACCCTACCATTTTCATTACATATGCATGATTCCTTGTTATCATGTATTTATTAAGTGTGGTCCCTACTTTTTGTTAAGTCCAGCTCTCTTTATAATTATTTTTTGTTTTAAAAATAATTGAAATTTTTATTGATTTCAAACCAGTCCGACTATGCATACATGTGTGCGTGTACGTACGCGCACAAACATATTTGGACCGTCCGTTTTAGGAATCAACGGTCCGGATTTAAAAAAACTCTTACATGGCATGTAAGAGTTTTTTTTTTAAATTCGGACCGTCGAAAACACACACGAACGGTCAAGATGCACCATCTGTGCATTATTCGTACGCGAGGCGTGCGTACGAATAGTTTTATTTATATTTCAAACAATCTGAACGGGATTGGCTAACCAAGTGGGGGAAAACCCTACGAGAAATAGCTACCAATTAGGGTGTCTATAATTGTTTTATTATCAACATCATAATACATGTTACTAAGGTTAAGAGTGTTAGTCAATTATTTTAAAAATGCTGGTTATGTGTAAATAATGCTTGATGAGTACCCTACCACTTGTCCTTTTGGGAAATAGAAAACAAAATCATCAAATACTTAACATAAATGACTTGTACTAAAAAAATAATTTGCTAGCACTTACAATGGCTGAGATTTTTTTTCTCTTCATATTATTGCGAAAATCCGTTCCAATGGCTATGTCAATAAAGAATGACTTGCTTTAATTTTCAATTATAAATTATATATGCATGATTCCTTCTTGTCATGTATTTACTAAGTGTGGTCCCTACTTTTTGTTAAGTCCAGCTCCCTCTATAATTTATTTTTTGTCAAAACGATA
This sequence comes from Vaccinium myrtillus, assembly GCA_016920895.1. Lineage (NCBI taxonomy): Eukaryota > Viridiplantae > Streptophyta > Magnoliopsida > Ericales > Ericaceae > Vaccinium > Vaccinium myrtillus. The sequence goes on along the minus strand of CM029275.1, from coordinate 22,107,328 downwards.
GGACTTTTGTTGATTGCAACCAATATGAGGCAACAATAAGACTAAAAGAGACCGTAGTTGCAGAGATCCGCATATTTAAATCCCGTTTTGTTGTGTGATTAATAAGAACAAATCTTTATTTAAAGTTTAAATTACGTTTTCACGGATGTGGATGTACGGGCGTATGTGTACCTTTGTGTACTAGGGGTTCGATGGATGGTTAGGATATGTGTATTGATGTGGTGACGTGATTTGAGGTTGTTAAAGATGCGTTAGTAGTGGTCGGGGTCAAATTAATTGGTGGAGATAAAATGAAAATTTTCTCTCTCCATAACAAAAAAAAGAATTCAGTTTTACTACTCCTACATTTTTTACCTGTCAATATTGAATGCTCTGGTACGACGGAAAACAATGAAGGTACTATCATACGCTAGAGGAGAACCAACTAGCATCAACGGACCCCAAACCTGACGGTTCCCACCACCGCCTCACCGGATCCAACCACCACAACGCCTCACCAATCCAAAAACACCCCACAACCCCATAACCACCTCTGCTGCCGCTGTCGCCGCTATCACCTCCTCCACCGCATCTGCTGCCGTTATCACCTCCTTCATCGCATCTGCTGCCGTTACCCCTCCTTGCATAAAAGATTGTTGGAAAAAAATATTTTGATTATAATATTTATTTTATGTGTGAATGGAAATTGAAATGATTTAGAGTCATATCTTTTTAGTGGCACCTGTTCGCTGTGGACGGACGCATCCTTTCGTGAACAGATGTGTCTCTTCACCCTGGTGACTATTCGTAGAGTCACCAGTTTGCCTATATATATGGCATCTTTCATTCATTTTAAGAGGTTGTTAATTTTCTACACTTTCATTGAGAGTCTTTTCATTGGAGAGAGTACAGACACAAGTTTGGTTCGCCTACCGAACAGATTGGAGTGCTACTTCCGTTCGGTGAAGATCAAGTAGTGCTGGGAGATAGACGTTCATGCAAACCGTAAGCACCGTAGCGGGGGCGAATCTGTCTTAAGATTGTTGGAAAACATGTTTACTTTAGAGAGTAGTATATTAATTATCATTGGTGTCAACAGGGCTGACTGTTGGTAAACCCAGAAAACTCTTGAACAGTTATTTCGTAAAGGGTGTAACTCTTGAGCGCCTGTTTTCTTCTTCAACCAGTGTGACGTTTGGACGGTTTTTGTAATCTTGTATCACCGTATATTTCTTCTTTGTGCCAGCCAAGGATTGTTTGTGTTTCATAAATGGGGTTAGATCTTCTAGAAAATTGGGGTTTAATATGCATTCATGACGCTTTAAAATGTACCCATGTTTTGTGTAAACCAAAAGTAGTGACTTTTGAGTTTTCAGAAAACCTGTGAACCTTAGGTTCAAACTAAAGAATTTGATCATTGAGTTTCAAGCAAGAGGTGTGACCAAAGTGTTGAAATTATAAGACATGATTGTTGGTGGGAAAAAAAAAAAAATACATATAAAATAGAAGTGAATAGGTTGGCATTTACTCACCAACTGACACCTATCCGTTGCACCGTTTAGTTTGACGATGGCTTATCGGTTGAAAGACAACATTCCCGTGCAAGGCAACGAGTCCGGTTCTTGCGGTGAATAATTTTGTCCTGTACATATTTTGAAAACTAGCTTTTATTTGTTGAGAATTGAGATCATTTGGGCTGGGAAACTACATGAAAAGTCTGAATAGACTTGGACTACTTTGTTTCCACTTCCATAAATTCATCCTTATATTAAGCCTTATGATCTGGAATCAAAACCATGTTTAGGATTTACTGCAACGCCTAAACTTGTTTGAAGTCCAGGTAATTTTTATTCTCACTTTGGAGATATGGCGTGAGTAATTCGGCGGTTAATTCCGGCGATTATGGCGGCTAGGATTTCGGATCGAATGGGTGCAAGTTTGAACCATTGATCAGCCGAAGTGGTGTGTCTTTTGCTCACACCTGTTAGGAAAAGTCACAACTTTTATTAGGGGTTATGCCCTTTGGTAGGTGTGGCACGCCTATAATTGGTGGCCTCGTGGCTTTCTATTGTTTCAGCCGAATTGATGCCTTGGTTGCATGAACCTGTTTATAAGGTTGCAATATTACAAAGGGATATACCCTTTGGCAAAAGATGCCAGCACAACCCTTCAATTGGGGTGCCAACGCACCTATAAACAGGCATTTGTTTATCTTTGGAAAAAAAAAAACAACATTTTGCATCCAAATTCTGCACGCCAAATTCCTAACAAAAAGCTTTCGGTTTCATTAATACTGGTGATTAAATTCTGCAGATTTGTTCACTAGTGTCTTGGTTCTTTTGCTCATACTACCGAGTATTTTGTTCTACTTTTGGGAGTGCAAACGCATGTAAAAGATCCATAGATCAAGGGGCCAGTGAAGTCATAAATTTTAATCAGCAATCTTCATCATCTTCTGTTGAAAATGAATCCTCAGATTGCGGGTAATTTGCGTCTGCAAATTGGTTTATGAGACCAATGATAGAAATTAAAAAATGTGAAGAGTACTAGTTCCTAATATCTTGAGTATTTGGTTGTTGCTTGAACAACTATAGCCCCACATTAATTGAAGTAGTTTTGGAATTCGACAAGTTCGAGAATGAGCATTATTGCTTGGATCTTCACTAGAAATGGACGAGACCGACCGATTCTGGTTTTGTGTAACGCTTAGGGTTAAAACAAAAGATGTAATCGCTGATTTTCAAATAAGAGTTGTGACTGTTGGGTTTATACTTGAAGATGTGAGCATTGGGTTTGAACCAATAGGTGTGCCTATTGGTGAAAAGTCACAAATCGTTTGGTTAATCAAAAAGTCGTTGATAAGCATGACAATAAGTCATTTGGGCCAAATCGATTGGAAACATAAAACATGCAACTTTATGTTTGGATATTATTTGAAATTGAGTTTCAATAAACTTGGCAAATGGACTGGCTATGTTTGGTTTGACATTGAAACTAAAGATTTGAAATATATTTATTTCTACAATCTCGAGCGTTTGGTAGTTATCAAACAACTCACCCCACTAGATATTTTAAATAAAGTGGAATCAATTTTTATGTTATGGAGAGTATCCAATGAACGTGGAAAAGTACACGGTATGCATGTTGCATTATAACATAAAATCGCGGTGGTAAAAAAAAAAACGTGAAAATTTGAGTAGAGTTACTCGATTTTGGGTGAGTTACGCAAATGTGGGGTTGTTCCTTGTAAATGGGTCTTGAAGCACAAGAGAAAACGAGAATTTTGACATAGTTTGTGACATGTCATAAACTGCAAAAAATATTTTGAGAAATTCTGAATAAATTTCAGAATTGTGGGGGAGTAATTATAATTTCCGCGAACTTTTAATTTTGTGTTGCACTATGGATTAGATATCCAACTGTACTCTGGAGCGTAGAGAAGAAAATTATATGTTCGATTTTAAAGACTAAAAATCCACGAGTAGATACATGTCTTTACACTTTGAAAGTGCAACAAAGGTTTAGAAATCCTCTAAACTCATGTGTATAGCATGGTCTACAATGGAGTCTGATCAACTCATTGCGTTAGACAAAAGCTAGTTAGTGGCGTGGCTAAGCCATCCTTTAGAGGATGTTCCAATGTGGTTCGGTTCTGTGCCAGGATTTATAACACGATGGCTGTCGGTAGTTGGAAAGGCTTAGAGGACCACAAAGAACGGTTAGTCTCGATATTATAGACTTGCACCGTTAAACATTTGTTTTCGCTAAAGAATCAGTTAACGAAATAAATTAGTGACATTTTTTGGTGGTCACAAATATGTTTGAGTAAAATACAAGTATGAGTAAATAGTTGTGACATTGATACCTGTCCGGACTTAAAAACAATCATGTCAAATTATAGGTGATTATGTGAATATTCTAGATTATCACATAATTGTGGGGGAAGTGGTGCTTTTTTGCAAATAACTCGTTTTTTGCAAGTAACTCATACGTAGCTTTTTGAAAATTACTCATACAAGTAATTTAATTAATTCTGTGCTAAAAAATTTGCAGATCATTCTTTGATTGGTGTTCATAAGTTTGACACTCAACGTTAGAAAGGCACAGGATAGTATGGTAAGTCCTAACGTGATAATTGCAGACGCAATACCATACAACACTTTGTTCTCAATTGAAATTAGCATCATTGAAGGTCAATAATGAAATACGGATCCGTTAACCAAATGGTTTTGACTAGAGAACAAATGATCATCGAGGGGAATGGGTTTAAAGCCTACTAATTAAAAGCCTCTATAACGGCAACCCAACCTAGCTGACTAGAGATCCCAAGATCTAGGTTCAACGGGACAACCGAGTTATATGAGACTTAGGAGTATCACTGAGGAGATATATCTCTCCAACTCATTCCTGTGGTGAAACAGTGATGCCTGCAGCGATTTAGGTTAAGTTTTAACTTTTAATGATTCTTATATCTTGGTAAATCCAAGTGGGGTATAGCAGGATACTCTTAATAAGAGATCACTGCTTGACCGTAATCCTGTACCTAATTTAATGGGTTGCCCCAAGCGTAGGGCGGAGACCGGTGTAGCACAATACCCGGTAAGACCGGAATCGAATCCACAGAGAAGGTGGAAAGTGCTTACTAAAAACTCGGGTTGCTAGTTTAACACGGCTCTTAGGTAGCCACCCTTTGTGATTTGATTGGTGAATTAACTAAATTAAGCGAAAAACTGATTTTGATTAAATTAATTAAAAGGAAGTACGGTCGTAGGGTTCATAACACGGTGACCAGGTCCGGATATTTCCTGCTCCATTCGTTGTTTCGAGAAAACGGTTGATTTTAGAGAGAAAAGGTCACCCCGAAAGATGCGAATCCTCGCAGTCGCCGTTACCCGTGTACAGCGAAGAACAAGTTTTGGTCCCCCGTTCCTCGCGTTACATGGGCTCCGACAAAGCTCGGATTCGTCCAACGGAAGCTCTTTAATAACCTAAAATTGCTTTTTCATTATCGAGTTTGAGAATAGGAGCAAAAATAAATCCAGCCCTAGCCACGGCGTGTTAATCACCCCGCGACCATACTTATGAAACTACTCACTCATATTGAACAGAACAAATAAGAAAATTCTGGAATTAAACATGCTATTAAACTCGAATAAGAATTAAAACACAAGATTCGGGAATAAAACACGGACAAACTCCCGTGAACTAAGATTAAAGTAAATAAAACAAGAGTTACCGAAGCAATACTTCAATCGCGTAACGAAACTCCAAAAAACTTCAATGGAAAAGTAACCCGGAAAGTAGAATCTTCAGAGGAAAACGGCTGTGAAATTAGAAGAAAACTAAACAAAATTTCGAACCCTAATTCGGCCTCAAAACTAGGTATTTATCCTCCCCCGAAGTCAACACACGTGGCAAAGTCAAACGGGCAAATTAAGAGTCTCGGTATCGATACAGGAGAAGTCCTGTATCGATACCCAGACGTTCTGTTCCCAAATTGGCTCACGGGTATCGATACAAGACAATCCCTGTATCGATACCGAGCCTGCTAAATTGAAATTTCAGCTGTTTGGTCGTCCTTGCTTGGGTCCCACCATGCCCCACATGCCCAATGTCCTATTGCCACTTTCCCGTGCTCCTCCGGCCTGTTTCCTACAAAACAAACACAAACACCAAAAACAAAAGCCAACACCGCATCAAGTGGAAAATGAAGTAAATCGCGCCTCTAATGCGCTAATTCGCCCTACTTAGGCGCTTATATCTATGACATTGCGCGCCTATCAATCACCTATGTGAGTGTGAAGTGGGCCGCTTCTATGAAAATTTTAAGGCTGAATTCATAAAAACAATGAAAAAACTAGAAAAACACAAAACGTGTTACGGGGCCAAAATGACACTGTAAAAATAATCAATCAAGCGTTCGAAAGATATTCGTGTTGACTATTGTCTTGGCTTACACAAACTCAAATGCATGCATGCTTTCAAAAATTGAACACGGTTAGCATAGCTCCACATGGGCGCGAATAAATATCCCTACAAGAATAATCGTCCACACAACTCACTAATAACCTCAAAATTGCTTTTTCATTACAAGTTTGAGAATAGCGTGAGCAAAAATAAATGGTTTAGCCACGTGTTAATCAAAGTTAACGCATACAAGAAACTACTCACTCATTTGCACAATATGTCCAAATAAGATTTCACAAAATTAAACATGCATTAAATCATGAATAAGAATTAAAACACAAGATTCGGGGAATAAAACACGACTAAACTTTTGAATTAAGATTAAAGTAGAATAAAACAAGAAACCGCAAAATACTTCAATTGTGTAACGAAACTCCAAAAAACTTCAATGGAAAAGTACCGGAAAGTAGAATCTTCGAGAGGAAAAACGCACTGCAAAATTGAAGAAAACTAAACAAAATTTCGAACCCTAATTCGGCCTCAAAACCAATTTATCCTCCACAACATAAAGATCAAAATAAAAACATCATCCATGCAAATTATATTACGGACCCCAAATGAAAAGAACACAAGTTCCACATGAAATAACAAAATATCCAACATGAAATAACAAAATACCCAACATGAAATAACAAAATACCCAAACTAAAATAACACCTCCTCATTGGTCTACCTACCTTGGGTCCCACCATGCCCCATGCATGCCACAATGTGCCTCAATGCCACTTTCCCTCCTCTTCCTCGGGTTCACAAAACAAACACAAACACCAAAAACAAAAGCCAACACGGGTCAAGTGGAAAAGGAACATATGGAAAATTTTAACCCCTCAAGTCGCCCTACCATCCATTCTTCGCGTGATTCAATCACCTATGTGAGTGTGAAATTCTTTATGAAAATTTTTGTTAAAACACTCTCTTAAGCTTCGATGACTTCAGGGCCAAAATGGGTAGCAACCAAGAAAAGATCTTCGGAAAGATTCTAGTATTGATTCACAAGGGGTGGTTGAAAGTCAAAAGGCTCCACCTCTCGCATCACGAAATTTCCACGGGCTATGCTCTTGGTAAGAATAGTTTTCATCAATCGCCAAGTAATTCAATTTCATTCAGGGATCGTTGGAAAAAAATATTTGGATGCAGGAAATACATGTCTCTATTTTGCATGTTTTTGAAATTGTTGAAATCAATTTCATTCATGTGGGGGATTGTTGGAAAAAATATTTTGATTATAATATTTATTTTAGTAAATGAATAATTGAAATGATTTAGAGTCATATGAAAGTGGCACTCAACATATTCCCGGACGCTATTCATTCAAAGGGTTTATTTTCTGACTATTCGGGTTGAGAGTCTTTTGTAACAAACCACTTGGTTCACAATTTTAAGAGGTTGTTTTTTAAACTTTCCATTGGTGAGAATTCTGGAGCATCTCTATGTTTCTCATACAAAATACCCGCACTTGTGCAGGGACAAAATCTCAGCTTGGGCACGGGTAGTTGGTATTCACCTCCTATACCGCAAACTCGCAGAATGATATGGGTGTGATCACAATGGGGGTTTAGCCACTTTTATTATCGAGTCTCGGAACTAAATGCATTCCTGATTTTCTAGTACATGAAATTTTTAAGATTCAGACTTTGGAGAACTCAAGTTATATCAGCGGGTTTGGGAACCAAAACAACTTCTCCGTCTTCCATTAGTGCCAGGGCAAACATTATGGTACAAAACCAACGATGTTTCATCAAGAAACCCAACAGTTCAAAAAAATCAAAAGGGCAACTCCCAAAATCTTCCAACAGGCCCGCCGGTTGAGTTGCAAGACTAAAACTTTCCTGTTCATCTGAAGTTTCAAGAGTTCAAAAAAATCAAAAGGGTCCTCCTTCCTCCGTGGTGCCTTGAGGAGCACAGAGGACTCATCGCTACCGTTGATTCATATCTGATACTTACTAAATGTTTGCCAAATTATCAGATGGGTTTTTAAATTGAACAAATTTTAGATCTGGAGAGATAAGGCTGTTGGATGGATTTGATAGGAGGAAATGGGGACCCAAAAAAAATTTCAAGGCCATGGGTTTTGGAACTTTTGAACAAATATGCACTCAGTTTTGGTGAAATGATGCTTTATGTCAAGGTTTGACCCTTCCTCTTTACTTCTTGGAGGAAATCTTGATTTCGATTACTGGTTTATTTGGGTTATACGTAAAAGTACATTTATTCACGTTTAAGGTGGGAAGTGGCAATGAAATGAGGCAGATCTTGCCTTAAGTCCTAATATGTTAGTTTATGGCTTCTCTAATACGAGGTTATTTCTTGATATGGTTTAACCGAATGCCAAGACGAGCTTAAAGCATCAGGGGATCAGTTAGTGCAAGCATGAATAGTGGAGGCAGACTTGTTTAGCTCCACTAATTTGTGGCTGCTTTTCAGAAAAAATCAGAATTTGTGGCTCATTTCTTGATAAATAACAAAGCTTAATTTAACTTTAGCTAAAGCTCTGTAGGGTCTTGGCTCAAATTTTATAGGTTCGAAGTACTAAATAGCTTGAGTTCTGATGGGAAACCTCAGCTATTTTAAGAGTTTGACTAAGACAAAAGTTGATGGGCTCAACCCCGCAATGAGCTGGCATGAAAAACATAGCCCACATGTGTAAAGTCAACGAGTATCCGACTAAGCCAAGTTGGATCAACTATATCGCTTGGGGAGGAGGGAGAATAGACATTCACCTATGTCGATGATTTCCACCAAATTGTTTGGGCTCGTTCATTAACTGAAAAATGAACCATATGATACCCTGATATTGGAAGTTTTGGTGTTGAAATCCGTATGGATAACTCTGATACCGAGATGAAGGCATTTGATGTCTTGGTCCTTGAAAAGTAGATGGATGAACAGGGAATCCAGAAAAGTTACCATGAAAATTCATCCAAGGAGAATTCTGAGAATAAGTCTGAGAAGCATCTCCCCTCCATTGTGAGCCAGAACAATCGACATTTGAGTTGATGTACATGTGTTCTATTTGACAGAGAATCCCAAACTTCTCCTAGCACATATATGGCAATGGTGATTCAGAAAGAGAGCCAGTCAGACAAGATGACAACTGTGTATCTAACGGCCCAATGTGCCTTAGGATCATCTCTCCACATTTTCTGTGGCAAGAATCTGTGATGCTGGAAACAAGATCATCCAAGGGTCTGTATCCAAACAGTCTTGATGCATTCAGGTAGGCCCACATTTCGCATCCAAATACTCATTGAATCCATTAGCTTTCATTACATTCTCTACTTGAATTCGCCAAGGCAGATAATTCGATCCAGTCAATTTGATATTGACAAGCGAGTGAAAGTTTGAGACTAGAAAAGCTAGAGATGGAGGAAGGTTTACCGCCACTGTTGTCATGATTCGTACTGAAAAGACTCTTGAGAAATGTGTGTGAGTTAGGGTTTGAATTACTTGAACAGCAAAGATGAATTTCTTGATTCTTGAGATTTTACGAACTTCTTTGGAAATGAATCATCTGTGTTAGGGTTTGAATTTCTTGATCAACGAAGCTTTCGATTTAGGATCGTGAGACTCTCGTCTATACGGCTCTGATACCATATAGAAAAAGCACACAATTGCAGAACTAGAAATGAGGGAGAAGATGAACTTGAAAATGAAGAGAACCACATTTCATTTACTGCTCTCAAATTGTTTCTTGTTCGATGCTCACAAAGCTGAAGCACCTCAGCTATTTATACATTTTCAGACTTGACAGAAAAGAGGTTATATAATACGTACATGATAAGAGCCAATCAGAAATAACAGCTCCTTTTGATGGAGGGGAACCACGAGAAAAGAAAGGAGAAGAAAGGGGAGTAAACTCTCTCCCTTGTTTGGATGACCAAAGTGGTGAGAGAGGAAGAGAAAATGGTGAGATTCCAGAACCCCTTACCCTTTCTCACTAGTAAGGGAGATCCCACCCCTTTCTTCTCTCACCATCCAAAGGGCCTGGAAGAGACGTGCTCGCTTGAACCACTTGACGCCCACTTGATCCACTTGCACTTTGCACCACTTGCACTCAACTCAACTGATTAGGATTAGGCTAGCCAACGAGACTTGCTAACACCAATTATCACAACTCTATCTCCTAACTCAATTGTTTCTTCAAGACAATAGATTTTTTAAAAGAATTTCAAATTTAAAAAATCCAAATTGACATTATTTATCCGATTATTTTCTATAAACATATACTCCTTTGATGAATAAATAGTGCGAGTGTATAACAAATAACAAATATTGTGTAAATGATCTATATACAAGAGGTTTGCTCCCTCCAAATGTCTCATATTCAAAACCTCTTAGGTGCTATCAACTTCTTTAAGACCAGTCCATACGGCACTTTGCTTTGCCTTTAAGTGAGACACCCCACTAGTGGATGGTGGGATTGGTTCCCCATAATTAATTGAGGTACATGCAAACCAGGCCGGACACCGGGTTATAAAAAAAGAAAATTCCATGAGGGGGTAATAGTGCAAGGTGCAAGTTTTTATGGGTAATAGTGCAAATACTATGTACATGGTGTAATCTGAATGTGTGTGTGAGAGAGAGAGAGAGAGAGAGAATTCATACTTAAAATAGGAATGAGGGACGATTTTTATTGCTCACTCTTCTTTTTTTTTTTTATTCACATGAAATTATCTTTTTGCACTTTCATTCGTTCACTTTTTCACATATAAAAAGAGGAGTACGAAAATTAATTTCCTAAATTTATCACTACATGACTGATAATAAATCTTGTCCCTTTCACTGTTTTGAGATTCGCCTTTCAGTTTCAAGAACGGGCCAACAGTTTACCCAAGTGCAATAACTTCCATCTCACACCACAAGAACAAGTTTCCATTAGTGCATCACTCTCTAATGTAAGGGACCTAATGGTCATCGTTTAGAACAGAATTTAAGCAAAGCATTAATTGTTTAACTTTCTATATTTGTCATCATCATTCCGAGAACGAAGCCGAATACTAATGATCTTCAAAAGCTTAACAGTTCAAATTGTATCGCAACAAATTCGGATTCACATTGGATTTTCTATTTGCCCATTTACAGAATGTGCAGATTTTATATATACGAACGGAATGTTACATTGTTACAATAGCAAATCACGGTGTGTGAGAGTCATAAACCTCTCCAGCTAGGAATGCTGATGAGTAAGGAAGAATTGAAGAGACCAGGTACCTTGTTAAAAGGTGAACCCGACTCTTTAGCAGTATAGTCAATTCTGTATGTTCTTACATGTGCTTACAAAAAAACGCGATCCTGTCACCATCTTCAAAATAGTAAGGCCTTATAATCTGACCCACCCGCTGAGCACAAAGAACTGCAAGTGCTACCGGTGACTTCACCCTGGAATTCAGCATCAGATTTCCAATGAAAATGGATAGTAGGGAACGGAATATCAAATCAACATTCAGTTATGGGAAAATCTGAAGTTTGCAATTTCATAACAAATTACTTAATGGGGCGACTCAAAGATTGAACTGCATGGTTCCCCACTAGGCATGTGGATGCATGTGAATACTGATGTCCCTCTTTGTACTGTTTAGCATTTACACAAGGCCATGCCTCAGAAAAATCGCAAAATAGGAAGGGAAATTTTATAGAACCTGTAAGGCCAGAGATACTACCCGACACATGATGTTGGGCAACTAAGAGACAACACATGTTAATAAGTTGAGCGTAAATAATACTCTGTATGAGGATGTTAAAGTCGATGCATAAAAAGACTAGGAGAGCAATAGAAATGGAAACTTACTGAATTGGCAGGGTGATGTCATTTAAAGAATACGAACGTACTAAATTTAACTAAACATTTAGCTTTTGACAAAAGAGGATGGAAAAAAAGAATCTATGTATCCCACCCCAATCGAATGGGAACTTAATTTGGTTTCGTTTGGTTGAGTAGTTCGCTTTATGGCCATGCTTCACAACAGTGGATAGCTACTTTCTAAGCATGATGATCATGGGATTCCTTTAGAAGCATAAATTAAGAGACAGAATTCAGTTTTATGTTCTTTACCTGTCAAGATTGAATGCCCGGGTATGACGGAAAGCAATACATATCATAGGCTAGAGGAGCTCCAACTAGCATCAACAGCCCCAATGATCTTCTCATGTAGTTTGGCTCCCGCACAAGCAATTACACCACGGTCAAGACCTTCTAAATATAAACCTTTAGAGAAGTCTAAGGGATGTCCTCCAGCATCAGTTACTACACCACCGGCCTCTTGTATGATAACAACACCAGCTGCATGATCCCATATCTTCTCTTTGTAGCCTGCCCTAGCAAATTTCATGAACACCTCGGCATGCCCACGGGCTATGGCTGCGTATTTCACCATACTATATACACGTAATGGTTGGTTTCTGCAGTTGAAACAAATGTATCAGCTTTCTGCACAACTGAATAACGCTATGAATGTTCATCTCCTTTCTCCTTAGATGAATGTATGTTTACTTAGATCACTGCCCCGTAGTAACAATAAAGAATGTGCTAAACTATTACCAGGAGTAGAAAGCTTAAAGTGTAAGTTACATGAAATTGGATAAATGAACCATCAATTCAGACACTTAAAGTTGTAGCTTCAAAATAAACAATATAATCTGACTAGAAATTGAATGCTTTCGGTCGCTTGGTAAAAGAATTTCGCAAGGTGGAGCCTTTCGTGCTTCTCATTAACACCAAACCTAAAGATCAAAGTTATGGAAGAACAAAGCAGAACTAAAGAGATCTCTCACCTAAGCCCAACACTGTGAGCCAATCCTGCTGTGAAGGAATGGCTTGAATTTGCCTTCTCAACTGGTTCGCAAAAGGTAGCGAATGCTGGGTCATCAATGGATGAAACTTGTATTTGTCTTGCATTATTTGGCCACAAAAGCTTCTCCTCTCCATGGAGTAATGGCTGCATCCAAGCATTGCCACTACCTCTCCTCGCATAAAATACACAACCTCTTTCCCAAGATTCAGATGTTGGAGGACTCAACTTATATATAATTCTATGGTAGCGGTTATGATAACTTAACCATTCTTTCTTCATTGGGTAGTTTGGGCACCCAAGAACTCCAAGAACAACTTCTCCATCTTCTATTAGTGCCAGGGCAACAGCGTATTGATCCCCACGTACAAAACCCAACGTTCCATCTATAGGATCCAACACCCAAAATCTTCCAAAAGGCCCACCAGTTGAGTTGCACCTACTAATGGCCTCAAGTACATCTAAAGTTCCAAGAGACACCAGTGGGGTTTTAAATCCATATCGTGGTGCCTCAACTAGACAGTTATTGACTGTATCCACCACAGCTTCTAGTATGCCTGATGCATTTGCTTTGGAGAGTGCTTCAACATCTTCTTCAGCGACAATGGATATATTTTCACTCCCAAAAGACTCAGCCAGTACCCAGCTGACAGTCGCTTGGACACTCCAATCTGTTCACATTGCATGATCAAGACTCAAGAGGATTAGTGAACATAGCAGGCAATAAAATATTCAACGGTATTCAATAGAACTAAATCCAACTGGTATAAATATTGTGGTTGTGTCATGAGAACACCACATTCCCAATACATAGATTCCTAAACCATCACATTAGGTATAGCGAATAAAACATGAGAAAATATTACCTTGTTGAATTCCAAAGTTGACTCGAAGAACAACTTAACTGTCCAATCAAAGCCTTTATGTTCTTATGTCTAAGTAGTAGACATGATCGGATCCTTATTTTGCAAATAAATCCTTCATAATAATTTTTTTGAAGGAAAAAATTAATCTGCATCAAGTAGGCTTATATTCAATAAGTAATTGTTCTTTAGCCAGACACTTCAGTAGGAATCAAGGATAGTAATTAGCAGAGTAGAAGACTAGACGGTAACATTCTGGTTTCAAGCTGAGCCACTGAAAGCTACTATGAAGCACTTGTACTTCTATATAAGAGAGTTGTATCCTTATTTGCTAAAGATACTCCTTAGATACTTGACGATTCAGATCTGATACTTATTAAACTGTAACACCAAGGTTCAAAAATAAGTTTATTTAGCTTGAAGAAGTATCCTCTATTTTCTGGATACTGTACGTCACACAGTGTCCGAATAATCATGAAATCAAAATTGCGGCATCTCTTGCATAAAATTACATATCTTTAGAAAGAACAAAGAAACAATTTCTCCTATACTTTTTAAAGAAGAAGAAAGAGCAGGAGAAAGAGCAGGAGAAAGTCCTTTATTTGTTCCAGCACTATGGAAGATGGGATTTTCGATTGCAGGATAGGTAACTCACCAAAACTATACTCGTGTGACATGCAGCATCAAGAAACATAGTGTCTACTTGCCTATAGCAAAATCTTTTAGGATTCAAAAATTTGCGCAACGTAATCCGCTAAAAAGTGTATAATTTGTTTCAAATAATTAGTGAGACTTTCACATGCTCAATGAGGATCGTATATTTCATTGATGAAGAATATTTCTGTCTTAAATGTTTGGAAGCTCAAGGACTTGGGCGCCAATTAAGCACTTTTAAATCCTGAAAAAATGCAGCCTACCCCTTGATGGGTTGCTTCACTCACAAAGAAAGAAGTGCAACAAATTGAATGAGAACTACGTGCCAATTTTCCTCCTCAACCACTAACAAAGTTTCAAAATTTCACCCGATTCTCCTTTATATTTCAAATGCTGAAACTAGCTCCATCTATGAGATAACTTGGTTCTAGCATATATCAAGATGGGAAGGTCCCAAGCTCAAATTCTACATCATCTCGAGAGTCTATGATTCGTTATGCATTGGCCAATTAACCAAAGCAAGATGTGGGGGAGAGCTTTGGAATGTATTGTCACATTCCACTTTCACAGCCTAACCTTGAAAGTAATCAGTGTATTAACGTTATACACCTTCTTGCCTGATTTGCCATTTCTATCATAGACAATCTAAAAGATTTTCAATTATCTTTACAAGTTGCAGTTCTTAACCTACCATCTGAAATGGGTTCTGAATGAAAACCCGAATGCTCTAGTATCGCTCTATTTGTGTCCTTTAAGTGAGTTAAGCTCTAAGGCCTTAACTTGTTTCATGCCACAAAAGGACATCTCCAGTTCTTTCTTGTAAAATTTTGTAGATTCCTAGCCACCACTGAATCTTCCTAACTTCGCTCCATTCTCTAATAACTAATCAAAACCTATGATTCAACGAGAAAACAAACTCAACTCAGCTCAACAACCCTTTATCCAGCTATCTGCGGATCCATTTCCTCCAACATTGTCCAAAATCAAAATATATTCATTTTTTAAATTAACCTGGTTTGGGTAAATTGAAAAAACTGGTTTTTTGGTTTTTTTGGTTTTGTCTTTATTCAAGAAATTTTTGCATTTCTTAGTTTTCAGTCGATTTTTTTGTGGTTTCTTGGCTTGTTTCAACGAGAGGAATCTAAAAAGTATAAAATTATTAGCCAAACTTAAAGTTTTGTGAATAAAGACGAAGGTGACATCTAAAAAACCGGTTTTTTGGATTATTTTTCGTCTTTATTCACAAAACTTTAAGTTTGACTAATAATTTTATACTTTTTAGATTCCTCTCGTCGAGACAAGCCAAGAAACCACAAAAAATTGATCGAAAACTAACAAATGCAAATTTTTTTTGAATAAGAACAAAACCAAAAAACCACAATCACTACTCGAATCAACCTTATCACTCCAAAATCACTACTCGAATCAATCCAAGTGTCATTCGCACTCTCTGTTTTATAATTAAAACTTTCAACATTATCACACCAAAGTAACTCCTCAATTTAATTATTTGGTTGCTGTTTCAGCTGAACTTATGATGATTATTTCACTTTTTTCATCAGTGAGACAAATAAAGAAATAAATAAATAAAAAACAATCATTCCTCTTACAATCCCATCCCATTTGACCCCAAACCCACATGAATGGACGGACTCTACAAAGCTGCTAGTGTACTCAAATTGAAGTCATTTTTCAAAGTCAACCAACAAACAGTTACCCAATTAAAGAAAGGAAAAACCCAGAAAATAGCAAGTAAACTACCTGCAATTGTCACAGGTGAATTATCATCCTTGGAGTGAACCTGTCCTGGCTGTCCATTGGTTTTAGAAATCAAACTTTCCTGAACTCTCTCGCAAAGCAAACAAGCCATTTGCACAGCTCCAACAGCCACTTCCAATTCTTTGCAGTACTTATCCGTCTCTGAGGATGAAAAAACCAACTGGGTCTGGCCCTCCATTATTGAACAAACACGGGTTTGATTACACTTGGATACTGAAGAAACAATAATGGGTTTTGTTAAACCTAGACTCCTTTTGCCATCTAAGAAGAAGAAGAATGAATTTCCCACATGCTTGGGTGTGAAATTGTTCCTTCTACTCTGAACCCAGAAGGCATGTGGGACTCTTGTGGCAAAATTTGCACGAAACGAGGGCATTATAAATACCCTCGACCCCTCTCTCTCCCCCCTTTCTGTCGGTCTACAACAGTGGAAAATTTTCTCCTAAAACACAGGTCTTGGCTTTTGAATTTTTTGATAGGATTTTGGGCTGAGATAAGAATGACATGAGAAACAGAGAGAAGATGACAATTGAAAACATTTATGATGGGGAAAATGATAGAGCTGTTAAGCGCTATAAATACCCTCGACCCCTCTCTCTCTCCTTTTGTTTTCTTTTTTTTTTTTTTTTTTTTTCTCTCTCTTTTAAGTTTATTTATTTAATTACTTATTTAATTTGGTTTACTTAAATTACATTTGCAAGTAAATTATTTTTTTACATTGACATATAAATTTGACTTTATATTGAGAAACTTTATATTATTTTAATTAGTTAATTAATTTGTCTTAACAATGATAATAAATTTTAAAAAAAACTTCTAAAAGTGAATAATATTACAATCACGCTTAAAAGTAAATAAATATTACAATCACGTTTTAAAGTGAATAAATATTACAATCACGCTGACAATATTTAGCCCTAATCAATATTGCCTCCAACTTGTGGTCCCGGCACAACGCCTAATACTTGAAACCACAAATTAAGATCATAACTTAAAGCTCATCATTTAGCTTCATTTGACGCATGCTCCCACCACCATATTGGGATGGGTGGTATAGGGTGATGACGGTGCAAAAAAAGTTGCACGAAGTGATTGTTAATACATGCAATAGTTATTTCTTTGCGATGTTGGACTGGAATTGAAGGGGATCTCAGGGGCAAGTGAGTATAACAACATCCAACATTCATGTCAAATGTGTGTAAAACAATGTTGTACCGT
This sequence comes from Vaccinium myrtillus, assembly GCA_016920895.1. NCBI lineage: Eukaryota > Viridiplantae > Streptophyta > Magnoliopsida > Ericales > Ericaceae > Vaccinium > Vaccinium myrtillus. The sequence goes on along the minus strand of CM029275.1, from coordinate 22,090,080 downwards.
GATGTGATGACCACCCCCAAACTCATACAGTCCATCCAATTTGGCCTTGGAGTCGTACGTCAGAAATAGCTCAGTGACTCTGGAAGCTCATCTGCCAAATTCCGTTGTGGATAAAGCACATCGTACAGATCTTTATTCTGAAAAATCTCTTGAATAAGATCATGTCGTACTTGAGCCCAGTCCTCCTCAGTGTCATATATTTGCGCAGCTATCGCCCTGAATCCACAATATCCATCAGCTTTGACATCTACAATGTGGGACATATACTACTGAAATTACTAAGGTAAATGCTGAATGTACTGAGCCTCCTCCCTCTCCCTTTCCGCCCTCTCCCTCCCTGCATTTTTCCCTTTCCCTTTCCCTTTCCCTCTCAAGGTAGATGCTTCTAAGGGTCATCATCGGGCCGGGCTGGGCCGACCCAGCCCGCGAACTTTCAGCCCAAGCCCGCCCGCGGGCCGGGCTATCCGGGCTTTTTCTTTTTAGCGGGCCGGGCGGGCCAGGCTATCTCTTAAAAGTTGAAGCCCAAGCCCGCCCACGGGCTTATCTTAGTCGGGCGGGCTGGCGGGCCAGTCTTCAGGCGGGCTGGGCTATTTGGGCGGGCCAAATGCCCTTTTTTTATTTTTTATTTTTGTTACATCTGAACCTTTTGGAGCCATTTTTTTTTAATTACAACTGAACCTTGTCTAGCCTACCATATGCTATAACAATAATACACCATAAGCAGTTGTTAGTTACCCATGCAACAAATGAATGGTCAATCAATGCATATGTTCAGACCTTCTCAAAATTTTAATGCATATGTTTAGTTTTTTATTAGAACTTTACTGTCAGATATATACACATAGTTACACACATGTCCAACTGTGTATTATTATTTTTATTTTGGTACATTTGTATTATATCTTTTTTTTGGTACATTATATATTATATCTTATGTACATTAACCGTGCAATAATGCATTACAAATGTACCGGGCTATGGGCGGGATAATATCTCGGGCCGGCGGGCCAATGGGCGGGCCGGCGGGTTGTAGCTAAATTTTTTAGGCCCAAGCCCGGCCCATGGAAAAGTCGGGTTGGGCTAGCCTGCCCATTTGGCGGGCTCGGGTAAAGCCCGACGGGTCTTGCGGGCTTCGGGCGGGCCCCGGGTCAGTGGGTCAAACGATGAGGCTTAGATGCTTTTGTACAAAAAGGTGTGCGCCGTCCACTCTGCTAAGTTTTTCCCGCAGGTCGACCTCCATATTTAGTGTTGTACGATGGGCCTCGAACATTGCTGTGAGATGGATCTGTCATTTCAACAAACCTGTCTATCATATGCTTTCGCATACATGGATCCATCCCCTCTAATATGTCAACCACATGCGATGTCCCGTCGGGTGTTCTCCCTCGTCATTAAACCCGTCAGCGTGCATAAAGAGCCTACTCCAATGAACGTCGATACTGGATAGCGGAATTGGAATGCGCAGGGAACGGTAACATGCAAGATCGTTCAGACATGGCAATCCGTGTATTGTCTTGATCGAACAGCCGCAACAGCCGCCTGGGAGGGGGTAGGCGTCTGCGGCGGATTGTAGCTGAAATTCGGTTAACTCCAGTGCATATAATGAAACGCGACACCTTATTTCATCAAAAAAGTCGTCGCGTAATTGCGAGTGGCGTGGAATGTTGACAGATTTCTCGAACGAATTCTTAAGTTCCCCAAACTGATTTGTCAACATATTTTCTATACGGTCAAAAGAAGTTTGGAGCGTCGACATTGTGGCATTCCCCAAATACTTCTTTAGCCTCGCATGTGCAGACTCGGCCCTGTAATAGAATAATGCAATTTGTTTAAATAGGAAAGTTTAAATAGTGTAGTAGAATAGAATGCAGAAAATTTAATTCGTAAAGTTATAAAGTGACTATACCTTTGACTTGAATTGCTTCCGAGGTGCATACTTGTATCTGTCCATGCTGAAATAAACCAATTTCTGTACGGCCTTAACCATGTATCCGCAAGATAAGTTATGACACGCGGATATTGGCTATACTCCTCGCACATGGCAGCCCACTTTTGCTGCTAAGACAAAGTGGTCGATGAATAAATAAGGGACTGCCATGAATGGTAAAAGTCTTTAAACTTAGTACCAAGCACAGCACTGCAGTTCTTCATTATGCACTGATTTATGTGCCAAATGCAAATGATGTGACGTGTTGTGGGGAAACATTCTTCAATGGCTTTAATAAGTGCCAAATCCCGATCAGTAACAAATATCAATGGCAACAATGCCCCCTTTCCAACCATCTACTTCTTTAAGGTATTCAAGTCCCATGTTAGTCGATCTGCCCTCTCATTATTAAGATATGCGAACATAAGTGAGAAACTTAGATTTGTGGATGTGATACCCACAACCTCCAATAGTGGTTTCTGATACTCATTCGTTTTGTATGTGGCATCAATTACCAGCACTGACGAAAAGTTGACAGATAGCTCTAGACTTGTAGGATGAACCCAAACAATATCTGTGATTTCGTTGGTGGCTTGATTTGTAATAAAATCATGGAGGTATCCTTTCTTAATTAATTGCTCTAAGACATACTGAATTTCATTTAGACCGCTCTGTTTGGCTTCCTTGTTTATGCGAATAACGCTGTAAATGTTTCTAATTCCAGTAGTGTTTGACGGGTCTTTTTGCTTCAAAATACTAAGAATTTCACGAGGTGCGGTGTTGTTGGCCATCTCAACCACAAATTGTTTCTCCATTGGTTTTAGCCTTGATGGGTACTCGTGGCCCTCAATATTTTCTTCTGGTTCATGGTTATGAACGCCACAGGAAACCTTTAAACCCCACTTGACATCGTCTGGAGGTATTGGTATATCTCGCAACTCAAATGGACAATCACATTTTTTAGTCTCAGTATTCCTATGCAAGATTTGCCTTTCAACCCCACGATACGGTTTGTACTTTCCTCCTCTCTCACAACTAAAAATGCACTTCGGCAGCGTGCCGCCTTTTAAATTAGCAGATTTATTAATAACCACCACAATATAATTTTGGAGACCAACTCTCCGTACCCAAGCTAACATATCTTCTCTACTTTCAAAAATCTATATAAAAAAAATAATAATAAAAAAAATAATAAAATAAAAACCGAATATGTATAAGTAAAACAGTATCTACTTTCAAAATAAATGACGAATATGCATAAGAACAACAGAAATAACTAATCTGATCAGTGCTAAATTCGGGTGTATAATCACGACTGCTGTAGGAGATGCTCTCCTCACTGGGAACATCATTCTCAAATGACCAACCATCTGAATAGTAGTAGCCATCATAATGTTGTTCGATGAATTACGAAAAAAGAAAGAAAAATAGTGCGAGATGTTCTGTGAATGTATGAAGTAGTGGGAGAATGAAGGTGTGAAGTACAAACTGAAAATAATTGCACGAAGTGAAAATTCACTTTCAAATTGATTTTTCCAAAACTTTCCTACACTGATTTATAGCTTTTGATCAATGAAGTAATGGGTTATCATTGGGCACACATATCAATGACACACATATCAATGGCACGCATATCTTGCCGGCACACGGTTGATGTTGTCCGATCGGATCCCAGGATATGTCATTTTTCATGTAGTGGCGCATATTTTACAATACGAGGCTGTCGATGTCTTTTCACGCGTCTGGCTTCGTCGGACTTAAAAATAGTAGGCCTTTTTTATTAATCTGGAGCGATGATAATTAAAAAAAATTAGATGGCCGGTATCAACAATAATTAAATAAAAAATTGAAATAAATAAATAATTTAAAAAGTGAAGTAAATAATTAAATGAATTGATTTAAAGAAATAAATTCAAAAATTAAATGAATTTATATAAAAAAAATGAATTAATATAAATAACATAAATAATATAAATAATATAATAAAGTAATTAAAAGAGGGGAGGAGGGGTAAAATAGTCATTTAGGGGGCTATCAATTTTCGGAAATATCAATTTTCGGAAATATCAATTTTCGGAAAATGATTGGGTGAACTCCGTCTCTCGGTTCGAGTTACTGCTGTTATACATGGATTACATACGAGAAAGACAGATTGGTTTCAGACTAGTTTTTTCCATTATTACTCAATTATTACTTTCATTTTTCTCCGATCATTACTCTTATTTTTAATTACTCCCTCCGTTCCGTAAAATTAGTCCCTTACGAAATTACACACAATTTTTTAAGTCCCCCATGAAATTACGCTCAATTTTGAAGTTTAAAAATAATGTACTTACCGAAATATTTTTTTTGTGCAATATGGATCTTGTTTGATAGTTTTCGATAAGATTTTTTGAACGGTGCAAAAATAAAAAAATATTTTAGTAGATACATTATTTTTAAGTTTGAAAATTGCACATAATTTCATAGGGGACCAACTTTATTTGGCGGAGGAGTATTATTCCCATTTCTCTCTCTATCTCTCTTCAATCACTACCCCTATTTCTAATTATTACTCTCATTTCTCCCTCCAATCATTACCCAAAAAATCAAACCTAAAAACCAACCAAACAAGGTCATGGTAATTCTATAGTGCGACATTCGAGTCATTAATCTCAGTAATTAATGGACGGCTCGGATCTGCAAGTACCAAGATGAAATTAGGACTATTGACTGTGTGATGAACGATTTGGTTGTTACACTACAGGTAGGGCTGTAAAGGAGCCGAGCTGCTCGTGAGCAACTCATGGCTCGACTCATTTAGTAATCGAGTTGAGCTCGAGCTCGAGTTTTAGGCTCGTTTAGTAAACAAGCTCGGTAAAGCTCGACTCGGCTTGCAAAAACTTGGCTCGTTTATGTAGGCTCGGCTCGTTAAGTAATTTATCCTAGCTCGACTCGTTTAGGGCTCAGCTTGTTAACGAAAGAACCGAGCTCAAGCTCGATTTTTGGCTCATTTACTAAACGAACCGATCTAAGCTCGAGCTCGACTCAGCTTGTCTATACCCCTAACTACAAGGTTGTAGTGCGGCACCCCACTACATGGTTTCTGATTCCTATAAAGAATGGGCCCAGACGTTTGTTAGTCGTCAAAATAATACAGAGTAAATTTTTGAGACTTTAATGAAACTAGTCTTGTTCCACCGTGCGAACCAGTTAATCGTGCTCATTCTAAGTTTTTGTCCATTTATATCTAATTTGGAATTTCGGAAGACATTTAACCGGAAATACATTGAAAAATATATGTTGCTGATCTCGTATTGAATACATGCATGCATATATTTTACTTTAAGAAGTCCCCTATACTTACATTCCTTAAAAACATGTACAAGAGAGCATTGTATTTTTAAAATACATGAACGTCCTCAGAAAAATAATCTCAACTTTCTTTTAGATCGTAAAAAGTAGATTTATGTAACCTTTATACCTGAACATTAATACCCTATGCCTTTGTTTACCTAACACTTGTTCACTTTGTAAAATACATTTCTTCATTTACCTAACATTTCTAAGAGTTGGAATTAATCCTTCACCAGCCATCACTCTAGTTTAGATAAGTTAGGTCATATATAGGTGTGATGTTCCTATATTTTCTACTATTAAAAAAGAGATTAAAAAATATGCAAACATCAAGACAAATCGAGCCTTTGAGTCCCAGTCAATAGGAGTTTGCTATTGCTAAAATTTGTGAAACCAACTGAAGTATATGTTTTTTGCATTAACACATACTTTGTGTAGAGTTTGGTATTTGTATTAAGAGTATAAAATTCACAATACTTTTTTCAAGCTGAAATTCTATTAGGTGCCATTATTCCTTTTTTTTTCCCCGGTAAATAAGGCTTTATTCAAACGAAATTTGGTTTCAAACACTTCTAGAGATTCAACCAATGCCAATTTTCCCTCTTTTTTTACTTAATTAGTTGATGTCCAATTTGGTGTAAAGAGAGAAGTGTTCACACTTCATATTGTGTTTTTTCATAAATGCCCTTGCACATTTGGAAAAAACAAACACACGGCTAGCTACATGAGTCAAATGGAAAACATCAAAAGTCTGATAAAAGCAACACGGTAACCTGAAAAATATGGTGAAATTACTGAATTAACCTTCTCACTAGTCACTATCCCTCCAAACTAGACCACCCAACATTCGTTGAAGGGGCATTTTGTTCCAAAATGACCAAAAAAGTGACAGGCCACCAATTTGGAGGGAGTTATTTTTGGGCAGGGTGAGTACATTTAATACTATTGGGGGGAATGAGAATGCAATCAAGTTCCAGATATGCGTTGACCGAATTGCAATATACGAGGCTATGTTATATGTGGATCCCTAATTTGATCCCTAACAAAGAAATTGCTACAATTAAGAATTTGAAAAAGAATCACATCAGTCCATATTGGATAATCTAGACTGTTCACTTTGCATGTATAAATGTGTATATGTTGTATTTAATGATCACAACGATGAGAAAAATTCAATGTGAGAGAGAGAGAGAGAGAGAGAGAGAGAGAGAGAGAGAGAGAGAGAGAGAGAGAGAGAGAGAGAGAGAGAGAGAGAGAGATTTCTCTTGTGACTCGGAATGCATCTTTCTTGATGGAAGAAAGGAAGAGTGATGGACTGCTATGGCACATTTAGGAATAAGAAGATTCAATCAGACAGTGAATTCTTGCCCAGTTCAATGAATTGAAATTTGGCCCGCTTCCACGATTTCATCAATCTTGAATCTTAATATCAGAATAGCATATATACGGTTCAATTCAAGTCTACTAGCTAATGGCAAAGGCTATGGTCAATCCTCATTCCAGATAGGTTTGCGGGACTCATTCCTCCGCCTAGGTATGGAAAATACTAAATAAAAACTTGTATTGCTTAAACGAGGTATGCTGCAAGAGCGTAGGTGAGTGATAAGTGTAGGACGCGTGCCTGAAGGGAAACGACAATACTGCGAGTTCTAGGTGTCGTCACTAGACTGAGATCTGCTGGACATGGATGTTGACTGCCTTGTATCAAGTGAAGAAAATAGGCTGGCAGGCTTAGTGAGAGTCAAACATACAATGTAAAGCTCATTCGTGCCATGTCCACAATATCATATAATTCAAGGCTTGGACCTTCCACATGAGGGCATTAAGGTTGTATAGCCGTTTGCACCGGTAGAAAAACCACGCTTTGTTATGATTACTTGTACAGGTAATAATGCTAATGCTCGTGTTGCTTTTATATAAAATCTGATTAATCCTGTAGCGAACGGGTCCATGAAGGTCCATGGGAACTTGGAAAGATGAAAGGACAATGGGTCAATTGTACAAAAGTAACAAAAGCGAATGCAGGTCGAATAGGCTCAACCCTGCCGAACGGAATATGCATTCTGCATTGGGAAGCTCGGTACAGATCTGGACGAATATAAAAAAAAAAGTTACGTCCCGCGTCTGGACAATGGCCTCGGGTGTATGGCCCTCGGCAATGCACTCATGGGAAGGTCCCTGGGAGCCTACCGCTCGGATCGATAGATCCGGTAGGCATACCCCTCGACATATGTAACAGCTTTCATACCGAGCACTTACCAAGAGCCGAAACTGTGGATGTCAGTCTCATAGTGCTTGGTGGGCTATCAGGGGCTTGGCACAAAGCGTGCCCGATAGATCAAACAGACTAGTCAACCACTTAGCATGCTTTGCCTGCAGGATCACGTGGTTGACTAGAGAGTACTCCCAAACCAGTTGACCATCTAGGTGTAGCAGGCGTGACATCAGCCGAAGTATAGTGTCTGCCCAAGACATTCTGATCAGATCACGTGGGGTGTCTAGTACGGATGGAACACATGGGGCACACGGGGAGCGTGATAGGCATGCCCCACCTTGCCTATAAATACAGCATTCACCCCCTCTCTCTCTAAGTTTTCCAGTTCACTTCACCTTTTTCGCTCACTTACTTCTCTCTCTCTCTCTCTCAGGACTCTCTCGGGCTCACTAACTCTCTAAGTTGTTCAGTGTGCAGGTTTCTTCTTAGGCCAACAGCTAGGGTTCCAACAAGGTCCAACCAACTCACCACCTCTCCGTCCCATACCAGAAGGACCAAAGGGGTAGCTCTGGTGAAGCACCTCCCACAAATCCGATATTGGTAAGTGTTTTGTTAAATTATTTTATTCAAAGTAAAAATGAATAGTCAGAACTAAAATTAACCTTCAAAATTCTCACATTTTTTTCGTAATCCTCATCGTTTGCATACATAATCTACAAATTAATTAAGAATGAACTGTTCAGATAATCAAAATAAGACCTTTGCCAAGCCTTATTTTCTCATGATACGATCACTTTAGAAAACCAAATGACATGATCTTATTCCTAACTCGCATTGTCAGCTGGTATATGACCATTGGTAGAGAAGATAAAACAGCAACTCCAATTCCATTGTCAAATCTTTACAACAAATATGCCCTCCGTCCGCATTTATTGGTCATTTTTTAAAATTCTTGTCATTTTTTATTGCTTATATCTCTTAATTTATAAGAATTTCTATAATATTGCCAACTTAGTATTATAGAATTAATTGAGATCTTTTAAACAAGATTATAATGATTTACAATGATTTTCTCTCAATTTATAATGATTTCATAATTTTGCGAATTTTGTAGTATAGAACTAAGTCAGATCTATCAAACAAGATTCACCTTGCATATTTTTTCAGATTCATATTAAAAGATATAAGCAAAAAAAAAAATAGCACAGATTTCAAAAATGAACCAACAAATGCGACGGAGGGAGTATAAAATTTGTTCAAAGCTTGCTTTCGTCAAGGATACGGCAGCATCCGACCCTTAAATTTTATTTAATATAGGAGGCCTCAAAAAATTTATTGTCTTATATAATGCCTATACATAGACTTAGTCGAAAATATACAATATAACTTGGGGCCCAAACCCATTTTAAATGGGTAAATTGTTAATTTATTAAGTTAATCAAATCTTATTGTGGTCAACCACATTGCTTTTAAGATTGAATGGATGGCTATTCATCCAATGAAAATAATATGGTGGATAAGCTTTATTACAAGAGCTTAGATATTTGTGTTGCCAACAAACAACAATGTTTAAATAGTATTTTCAAGCAATAGAATGATTATCAAGTTTTTTCTACTTACAATTGTTTATATTTGAAAAAAAATTGCTTTATTTTTTGTTTTATTTGATATATTTCAATTTCTTCTATAATGCAAAGTTCTCAAAATCATAAATAACATTATGATTGAAATATATAGGCTATGAAAATAAAAGAGACAGAAGGAATAATGGACAAGCACCGGAACGGAGGGAGTATATATTGATAATGATACAAATACATACTGTCGGATCAAAAGTGATAGGCGTACAACAATAGTCTCTAGCATGGCTCCAACGCACTCACATCGTGTGTTGAGCCAACACACACTTGAGTGTGAAGTGTCTGGAGTCAACACACACTTGAGAGTGTGTTGAGACTATTATTGTACCTTTATTATTCGAATTTTGTATGGCTCGGAAAATTGCCGAACGCATCCAAAACTCGATTCCCGAATTAAGGAAAATGGTAGCACTATTGGTACAGTAACCTTGGTTTTGGTTTGTCTAGCGTCAGGATGACGTTTGTCCGGCGTCGCTTGCCTAAAATCACTGTTTTGTCCCTTCAACATATCCGATAAAATTGAAAGAGATAAAATTATTTACGGATGGGGCACCACCTGCTTTTGTGGGCTCTACCAAGTACACATTGTAATAATCTGAACCGTTCATCTTGTGAGTCTTGCAAAATAATGTATCCACGCAAAAAATTCAGTTTGATCAGACATCGATAGGTATGTCAAAAGTTTGAATTTTGATTTCAAAAATGGACTTTCTGGATTCACCGTTCATTCTATAAACCAAAATTCAACTTTTGACATACATATCGATGTCCAATCAAACTGATTTTTTGCTTAGAAACATTATTTTGCGTGTTCTACAAGATAAACGGTTTAAATTATTCCAATGATTGCACGGTGTGATCCATAATCAATGGCGAGTTTATCTCAAATTGAAATGATACACGAGAATGTTAGCACTGCTCTTGTGCAAGAATGACACGCACAAATCACTCTGTTGATTTGAATGGCCCTATGCAAATCCATCCCCCAATTGGTCCCACTGATTTCGTGTACCATATCATGATATGAATGGGGCCCAATACGGATTTATCTTTGACGAAACAAACTCTAATTCTCTAATAACTATTGTACCTTTTGTTTCGGACGCTGCTAGCCGTACCGACGGAAATGTAAAAAATGTACAAAGCACTCTCGGGGATCTACTTTTGAGTTCCACGCGAGTGATCCGAACCGTTCATTGTTCTTAAAACATTTTTCCGATGGGGCCCACAAAAAATCAGCTCAATCGAACGATTAGAAGTGCTTGAATCAAAGTCTCACCGTTTCAAATCAAAACTACTCGTGTGGGACCCAAAAGTGGGTCCCCGAGCGCGCTTTGTTCATTTTCTGTACATTTCCGTCGGTACCCCCAGGTTTATCGTTTTGTTTCTTTCTAGAGTTAACATCAAGTTTAAATCCAATCAACTAAGAGCATCTCCAAGACTCCTATCTACTCTGTCTACCCAAAAGGACAAAAAGTTACAGTTTTTATTTTGCATATTCACTTTTTCATCTATCTATTCCAACACTACTCTCTATTTTGCTCTCCATCCAAACTAATTTCGGTTTGAGTTTGTGATTTTGACTTTTTTGGACTCGTGATTTTTTTAATAGAACTTTAGCTCATGAATTTATCTTGGTTTGAGCTCATAATAATTTTAAAACAAAGCCTGCACCCAAAAAATTATTTTTTTGACACATAATTTCATATTCAATATTGGTCTTGTCTGATAGATGTTGTCGGATAGGTTTAAAAAATATACATTTTTTCAACATCAGATATGAAGAATAAAAGTTATGAACATTTTAAGTTATAAAAAATAAAAAAAAAGAGAGAATAGTGGGGATGTGAGTGGAGGAGAAGAGAAAGTAGATGGAGAAGCTAGTGGGAGTGGCTAGCTACTAGTGGCTAGCGGAAAAGGATGAGGCCAAAGTGCCTACTGCCTAGGGGAGTACAGAGGCTATTGGAGGCGTGAAAACTAATTTTGGATAGCCAGAATAGCCAAGAAAGCTCATGTAGACTTGGAGATGCTCAACAACTAAAGGAGGCCCCTCTCATTCCTTAAATAGATTAGATGTTTGTGAGTCACATCCTCCCGTGGGATAGCAATGTTGTACTCCTACTAATGATTGTATTTCACTAAAGTGTTTTTAAAATAAATTGATTTTTCACGATTTTTTATGTGATGTATTGTAAGAGAATTACCTTTCTTAATTTTTTGTGAAAAGTTGGTTTTTTGTTAGTGAAACGCCCCCTAAAGCAAATAACAATCCAAAACAATGAGGGTACCGATCTGTACAGATTGCATACAAATGATCGTGTGGGGCCATTTCAAGAATTAGTTCAATCAGATAATTGTACGTGCTCAACCTTATCTTTTAATTTTTTCATTCAGAATTCAGGTTTTTGAATTGCGAATGAAAAATTAGACGACTAGATTATATTCTTACAGCTACTCAATTATGCTATTTTTTACAATTGAGTTTGAAAATTATTTAAAATAGATGAAAGGCTTGGATCATTTATGGGGAACCCTAGGATGAGCTCCACACAATCATCTGTACACTATTTGTACAGGTTTTGGTGGTACCCATAATCGGTCTCAATAACAGTTGCCAAACCCTAACACAGGTTTGTTTCACTAACTTTGGCTTTTAGGTTTTTTGACTTTTTGGGTTGATCGGACCTATCTCTCAATCTTTCAAATATCTTTTTAGGGAACTGTTTTGTTTGTTCTTTTCAAATATTTTCGAGCTCATTTTTATTTAAAACCATTTACTTTTAAACTGGGTTTAGAAGACCAATCATGTTTCGAATATTGACGTTCCATTTTTCGAAAACATTTATGTCAAAAAACTAAGATTAAAAAACACGAATCAAAATCTATTTTTTCAGCATAAAACTCTTACGAAAAGATATAGAAGGAACATGATTTTTTTTGTCGACGAGGTTTAAAACTAAACAATTCAGAAAATCAAAAGGGAAACGGACAAACTTGGAAGTATCAGTGGCATAGCATTTCTTTCCCCACTTGGGTAAGTTGGCCCGAAGCATTAGATGCCGCAAGTATGGCCGGCCCTACTCGTTTCATTTCGTTTTTTATTATTTTTTAAAGTTCAGGCTGTCCGGTTAGAGATCAATCACATCGTCCACTAACAGCTATCCTATCATGATAAAAGTTGGAGCGGAGCTCGTATAAACTTGTCACATACTAAAAAATTTGTAACACGTAAGAAGATTCGAACCTGAAACATAAGAGAGGTAGCTAGCAAACCCAATTAATGGAATTGTGTATCACATCCTTGTTATGATGCATACTTGTACTAGTGCCACTGATAAAGGGGTAATGTTGTAATATAAATGGATGAGGACTTGTCAATTCAATTCACCATTTCAGCATTTAAGTGAAGTGTGATCGACCAACACACCTACCTTGTCAAAGCATAGGGAACTATTCTTATCCAAGTTTAGATGAATAGGTTGCAAAGTTCTTTTCTCACATACTTGGAAGCAAACCCTTGCACATTATTTACCCAAAAAAATTAGAAAAAGAATCCTCATGATGTGGAGCTTTTGTCATCACTACATCATCTTTTATATTATGCAAATATTCTCTTGGCTATACCATGTCCAACATCAAACCGAGTTAAAATAGAAGATCTCCAAAATTTCCAAAAAAGTCTCTTTATTCCCACTCCCCAAATCCAAAATCCACCAAAATTGGTGCCTCTCTACTTTCCCTCACCAAATTAGAGAGAGGGCGGGAGCAGGAGTGAAAAAGGCCGGGGGTGGGGTGACATGACACGTGGCTAGGGAGGGGGCCATGTCCACGCACCATTTGTTTATCTATTTTTTTTTTCCCGGTTGTTTTTCCCATATTCCGTGCGCCAGAAGAGAGAGAGGAAGGGGAATAGGAGAAAAGGGGGGGGTCATGGACACGTGTAATCACACAGTGGAGGGGAAAACATTTTAAATGGCTAGGGGAGGGGGGGGTCCACACTCCACTTCTGACGCCATCTGACCGCGCCCCGCCCTGGGCCCCAGCCCCTTGACACGCCATAATTACGATTTTGCCCCCGGTCCGGTCCGGTCCTAAGAGAGTACATTTCACAGAATTAGAATTCGTGAACTAAGCTTTGTGAAAAGCTTATCAAAGCTCAGATTATCAGTCAACCAATTAACGCTTGGGATTGAGTACAAAATGTTTTATTAATTTAGTCTTTTGAATTGCAAGATCAGAAAAGTTGAGCTAAATGAAAAAAGTACAGTGAGCCCCAAGCAGGGTTGGTCCCGATGTTTTAGTTGTTCAAGTCCGACCTAAGATTGTTAGTACACTTACTAGTAAGTCATAAAAAATAAAAATAAGTACAAAGTTTAAAAAATCAAGGATACATTGGCTGTGTTTGGTTGGATAATTTAGTTTAGTTTTGATGATGTTATAAAGTGTAATGAGTGGAGAGAGATAGAGAGAGAAATGAGGAAAACGATGATGACATCAAAACTAAAACTAAAAGTAAACTGGGAGGGCCATTGTACTTTTAGCTTTTACATCAAAAAAATCAAAATCACAAATGTAACCCCGGTTATAGTGATTTATGATTTGCACTATCCGATTCAAAGAATTTAACTTCTCCTTCATTTTTTTTGAAACAAATTCTTCTTGGTTTTTAGTATATCCTAGAAGGGTAAACTTTCCTTTCTCTCAATAATCGGTTCTTCCCAAGAGAAGCCGGGTGCCTGCCGTGTTGCACCTGTTGCACCGTACGGTGGAGCACTCCCAAAACAGCACCATCTTGTGGGGCCCGAAAATGGGTCCCACCCAAACGATCTGAACCGTTAAATGATTTTTCAAGTGATTTTGGAGAAAATCAGGCCCATCAGATATTTTTACGTAATTAATCTAATTCGTTCAATTTTCATTAAAAATTTAGGACCGAGTAAGTCAAAAAAAATCTTCAAGAAAAGTTATAGAATTGTGCATTTAGTAATCCATTGATCTGAACCGTAGGTGTCATAGGTCTCATTGAGAAAAGCATTCAGTAAAAAAGTTACGTTGATCAAACATCGAAAAGTATCAAAATAGTACATATTTTTAATTGAACCGTGAAAGAGATTATTCGAGATACGCGTAAGCTGATCCAAACACTCATAACTGTCGAACCAAAAGAAAACAGTACAGTGAGAATTGAGCTACGCCCTTGTTTGTGTCGGCTCTGTAAGTCTGTGTGAATTCTAAAAAGGAAGTCTCAAATCACAAGATAAGATTGTGATGACTTTGTAAAGAAAACAAGCAAAGCCCATTAAAATTGACCAACTTTTTCTCTGTTCTTTTGTGATTGGGAAGAAACCGAAAGGCATGCCTTATGAGGTTATTATTCAAAAACCATGGAATTTCTGCAAACGTCCAAACATGTCCTGGTCACAAGACTCACAACATATAATGGTGCAATATTACATGCAGATGATGCATTGTTGATGTTTTGTACTTGCAATAACTTTTTTCAACTCATAACTGAGAGGTATTTTCTATCATTTGGGTTTAGCAGTAAAAGATGACCGGGTCGATGTAAAGCACTTAGACCAATCCCCTCTCCAGTCTAGTCAATGGCCGGGTATCCTACCATGTCAAGACTAAAACATGTTACATGCACAAGAGAAATTATCGCGGTTTGATCCGAATGACTATTTCCTTTTTGTGTATAAGGTTACTGTGATGTATCGGATAGCAAATTACGTAATTTTTCGTTTTGTACAAGACACACGAGATTCGATCTACGATACCAATAGTTTGTCTATCTAAGTCCTAGATTGTTCAATTACCCTGTGGAGGAATGCCTTATGCTCAATGGCGGACAGAGGGGGTGCAAGAAGGGTCTCCGTCGAGCAGTGCTCCGAGATCATTCAACAAGCCCACATGTTTTGAATGTAATTATAAGCATTGCTCCGAGATCATTCACATTTCTTACTCTGTTTTCTTTGGCATCTACCGTAGGAGCGGTTTCTTGTTTTTAGCGCAAGTGGTCAAGATGCTAAAAATCGTTGATGTATGCGAAGAGAATAACCTATCTCAAAAATCGTATTTAGCTCTTTTAGCACTTTTACCAAAAACGGAAAATTACTCCTAAATTTTAGAATAATGACCAACCAAACGGCCTGAAGGTTTTTGATTCCTTATGCTTAGAATTGAACCTTGAGCTTAAGCTCGGGACTCGAGAGTGAGCTCATTACTTGTTGTCATCCTTCCACTCGACCAGTGGCGACTCCAGGAATTTCAGTCAGTGGTGTCATCAATCTTATGAAAAAAATTTGCTTGTATTGTACTCCATCCGTCCCAATTTATTAGTCCTTTTTGGGAGTTCGTGCCATTTTTCAATTTATTATATCTTGTAAATTACATTGTTTTACGTGATTTTGAAAACATTAGCTTGTAGAACTACTATTTGGTATCTATCATACAAGATTCATATTAAATATAAAATTAATTATTGATTTAAAGTTATAACTACTCTTTGTTTTTTATCCGGTTAAAATATAACGAGGAACCAAAAATTGTGGACGGAGGAGGGAGTATACATAAAAAACTAAAAAAAAAACTAAATTTTTTTATTAGGAGTACAATGCAAGACATTTTGTAAAGGAAAACCGAAAACGTAAGAGCATCGCTCTCCACTTTAACCCAAAAGTTAAACTATTCCCCTCAAATTTGGTGCGGCACTATTCACGCACCATTTGTTTTTCTATTGTTTTTTTCCCGGTTGGGGTCCACACTCCACTGCACCTAAAAACGTACTCCACTGTACAGCACCACATTTTTATTTTTATTTTATACATTTGAGGGGAATAATTTAATATAGTAAAGTTAAAATAGAGAGTCTGATTTTGTGAGTTTTGATAAAGTGATTTGTTAATTTATAAAAGGTGTTTTTGAAGTTAAATTTGGTGAAAATTTTGGTTCTTCTGATAATGATGCTCTAAGTACAACAAATTTTTGTGATCAATTGTTAGCTATATCCTACTCTTTATATACACCAACAAAGGACGTACATAATTACCAAAGAAAGTTGTACAAGGAATAGGCTTTCTACTCTATGATAGGCTGCTAGCCTTTAGTCTACACATTAGTAGCCTTTAGTAGGCTTCCTGCTTGTACAGTCTGCACACTGTGCACTTGCTTTAACCTTGTGGGTTCATTTGAGTTTTGGAAGTGGTGTCATGAGACTATCTGCACACTGTGCACTTGCTTTAACCTTGTGGGTTCATTTGAGTTTTGGAAGTGGTGTCATGAGACTATTGGCTGAACAGAAAAAGGTACAAACATACTCGGTAATTCTTGAAAATTTTCAATCGAGTGGGTTCAACTAAGGGCATCTCCAATGGTTGGTGTGATGGTCAGTAGCAAATTTTACTGCATTGCACCTAACGGTTGGTATGAAGTAATGAGATTCATAAATTGATTCGATTGGTCTCTAATTTTACTGCACAAATGGTTGGTATGTAGTAATGAGCAATAGGAGATACAAGAATTTAGTGCTTGACTATGAATTAGAATGAACTAAAGGATATGGTTGGATGAAAGAGTACACTATTAATTTGAGAATTTGAGAAGAATGTATAATATTCACAAGTCAAAAAGTACACTATCAAACCTAGAAATGAAAGTGAAAATTGTTAGAGATATGGATGAAAGAGTCCGTAATTCTCTATTAATTAAGTCCTTGAAATGGACTTGACGGAACTTGAAGGGCTCGTTGAGTGAACCACACTAGAGGTAAATAGTCCAAGCAAAAAAAATTCATGTTGATCAACTAAAGGTGATGGTATCATTACGTCAAATTTTTGTATGCAAAGTGGACCCTTTTTCTTTTTCTAAGAAAATGTGATTAAATGAGATAGATATGTTGTCTAAAGCTGATTTATTGTAAAAATGATTTATATAATAATGTTAGCAAAATGAACGGTCTAAATCCTCGAATTAGCTCTCTCTCTCTCTCTCTCTCTCTCTCTCTCTTTTCTGAAAACCCTATCACCACTAATATTTTTTTCCTTCTTCCCCTCATAAAAGGGTTTATGAAACAAAACCCATGGAAGCCTAAAAATGATTTATATAATAATGTTAGCAAAATGAAACTATTTATTTTCTTCGTTCGCTTTTCTTTTTTTTTTTCTTTTGTCTCTCCCCCCTAGGGATCAATGACTCATGGTGGTGGGATCCGAGAGGGTTATTCTTCTCTCGCTTTTGAGAGTTGTTCTTTCGTCTTCGGACAAATTGTCGCCTACGAGATCGGGTACTTTCGGGCGTGGTTGCTTTACAATGGTATTCGCATGCGTGGTTGCTTTACAATGGTATCTGTGCCAACAGTGTTCTTACCCGACATGATATCGCTGGCAAGGTAACTCGTGGTGGCTTTGAAGATCTGTAGTTTTGGGAGTTCGTTGGTGCGAGAATGTTTGGTTGGAGTCCATCCGATCGTCTGGGTATTCTTTGTCTTTTATCTTTAACTAGCACTAAGTCTCTTCAGAGATGCTGATTCTAGGTATGAATCTTGTAAGTGTGCCGCTGTTTGCGTCAGACCATGTCTGGGTTAGAGTGAAACACATTGATTACCTTGTGCGTTTCTTATTCTCTATTAAGATGATTAGTTTGGCTCTGTCCAAGATCTTTGTAATGAATTTCGTTTTTGTAAGTGCTGTTGGGCGTTCATTAATATAATCTTCTCATTTCCGTGTCAAAAAAAAAAAAAATCCTCGAATTAGAATTAGTAATGGGCTCTGCAGATCCCTCAATTTTTTTCGAGTCTATTTTAAAGGGACTCAAAGACGAGAAAATTCCATACATAAAAAAGAATTTATCAAATGTATACAATAGATAATGTTTTCGTTGGCCAGTTAAGTAACTTATGTTGTTGCTACTATGTCTTCCTTTGAATCGCCAAAAACCCGGTTGAGTATCATGGCTAATCGGACACCACCCTGAGCTATCCGTTTCATGACAATAGGCAGCCTCGAATTGAAGTAGTCATCTGCAAATTATAAAAATATAAAATTTTCATCATTCATCCACAATTTGTAGTAAAAAAAATACTTCTGGAACAACATTCAAACACAAATATCTCTCTAGTCATTGGATGTGTATACGTCTCATGTGTATCGTATGGAACTCACGTGCATCGAATAATTTGGGACATATTTATCATTCTAAGGTTTGGCCTAAAAAGCCAATTTAACTTATTTTTTTGTCTTCATTTGATTTTTTTTTTTTTTTTTTTTGTTTGTTAGTTTTGCATCAATTTTTTTAGTATTATTGGTTCGTCTCGACGAGAGGAATCCAAAAAGGTAAGGGATTATGATTAGAACCCTCAATTTTTTGAATAAGATCGAAAAAAGTGTAAAAAACGACTTTTTTACTTATTTTTGTCTTTATTCAAACAAAATTGTGCTTCGATCATAATTTTTTACTTTTTCGATTCCTCTCGCCGAGACGAACCAATAATACACAAAAAGTTTATGCAAAACTAAAAAATGCGAAAAAAATCAAATAAAAACGAAAAAATAAGTCAGCTAACTTTTTAGGCCAAAACTAATAATATCCTTAGCATTGGTCTTCGTGGCATGGACATAAATAATTCCTTTTGATGGGAATTTGGAAAAATGGAACAACCAAAAGTCTGCTGAGTTAAACTGGAATAAAGAGTGCAAGTAACTTACCATCTAGAGTATCACCAGACTCAACACCTTT
Organism: Vaccinium myrtillus; assembly: GCA_016920895.1. NCBI lineage: Eukaryota > Viridiplantae > Streptophyta > Magnoliopsida > Ericales > Ericaceae > Vaccinium > Vaccinium myrtillus. The sequence continues at coordinate 22,071,227 of CM029275.1, read as the reverse complement.
GTAACCCCAATTGCAAGCTATGTTTATACTCTCCACTGCCCACCTGTACATAACAAATTTAAAGTATTTTTATGAGTACAAACACCGGTCACAAAATCAGTCACAGAAAGCGCATGAATGGACATAATTTTACAAGATCGGTCTCACTAATACATCCGGGAAATTCTTGTCCATTCATTCACTTTCTGTAACCGTTCTCTAGTCGGTTTATGTGTCTAAAAGTTTTCAAGGGAAAGAAAGAGAGAGTTGGGGGAAAGAGAAAGCTCACTTGTTGATACAAGCAAAGATATCACTGCAATCCTTCCACGAAACAACGTCTTCCCGCCAGATTCCCTGTTATAAGTGAGAATTAAGGTAATAAAATGACTAATTTGAATTGAATGAAGTAAATTTTTAAGTCTTTTGACTTTAACTAGAATTTTTACAAGTACTTTACTACTTTTTGAGCAACAAACAAAAGCCCATATTTTGATTTTAAAAAGCAGTAGAAGCAATAAATTGCTGCCTATGAAAACAAATTAAAAGTCCAATGTTGAAGCAAAGAGGTGAAATTTTTGTCAGACTTACATGAGTGAAGTTGCCCTTTATGTGTTGTTCAAGGAGGTCCATGTCCTTGCCGTAATAGTCTTTAGCAGCCGTAAGAACTATCTCTCTGTCCCAAACCTATATGTTATAGGGAATTAAACTGAAAATCTTTGGGAAAATGATTTTCTGTATTGACATGTATTTCGAGAAATTCAAGCTGTATGTATACATTTAAGAACAAAAAAAAACAAAGTATTTCCTTCGTCTTATTTTGTTTGTCTATTTTTTTAACTTTCCAATGTCCCCAAATTATTTGTTCATTTTGAAAGGTTCAAGAAGAAAGTCCTACAAAAAAAATATCATTTTACCTTTGTCTCTTTAGAGTAAGTGAGAAGTGTATTTGAATTGAAGGCTATTTCAGAAAGTTCATGGTTCTTAAATTTCATACCGTAATGAACAGGACCAGGCATCTCCTTAAGAGGCCAGGAGTTCAAATATCCCAAGTTGCGTGTGGGTGTTATTTCTTTTGTATTTGTTAGAATTATTCCTTCCCTTGATGGGCTATTAGTTGGGTTGGACTTATAGTGATTGTGGACTTGTTTCCAGTTTGATGTAATAATGACACTTGTATTCTCTTAAAGAGATCAAACTTTTTGGAAGTTATCCCCCTCCCTAGGAAACCTCCCGCATCAATGAAGAAAAGAGGGGGTATTTTAGTAGTTACCGAATAACTTTATTATTTATATTTTCAACACGTAATGAAAGAAAAGAAAGAACGCGTAATGATCAAAGAAAAGAGAGAAAAATCAAAAGGTTCTTTATCTGATTACTCACATGGTGCAAATTAGATTTATGGGTAAACCAGCGCAATTCTATGCTGTTTCCTCCTTTATCACTCGTGAATCCGACATGCATTGGCTGAAACAATGAACAAGATTTGTTCATTAATTCTTCATAAAACAGAGAAATCACAAATGCAGAAAAAGTAAGGGAAATCAAAAACTTGCAGCCTCATTTATACCTGATGAATATCACCCATGAAGTGTGACAAGAATAACAAGGCCTCGGTCATATTATCTGTGCCCAAAACCAAAAAATTTAACTATGCACAGAAAAAATATCGAAAAGACCTACTGCATGAAATTTAAGTGAAGTTAGTCTACTTCTTACGCCGACGATCAGAAGTTCCCTCTTTGTAATGTGAAAGTTGAGTGGTAAAATTTTGGATGGCACCAACAACACACATGTCCTTAACTCCGTGAGGATCATGGCAATCCCCTAAAAAAAAAAAAAAAATAGACATTTCTTAATGCGTCGTTAGATACAAAAAAAACTTCAGGGAAAAAATTCAAACATAAGAATTGATGATAACTAGCTTACTTTGGTACTTAAAGTTACAAGCTTTATCAGGAGTGTCAATGAAATGGAGTGAGCTTGTCCACTGGTACTTGTACCAGTGTCGAATTTGGTCAGGCCAAACACAGAGAGCTGATAAATCACCATTGACATAGTCGGGCAACAACATCCGAACAGCGTGTGCTGCATCTGGTTCGAGAAGATCCTATGTATTTACAGTTTCACAGTCTAAATTAGTTCATACTTGCACGATGAGATATTATCGACATTTCTCTACAAAACAAACATACAAGCAACAGATTATGTTTTTGGGTTATGTTGGTTGTGGGTATATCATGCGAATCACCAACCCAAAGAAAGACAAGGATACGTAATTTGAGTTTGGAATGTTTGAGGTATACTTTGGATGTAGGACTGTTTTAGGACGCTTGAGTATTTGCCGCCTACAATAAGAATCGTGGTGGCTTTTGGCGGGAAATAAGAATAGTACTTTGGAAAAAGTAGAGGAAAGTTGAGAGGTGCCCATTTTGTGCAAGGAAAGTGCCCAGTAAACTCAATTAATTAATCAACTCTATTTGAACGGGATCGAAGAGCTCCACGGCCCCACTTTGGAGAGCTGTGTAGAGCTCGTCGAGTACTACAAATGTACCAAAAATCAAATCGATTGGATATCGTTAAATGCTTCATCGGAACACAAATAAGTTGAAAAAAATTGGAACACACATGTCTTGAAACATTGGATGAAAACCATTGAAACTATTTTTTTCAACATATTTGTGTTCCGATGAGGCACTTAATGATATCCGATTGAGTTGATTTTTGGTATACTTATAGTACTCGACGAGCTCTACGTGGTGGACGTTTCCGATCGTCGAAACGTAAGGCGAGGCGCTGAAATGGGCCCGCACAGCACGGGGCTGCGCAGCACCCCCTGTTTCCCTATTCTAAAATCAAATATTACATCTATCTCTATAGGCTAAACAATGGCCTTTCGAATTCTAGAAGTCGAAATGACATGAACCTAATCAATGAACACATTAAATAAGATGTTGAATGGTCCTAGATATAAATGCATACACAGAATCTAACAAAGACTACATACAATTAATTAACGTGATTTGTTTAATATATCTAGATGAAAATTAATGCAAGTACTAAATTTGTGACAACCCTTAACCTAACCCTTCCGACTACCATGGATGACCCTTGAACTACCAACTACGTACCATGGATGACCCTTGAATGACCAATCCTTGAACAACCCATGCTTTGCAATTACCAAAATTCCCTCATTGAACACTTTACTACTTCTTGTTGTCCTCATCAACTTTGGGTTCCGATCATGAATCGTGTTCTTTCCTAGATTGATGATTATAGATCAAGAAAGTGAAAAACTTGGGTAGAAACCTGAATACTTACATACTCTACACACAAAAATTCTCTCAACAGGCATTGCATCTCTAGAGTATAGAATGAGACTATACCTGTGCAATTTGGCAAGTCATAACATGACCCTCTTTGCTCCAAGCCTGAACCCCAGTTTCTAAAATGACCATAAAACCCAGAAAAAAAACAAAATACAGCATAAACATTCCCCACAATCTTCTGTGTATATCCATCTCTCTCAAATGGCTTTTTCTCTTCACTTGTGTCTATATTACTCAAACATGAAGTACAAATGCAAATGCAATGACAAGCCACAATGGGCTTCATCTATAAATAACAGCAATAAAGAATTTACATTGAGTGAAAGCATAGAATTCTCCTAAAAGTTGCTTGCAAACAGAAGCAAAAAGACGGGCACACTCCAGAATTACAGAGGAAATTAAGGAAATAGAGTTGAGTCATGCAGGTGGCAATGATGTACATTGCTTGGCTTTCTTAAAAAGATGACTTCGTAGGGAATCAACTAGGGATTTAGGTAGATGAGAGATGGGAAACTTCTAAATATGTAAGATGATGCAGAACAACACTACTATAGGTACCAACGGGTTGGGCACCGAGACCAGGTATCGACGGGCACGCGGGGTCCACTCCGGCCTCCGCACGGATGATCCAAGCCGTTCAGATTGGATCGAACATCTACACATATTGGATTAAGCTGATTTTCCACTAGGCCTACTCAATTTTTTTTTAAATTTTTAAATTATTAAACGGATTTCAAGTTCAAGGGCCCAAAGTGGGCCCCGCGTGCCCATCGGTCCCTTTAGCTTTTTTGGATGCAGAATGGTCCCAATTGATGTGATATAACCAAACTTTCATTCTTTGTCATCCCTTAATTAAACATATGGTCTCCCAAGATTAGTTAAGGTGTGCGAAACCATATCTTTTAACTTAAGGGTTTAATCTTTTTTAGGTTGTCTACAACTTTAAATTCAAAAACAATATCCTAAGTTGTTTTACGTTCCACGCTTTGAAACCATATCTTTACTTCAGGGGTACCTTATACAAAGATTTGCCTACTATATCTTCCTCCTCTAATTCCTAGATTCTCAGAATTCTTTTGTTCGAAAAAAAATGGATAATCCCGGTTGTTACATCCAATCCCCGAAATTTCGAGATCCCTTTTTCTTTTCCCTTGACATCCGGTTATCAAAAATTAAAAAAATAAAATAAAATTGTTTTAGGTTGTTGCTTTATCTTTTACCTAGCTAGTTTATATAAGAAGTTTGTAAGTATTCAGATTGTGATGGAGGAAAAAATCCCACAATGAAAAGCATGGTTCTCCCTCTTCTATCAATCAATACCTTATAAAAATGCATTTGCCTACAATATCTTCCAAACCCTAATTCCTAGATTCTCAGAATTCTTTTTGTTCGAAAAAAACATGTGTCCTAACTTAACAACCCAATCCCCAATTCTTTTTTCCTTTTTCTTTTCCCTTTTTAATTTCCAGTTATTTTTGGAAAAAAAAACCCTGTTACCACCCCATTTTCCCTTTTAGCACCACCTTCAGATTTGATTAGAATGAAGTGTTTGGAGTCAAAAGTATATCACGATGACACTGATGCCGTGGTGGTAATTAATGATCCATGCCGGTGGGATTCTAATCCTTATAGAAGAACTAGTGTTGTGCTCATTCGATGTACGAGAACAATAAAAACTTCAATGCAAACTTTTTTATCTTTTGTACCGTGCATTGAACGGGCACAACGCTAATTTCTTTCTAGTTGTTTGAATTTTGTAAACTTCGGGCGTAAAGATTGACAATGTAAAAGAATAATTGATAAGTGCCAAAATATACACATTGAAGCTCTCCAACCAGCATTTGTCATCTCTGTAATTCCTGCAATATCCTAATTTTTCATGATTAATGTATTTTCCCGAAATAAACTTGTTCCTGTTGAAGTTTGATATTGACTAGTATTCTCAGAAGAAGTCTTGGGGTGGTCCACTAACCCAGTTTTTTAAATAAATTAGTTTTTCACGGTTTTTTATGTGATGTGATGTGTTGTGAGAGAATGACTTGTCTCGGTGTTATGGAAAAAAACAGTTTTTTGTTAGTGGAAAGAGTGACCGAAATGATTCAAATTAAGTACGGATGAGCCAAACGAACGACCAAAATAATCATCTGGAAATCATAAACCCATACAATTTTTGTCAATCATCCACCATTTGTGGACGAACACAAATATTTCTCTCGTCATTGGATGTGTATAGGCCTCATGCGCATTCTTTGAACCCCATGTGCATCGAATGGTTTGGGACACATCAATATTTGAATGTGTCCTTAGCATTGGTGTTTGTGGCATGAACATATATAACTCCGTTTGAAGTATGGTAATTTGGAAAAATGGAACCACCAAAAAGTTAAGAATTAATTATCATTGAAACTGCTGAATTAAACTGGAATAGAGTTAAGCCCTGGTACGAAACAGGAAAAGAAAAAAAAGGGAAACCGCACATGAAACGGCAGCCAACGGCACAGTGCACCAAGTGGAATGAAAATGAAGGAGCTCGTCCAATGGTACTTGTACCAGTGTCGAATTTGGTCAGGCCAAACACAGAGAGCCGATAAATTTCCATCAACATAGTCGGGCAACAACATCTGAACTGCTTGCGCTGCATTTGGTCCAAGAAGATCCTATGGATTTGTAGTTTCACAATTTGAATTAGTTCATACTTGTACTTCAGGCTTCAGCTATTCGATACTTACATAATCTACAAACAAAATTCTCCAAAGGCTTTGCATCTCTAAAGAACAGAAGAAGACTATACCTGTGCAATTTGGCAAGTCATAACATGACCCTCTTTGCTCCAAGCCTGAACCCCAGTTTCTAAAATGACCATAAAACCCAGGAAATAAACAAAATACAGCATAGAAGTTCTGCACAAATGCAAATGCAATGACTAACCATAAATGCAAGTGTCTATCGGGTTAGGCCTTTTCTCTCAACTCGTGTGCATATTAATCGAACATGAACTACAAAAATGCAAATGCAATGACTAACCATAAATGGGCTTCATATATAAATAACAGCAATAAAATATTTCCATTGAGCGAAAGCATAAAACTTTCCTCATAGTTGCTTGTAAACAGAAGCAAGATGGGCATATTCCAGAATTACATAGGAATGCCGGAAAGGCAGAAATTAAAGAAACAAATTTGAGTCATGCAGCTGGATGTACAGTGGTTGGCTTTCTTAAAAAGATGACTTTCTTGGGAATCAAGTAGTTAGGCAGGAAGATGAGAGATGTTGACTTGTGGGAAATTCCAAATATTTAGCATGTTGCATAGTGGTCCCCAGTTGATGTGATATAACCAAACTTTCATTGTCCGTGACGCAGAATTTCCTCATATATCGATATGTTTCATTCTTGTGAAATCAACGGCTGTGATGTAAAGATACGGTTGAGGGTCGCAGCCAAGCGGACCCCACCTTGAGCTAGCCTCTTCTCCACAACAGGCAGCCGAGAGAGGAAGTAATCATCTGCATCGTAACAGCAAAGGGGCAAAGTTAAGATACAGAACTAAACAATAGGTCAGTGACGACATGATGTGTAACATAGTTGCAGATTGCACTTCCATTAATGTGGAATTACATGAATAGCTGACCTGAACTGGCCGTGTGCAGAAGAGATAAAAGTATGCTATTTAGGAGATGATAATGATCATCGCAAGTGCAATTCGCCAATAATTTTATAGGTATCATCTCTTGCACGTTAACATGTGACAGAACAATGGTGATGAAAAGAAAGTAGTAATTGATTTTTGGGGTTAATATTATCATTCTCAAACATGTAGCGATGCCCCCGTGCATCGAAGCAGGAAAGGTGGAAATTCTTAATTCTCAAATTCTCCATTGTTCTTGAACAATACCCTCTTTACAACTTATTAATAGTGAGAATAAGCTCAAAGAAAAGGGGGTTCCCGGGAAAAAATCCATGGCTCCGTAAATTTCAATTGCTACATGTGAACATAGCCGATCTTCTGTATTCCAGATATCAGACTTTCAGATAAGGTTTCAAATCTAACATCAACCATAATGTGCAAGTGGCTGTGGCCTCAATAAATCTAATGGGAAAATATGTTGTATGACAAAAGCTAAAAGCACATTAAGAGACCGAATTTTTGTTTGAACGGAAAGAACAACATAGAGTCAATTACGTACCTTCTAGAGTGCTTCCTGGTGTGGCATTTCTGTAAGCAAACTTGCAGGCCAAATTAATGCTTTCGGATGCATATCTGCAAATAAAAATTCATTAAAGTCATAGAACCTAGACCCAAAGTACCTGAATTTAATTTCTTTGAAGTTTTAAAGATGACTGCCCCCAAGGGGGATAAAGAAAATTTGCTCCTCATATCAGCCAATAGCTCGAGAGCAGGGTGTACTTACAGGTCTGGACACACGGTCTGATCAAGTGAGCAACTCTCCCACGGTAAGATGTCATCAGACCAACCATCCTGTTACACCCACAAGCACGCAGAGAGGAAGATATTGAATGGTAAATAAAACTCCATGAGGCAGACTCATGACACAACAAAAGACTTCAAAACGGAACTCAAATCAGCAGTCAAAAGATGACTGCCAGTTCTAGACAAGCATTAGACTTTTATTACATTGAAAAAAAAAAAGCCAAAGAATCTAGTGAATACAGGATGTATTAGGATCTTATAGCCAATGGCCGATCTACCGATGGTTGAGTGGGGGTAGCTGCCCCCACAAGCTTTTCAAAAATATCACTTTTACCTCTAAATTTTAACAATTGTGATATCTTGATCCTCAATAATTGCAATTTGCAAGCATGCTCCCTCCAAAGTTATTTGTAGTATCTAGCATTTTTACAAATTTCAAGAAAGTAATTTTTAACTTAATAACAGAGAATTTTATTACCCCAAATGCACTTTTATTTTGGAAAGGCCCAAAAATTCCATTTCATAGTTGAAAGGTAATTTTCATCTATGAGTACGATGAACAATAGAAAACGAATTTGAAGGGATGATAGGTTGGGAGTGGTAGCAGAGATCTTTAGAGAAAATTGAATTTCCTGGCATAGTTTGACCGGGTATTTGCTCATTTCTTGACTTTTCTTTTTCTTCTTTTGGGTGAGAGAGTATAATGCCCAATTTTCGCTTCATCTTTTATGCAGTTTGTAGGTATTGAGGTCATGCCTGTGAATATGAATATCGAGGCTTTGACCTTTTCAGTCCTTTCCACTGTTTTTTGATAATTTTCACCAAAAAAGGACAGAAGAAGAACAAGCAAAAGGAAGAAAGTGATGAACAAAAATTGCGAGTACTAATAAAGGAAGTTGTTTTGGATAAAAGCAGCTTTTTATAATTACTTTGAGAAAATAGTAGTCCATTTGTGTTGCCAAAAAAAATTGAACAATGCCAAATGTTTGGACTCCGAGGTAGTGCTTCAGATCTCCTATACCAAATTCTTGTACCGACTCCCTGTACGATCAAATATAATTCTCCATGTGTCCAGAACTTAATTGCCTGTTGGTCCCAATCATTAATGCCTCAAGAGCCAATCATTAATCCTCCAGACTCTGTTAAATGACTTAATCACAACCCAGTACTGTTCCTTTCTCGATGCAAACTCTGGGTTACCCAATACTATTACCTCTGATATAGAGAGAGAACTCCACAATTTTGGGAGGGAAAACCAGGGTCGAATATTCATCACACACTCACAATATACCCGACAGTAAACACGAAACAGCTTGCAATCAAAACACTCTTGGAAATTTTTGAATTGAGGCAAGGGAACCTGTTGCACTTCATTCTATAACGCAGCGAACTATTTTTCACGGTGCTGGGTTGGAAGGGGATATAAACTTTTGTGGTAACAAAACAAATTCTCTTTCGCTGAAAACTACTACAGCACAATTCTGGGTACTGTCAATTATGAAGCATTCTATTGATGGGGTTTTCATAGTACTAGATTACTAATTTAACGTTCTTCTTCAGTCAAAGAAGACTACATGACAGGATTTTGAAGAATCTCTTCAAACCCCTGATTTTCTCCAGCTATATTGGAGTGAGACTAGTGGACAAGCCAGAGTTCAGGTAGGAGATGGAAACAGCTTCCTGAATTATTAGGTTTAATCTTATTTCAATTAAGATAATCTCAAGGCATTTATTGCTGGGGTTGAGGATAGTTGAGTACGGACCTGTGCCAGATTTCTATTGTTGGTACATTAAGTCGGTACAGATTTTCAGTAGAGTGGATCTGAAGCCCCTAGGCACCCCCTTTGTCATGAAGTGATGGTACATACATACATGCCCTCATGTGGAAATTGAACATTCGCAATCGTACTAGTATATTGACAATGCAAGAACAGCCTACCGTGATGTTCCTCTGAATAGCTTGTATCATCATTGAAAGATCTGAATCATAAAACATCTTCACAGCAGACTCAATGATCATATTATCCCATACCTGGAAATGCATAAACAATTCTAAACTATAAACTATAAAAAATAAAATAAAAAATCGCCTCAGTCCACCTTTCCCCATCAATTTTCCTAGATAAGGACAAATAATGAGCATATTGAATGTTGATGAGTTTGATTGGGACAAAGGCTTAAACAGCATGGCGTTCCTAAAAGTATAGGTTCTGAAGAGGAAAAAAAAATGAAACGGCAATAAAAATACCTAAATATAATGAATAAGAAAAAAGTAAAAAACTTCAAGGACAAACAATTAATAGTTAATAAATACCTACATGGTGCAAATTGGTCTTCCTCCGATACCAACGGACTGTGATAGTGTTCCCACCTTCATCTCCGGTGAAACCAACATGAAGAGGCTGTCGTCATGGATCAAGAAAACGAAGAGAGTAAATCTGAATATCTCTTGTTCAATTTTTCCAAAGTAGCTTTTTGGAATAAATTTAGAACCTTTGAAATTAGGCCAAAAAAAAACACTACTTTTATGTGTAGATGGGAAAAATAATCAGTAGCTTTAGCCATAAACGAAACAAAGGTTATCATTCAGACATCGATGGGTTCATACGTCATAGTTTACTACACAGTGTTCTGCAGTATGCCCCTGAAACATATATTCATACCCCTATTTCATATTTTGACATGGTTAATAAGCTTCCGTAGCATTACATATAATGTTGGGAGAGCCTAAGATGCAGAAAACTAAAAATGCTTCGAATGATAAAAAGAAATTTCTCAAATAAACTGGTAATAGGACTTCATTTACCATCCAACTAACACAAACTGACAAGAGTCAGTCAGTGATCAATGGGGAAGACAACCCCACAAGAAATACTTGTCGAATGTGGTCTCATCCTCAAAATCATGATGATTATTGATTACAAGATCAGAAAGAAAGATAAGTAGATTAAAGTCTGTTTATTTATTTTCACAGATTGAACCTTCAAAGTAGAAGGGAGAGCACACCTGATGGATATCCCCAATGAAATGTGATAAGAACATAAGCGCCTCCGTCAAGTTGTCTGTCAAAGAGAGAAATGAGCATCCAACTTTAGCTATGACGAAAAACTAGTAAAACAGCCAGCTTACATTTACTTGTCGCATTGGAGTCATTATAAGCTGACATAAGTTGCCTAGTGTAGTTGTAAATTGCTCCCGTGACACACATATTGGTATGTCCAGCTGAGTCATGGCAGTCCCCTATAAGAAGGTGAAGGAAATAGGTCATTCTTTAGTGGAAAAGTGTAACAAACAGATCACATACAGCAACCCATATTATGACAATATGTTCCCCAAACATTATGTTACATGCACACAGAAAGGGGGTTTCAGGTGCAGGTATGTGTCCAAGTGTTTGATCCATCTAGTTTTCTTTTCAAGAATAGGTAACATGGCAAGCTGTTCATTTCTCATAAAATGTATCCCTTATTGTTTTAGGATAAATGGTGTTTACTTGTTACCTAAGGGTATTTCATGCATAATATAGGAGTTCTATGTATACTTCTGGGTAAATTACGATTATGAACATTCTTGGTATATATGCCCAAGAAAAACAGTAGACACAGACATATTCCTATCCCTGAATACTGAACAACCAGGAGCAAGTTGCCAATGATACCTAGTGTACGAGTATCTAGTGTCCAGTGGCAGATACATTATATAGGCAGAACTCAGAAGAGCCCATGTAAGATATCCCAAAAGTATATAACTCCTCATATGTGATGAAGGGGACAATAAATGCAGGAAACTAAGTGATAAGCTGAACTTACGGCTGTAGTTATAGTTACACCTGAAATCAGGGGTGTCAACATAGTGTAAAGGTCCACTCCAGTGATAGTGGAACCGAATCTCATCAGCCCAGGAGCAAACAGAAGCAAGATCACCTTCAGCTGAATCAGGAAGCAATTCTTTCACTGCAACTGAAGCATCTTCGGAAAGATATACCTAAAATGCCCAACAAATGTGAAGGAAATATGTCTGTTTCGTGTTGCCTTAGAGAAACTATGAATGAGCTTGCTATTACGCATCTCATGATGGTTGAATAAAGCATACATGGAACCCCTTCCTACCCCATAATGAGCATACGCCCCATTATACTCTACTTAAATGGACTTTGAACAACCAATGGACTTGGGTGGTTCACAGAGAAATTACAGTGCAAAGTAATTAAGAAATGCTACAAAAAATCACGATTACTTAAAGTAACGAGTAATCGCTGATTATAACCCCATAGGCCATAACACAAGGAAGCGTGTCTTGAAAACCAAAAACTTATGAATGGCAACATTCTCTCATATTTCCCAAATTGTTTATACTCCTGCCGCATCCTGCGACCCAGGACATGCAAATGATTGATTCAAAAGAAACTCTCGTCACACAAGTATTGCAGTTTTACAGATTTGAGATAACGTCTGAACTCCAGTATCTTCTCTTTTTCCTTTTCTTTATTTTTAAGTTTAGTCCAACTCCGAAGTTTTGAAATTAGCATAACATTAAAAGCCCCTTCCAGCAGGGACAAAGCCAGGATTTCGACTGGAGGAGGCACTCAAAATCAATATTTTCCCTCTCTCCATCCAACAAAGATAGTCTATTATCAAACGATGTGCAATTTTTGGATAAAATTTTAATTAGTTTTTTAATTTTGTGTCAAGAAATGTAAGAAATTATGGTCGAAAGTGCTTCATCTTTTATTCGAAAATCAGAGGTTATTTAGTAATGGATTATCTTTACAGCAAGGGGGAGTAATTAGTATAAAAAAGTACAAATGTTCCTTAAATATTTCTAGTACCCGAAGGGATATACATTTCACATGTTAATTACTTATCAACATATCTAATACCCAAAAATTTCAATATGCTTGATACCAAAAATAATACATTGTTCTTGCAATACAAAAAAACTAGTTTTTTTTTTTTTTTTTTTTTTTTTAAACCTGGAGGTGGCACATGCCACCTCCCCCCACTCTTACCCAGTGTTCTAAAAGAAGGTCCAGAAGCCCAAGTACTCCCCGCCTAGGCGCTAGAAGGACCCTCGCTGACTATCCCGACTAATTGCCCGACTAGGCGCCGAGTACTCGGCCCTGGAAGCTAGAAGGTGCCCAACCGCCCTAGGAGCGCCTACCGAGTTTTAGAACCTTGCTCTTACCCTCTGTCCCTTGCCTTCCAGTGGGTAAGAAGAAGTTTTATGTGAGTAGATAAGAGGACAACTCAATTCTATCCCAATCCTCTGTCATCCACAGAATGCATCGATTATATGAATCCTATTGCTTGTCTACATAGCTTATAGTGTATGGATTGCAAGAAGTCCACAAAACTATTGACCAAACAAATGAAAATTATAGTTTCTAAAAGACAAGTTTTGGTATTTCTTCAACATAGGACATGAAATATCACAAGGTCAAGGCCATGTTTTATTGACCAAATTAATCACTAGGAGATGCATAATCCCGTAAGCTAATTAATCGCACTGGATTGTTGGGAGGGGTCCGTGGGGAATACAAATATCACAACGTTGTATACCCAATCTTTTGTAACATTACTTGCCTAAGGGATACATAATCCCTTAAAAGAAATTTCCATTCAAATGTCAGAACCATATTTCCATGAGATTTGAAATCCGATCCGATCTTCCGCGGCCCACGTCTAAATATAGGCAATCAAATATGCAACAAGAGTTCTATCCAAAAGTATGCACATAGTATTACTAGTGTGAACCACCGGGGGTTTGGTAGAGTGGGTACAAGACAGCAACCAAAGGGCTTACCCTCAGGAGGTCACATGGTCGAATCTTACGAAGGCCAAAATTTTCAAACCTTGGGCCACTGGATATTTGCCCGGTCCTTAACTAGAGTGGCAGAACACCCGGTTATGAAAAGTCAAAAATTCTGGCGCGATTTACCTTAAGCTAAATAAAGTAAAATTTCCCTCGTTTGATTTTTTTTTTTTTGAGTTAAAATTCTTAGTGTGATTAATGGTAAGAGCTAACAAACCAAACAAAAAACCACACAATTTTGGCAACAATCTTGAAAATTGACCTGGGCAATCTTGCATATAGTATAGTGTCCATCCTTTCCCCAACCCAGAATTCCAGGAATCAACTGCAGAAGAAGAATCACCTTCCCAATCCACAAGAGCTCAGACCCACCCATATCTCTGCCACTTGCGAGAAAAAAAAAAAAGAGTAAATGAAGTAGTACATTCAATTGCGTGTAGAAATGCATGTATACTACTATTATATGTGTAGATTGAGAGTTGGCGTGAAAATTGGAGATACCTGCAATTGGAGATTCAGCAGAATTTCTTCATGATCGGGTGGCGTGGTGAAGCAAGAAAAATACCCTAGGGACACTCTCTGTGGTACGACTATTTTGGTTGTACGCAAATGCCGATGATACAGTTGGTAGCTTTACAATTCCTCCTGTGGGGTACTCGCGGTAATTTCAAATGTTAAACAGCAAGCGATACGACGTCGGACAATGACCACAGGAGCCCAACTAACTACGTATATACAGTAGTATTATTTTTTTTATCGCTTTCTTTTTCTTTTCTTTTTTCTTTTCTTTTTTTTGCCTAATACTAAAGTTTGGGATAAGGAGACCAGAGTTGCAACCCCCTTCAAGCAAGAGAGGCTCTTAACCGTCATAGTATATTCAGTCAGTGAGCTAATACCACCCATTTAAGGAGTCAAGCTCACTAGGTCAACATACCGAAGTAACTCTTACCCATAGGAAAGTTAGTCTGTCATCACAATCCACCAAAGTGCAAGCTGGATAGATGATGCCCAAGACACTGCACGCAAGCAGGATTCTTACTCACCCCGTGCTTGGGGGGAGTTTCACTCACACCCACTTGCCATCTTCGCGACCACCTCCAGTTGTATAACAAGGAGCTTTCGTATACAATGAAATGTATTTCGTCATCAGCTTGTGTGGGACTCATTCAATTGTTAAAAGCATTAGTATTTTTTATGGGCCTTGTATAAAATAATCTCATTCAGGTATAGGTAGAGGCTTGATTAATTCATTCAGTTTGTGTACTTAATTCTGAGACGTCAATCAATAAAACTCTTACTTATATCTAAATGAGCTCAATTTTTACAAGAACTTTTACATGTTCCAGATAAGTTAAATGGCTCCGATTATTTATGTTGGATCCATTTGGAGTCTCACATAAATTGTGTACATTTGGTGTAGACTAAAAGGTGTACCCATATTTCTGTTGGTGATTACATTGATGAAGCCTTGGCCTAAGTTTTTGCTTACTGTTTTTTAACTTTTGTTAATATTGTGGCAAAAGGTTAGATCTAAACTTAAGAAAAAATTTAAAAGTAAAATAAACTATAGCCAAAAAGTAAGAGTTCATTAAAAACTAAAATAATCTTAAAATTTTAAAAGTTTCAATTATTTTTCAACAATACGACGCATAATTATTGAACTTGGATGTCCAAGGCTATCATGTCATAACATGAAAAGTTTTGGGTTGGAGCACTTCTGGTGCATATATAACATTATATGATTCATTGTTCTAATTGTCATATAATATAACCCAAAAGATAATGCAGAAAAAATGTCTAATACTAACTTCTAGCAGATACATTAGAAGTGATGTATAAATACTCTTTTTTGCACTCGTTGGTGGTTTCAATATGATAACCATTACAACATATATCCATAAAACTTAACAGATTTCTTATGGATCTGGTAGAATATAAAGCATTGTCAATAGTTAAATTCGTTTCATTCTGTAAAACAATATTTGCTCTTCCAGAGCCTTCAATTAGGTCTGTAGAACTGGATATTGTATTGACGTACACTTTTCTCTTTGTCAAATGTTTGAAATATCTGTTATCCCCAAAAATAATATGTGTTGCATCACTGTCTACCAAACAAATATCTTCACCAGTTATCTTTGCATTGATAATGTCCCATTAGTCCATGCTCCTATATGGAAAATATAAATTTAAAGATTTCATAAATAAATGACTGAAACACATCCTGAAATTTTATTTCAAAAACAAATACAATATGACATATTTTTCACAACATGATTAAAAGATAAATAAGTCATCAGACTATTATTTCTTACAACATGATTAAAAGATAAATAAGTCATCAGACTATTATTTCACACATAAGCATAAAGAAATTTATTTAGTCCAACTACATGGACCAATCGGGGTAGTCATCTCCATCATCATAAATAATCATCTTTTGTTCCACTAGGTCCAGCGAGGAACTCAGACATATCAAAAGATGAAAAGTCAAAAGGTTCAAAAGGGTTAGGTTGATTATAATTAACTTGATCAGTGAAGTTGGTTCCAACTTCTTTTTCTTTTCTCTTTATGGATGCCTAGTAAAGATCAATCAAATGTATCCTTTCCTTTTCCTTGAGACACATCCCACTTATTCCACTTCGGGGGAAATTGTGTCTTCTTGCTGGATTTCTGGATGTGTCCTCCACGGACTTGGTAGTTATGACCATCATGCCCACATCTACGTCCACAACCACGGCCACGTCCCTGACTGTGAAAAGAGACCCTATTTGCTTTTGGCAATGGCATAGAACCAGTTGGGCGAGACTCGTGATTCCTCATTAACAACTCATTGTTTTGTTCAGCTACAAGGAGACACGATATCAAATCTGAGTACTTCACATAGCCCTTATCTTTATATTGTTGTGACAGAATCATGTTGTTGGCATGAAAAGTGGAATATGTCTTTTCCAGCATATCCTTTTCAGTAATCTTATCTCCACATAGTTTCAAAAGTGAAACTATCTTGAACAGGGCAGAATTATACTCGCTAATAGATTTATAATCTTGCAACCTCAGGTGCAACCAATAATAACGAGCTCTTGGTAGTATAACTGCCTTTTGGTGCTCATATCTTTCCTTCAGGTTATTCCATAAAACTAGTGGGTCTTTGACAGTAAGATACTCAAACTTCAAGTCCTCGTGGAGGTGATGGCGGATGAAGATCATGGCCTTTGCGCGATCCTTCAGGGATGCATCATTACCATTTGTAATTGTTTTCCCGATTTCCATGGCATCAAGATGGATCTCTATGTCAAGGATCCATGAAAAATAATTTCTTCCCGAAATATCAAGTGCAGCAAATTCCAATTTTGTATAGTTCGTCATTATCTATAAAACAAGAGATTCAAATTTAGATAAACATTTAATAAGAGACTGTTAGAATAAATAAACTCAGTTAATGTTATGCAGTATTAGGTCTCCCAGACCACTATGTAATAATCACAAATATATGTTCAAAGTTTAAGAACAAAATTGTAGAAACACAAAGTTAAATAAAATTCAAATTGTGTAGATACGTGAGATTGTACTCTCTGATTGCTATTGTGCATAGTAAGTAAAACATGATTACATATATAATGTGAGTATGACAAAGGAACCAAAATTGCTATTTATCATAATGGACTTTTCTATTCCTTCAGCTATTAGCAAACAGGTGACTAAACAAGCTGTAATAAAAAATGAAAAAATAAAACTTTCGAACTCACGGCTAGAGTGAAACCAGAGAGTGGATGAACTAGTGCCACCCATCCTATTTTAGTATAAATACATAAAAACATAAAATTGTTAAATATAAATACATAAATATATATGTTATCATATGTGTAACTACCGGGGTTAGCTCAGTGGACAAACTCGTGATTTCCCTTAAGGAGGTCACGGGTTTGAGGCGGCGTGATGGATTCAATATTTGAAAACCCGCCCACCTTGTTGCTAAAAATACTTCAGGTATTTGTCTCTTTCTTCTTTTCTTTTTTCTTTTTTCAATATATGGGAACTTGTTGGGTGAAATTCTTCTAGTATTTTCCCCATTTTTTTAAAGAATAGAATACTTCAAGATTCATCATTGATTTGTACTACAGGTACCTTTTTTTCCCTTCACATAATCAGTATCCCATACATATTAGTATTTAGAATAAAAAGATACAGAGCAGTGCCTATAAAATCAACAATTTGTATGAATGGAGTATAAGACATTTACCTCTCTCAGCTGGCTAGGGCTTCGTGCTGATAAAACTTAGTAACTAGTAATAAGAGCTAAAAAGAAAAGAGAATGAGATGTTGAATACAAAAATATATAGAAGAGATAGTCTTCTGAACTACTCAAATATTATTTAGAATCTCTTTCTGCCTTTCTCTCTCTATATATTTTCACTTATCATTTCCCTTCCGAATGCATACACTTATATAGAGAAGTGAGGGAAATAGTCATTTATGGGAGAGACCCCATAGCATTAAAAATGTCCCCCAACTATCACCTATATTGCTATTTACTCTGTGGTCAATCAACCAACCATTCATGACTATGTTATTATTATTATTATATCTAGGAGCCCCCCGTTATTTAAAAAAAAAAAAAAAAAAAAAAAACTGAAGGCTTAACTCATGATTTCGTCCGTCTCGACGGGATGAGTCTAAAAGTAAAAATAAAAAATAACCAGAAGACCAAAAGAAAAAAAAAAAAAAAAAGTTAACAAAATGTGAAAAAAATTCGAACCAGCTGTCTTTTTCTATAACGTGTCGTCTTATATGAACTTTTTTCAACTTCGGTCCACATCTTTATACTTTTGTAATTCTTCTCGTCGATACAAATGATCTCAAGAATTACGGTAAAAAGTTAAACAAAAAATTACGAAAGAGAAAAAAGTCAAAAGGTCATTTAGAAATAGTATTACTAAATGAATGTTATAACAAGATGAAAAACTCTTAGAGGTTTGCCCTCACTCACTTAATGTCTCAGGTTCGAATCTCATTTTCCAGCAAACTTTTGAGGCTATTGAGGGTTATGCCTAGTCGATCACTACCTCTAGGGTCTCGGAATTAATCGAGGTGGACGCAAGCTGATCCGGATCCGTTTATTAAAAAAAAATGAGTGTTCCATTACGTCATACTTGAATATGGACCCCACCTTGATTTTTTCATAATATATTTTTTCCTCGTTTCTATACATCTATCTGTTTCACACATCTCAAGGCAAAGATTTTCCAGATGGAAAAAATAACATCAAATGCTTCCAAAGATCGTTAACAATGTTCACACTTACGAACTTTGGATTTTCATGGAACCACATGGTAGATTCGTTATTAACCATCGACAAATACAGCAATTTAGGTATGGAAACATGACGGAATTGGGGCGCTGTATAGTGAGAGTGAGCTCACTACACGCAGCAGAGTGGTTTTCTCGGTCCGTCCGATCGTCAATTAACGGTTCGGATCATCTTACACTTTAAAAATTTTTAACATTTACTTTAACTCCAATTTATCCGAATTTGATTGCTTTATCGAGCGGCAGAAGAAATTCACTTACGTGTATGTAGTGAATTTCACTCACATCTTTTTTGATTGAAACATGTATGGCTAAGGTACAAGGATAATTTCCTGCTTACTATGCCACTCTCACCACCAATCCCACTGGTGCAATCCAGGGTGCCATACTCCATTCCAAATTTCCAATTGACCTCTCTCCATCCACAATTTATTCCTCATTGGAAAACACCCAAAACCTACAATCCGCATAGAGAAGCAAAGTGCCGAAGTAGTCATGTATTTATCTAGCTCACCAACCACCACCATAGCAACACCCGGCTTGGCCGGATTCTTGAAATCCGGTTGGTAAGTTTCTTGCAAAGAACTCCATTGACTTCTAGCGACGAACCATGAATAAACTTGAACTGCAGTTCCAAGTGGGTGAAACAATCATTTGACAGTATCTAGTAGTTGCAGTGGTGGCTTCATGATTTTTTGATAGGATGGTCGTTAAGAAACTTGAAATTTGTAATTTCTTTCAAGATCTTAATATACAATTAGAGTTATAGCATCATTTACACAATATTTGGGAAAATACATAAAAGTATCCCAATTTCCCTTTACAAATTTTCACATTTCTGAATTATCTCGTGATATATATAGTATCATTTCAAATGCCATGAAATGCATGTATATTAATGTAGTTAAAAAACTAATGCATAAGAAAATTATAATTGATCAACTGATATCCTATCCGATAGGCAAGTTACACATAGTGGTAAAACATTAATAGCTCATTTGGATGGAGGGGAACGACGAGAAAAGAAAGGAGAAGAAAGGGGAGTGAACTCCGTCCCTTGTTTGGATGACCAAAGTGGTGGGAGAGGAAGAGAAATGGTGAGAATCCTGAATCTCTTTCCCCCCTTTCGTTTCTCGCCAAAAGTGGTGAGATTCCGTGAGAAACGGAACGCTAGCGGCACGTGCAGTCCACCCCGTCGTCGGATTGTCGTCATACTTCCACCATTGTCATCGTCTCATTGAGGATCTGTGATCAAAACTGAGTTTTGAGATCGCCGGAGATGAGAGAGGTGATCGGAATGGGAGAGAGAGAGAGAGAGAGAGAGAGATTTCTCACGGTTGTTTGGATGAGACATGAGAAACTCTTCCCCTTTCTTTTCTTTTCTCACTAGTAAGGGAGATCCCTTCCCTTTCTTCTCTCACCATCCAAAGAGCTTGTAAATGCACGTGTGTGTGTGAGAGAGAGAGGGAGATAGACAGAGAGTTTATTCAACTTTAATTTGTCACAAAAATAAATAATGAAATGTCACTAATTTTTAAAAGTTCTAATTTTGTATAGAAAATTTCAAAAAAACAATCAATTTCTACCTCTGACCTACTATGGTAGGGCTGTTCAGCAGATCATCCGATCCGCTAACCCGACCAATCTGAACCATCCGTTGATCCATCTGAGGTATGTACGGATGGGTTGCGGATTGTAAAACACTAAAGTTATCAGTTTCGGATCGGATCCGGATAAATCCGATCCGCCCGTGAAAAAAAAAAAAAAAAACCGCACATCAGTAGTGCAGTACAACACTACCCACCCCACTACCCAGGCCATTTCGGCCAAAAACAATAAAAGTAATACGTGTAGCTGTACGGTTACACCACACCCTACCAAAGTAGTACAAATTTCTTTTCTTTCTTAGTTTATTTTCTACTTTCTAGCCCTAATCTTCAAACTTTCTTCATTCTCTCTGCCTCTCAGCCTCCACACCCAGCAAGCATCCCATTATAAAATCCTAATCGATCTCTCACTCCCTCCCTCTCCTCCTTCGACGCCTCTCAACCTCCACACCCACAATCTGGTACGACTCTCTCTCTCTCTCTCTCTCTCTCTCTCTCTCTCTCTCTCTCTCTCTCACAAATCGTGGCCACATCGCGGCTGCCGTAGACTCCCCTAATGGCGGCCTTCTCCTTAGCCGGCGAGCACCGTTGCAGTTAGCTGGGGCGGCGACGCCTTCTCTAATCGCGATGTGACTCAGTTTTTGTATTCATTTTGTTTGTTGTGTTGTTTTGATCGTGAATAAACAGTTGGGTTTTTTCCGAATCCTAACTATTTTGGTGTAATCTGGATTTTCATGTTGATTAATGTTAACTAACTTTTGTTTCCAGAATCAAAATTGGGTTGAAAATTGATTGGGCTGGACAAAATTGGGTTGAAAATGATTGGGCCGGAAAAATGGTTGGAAATTTTTTCTATATTGGCCCATTTTAAAGCCCAAACCGCCAAAATAATCCGGAACCAATCCGTAACCGATCCAATCCATCTGTATGTCATCTACGGATGGTTCCCGGATCGGATCAAATCCGTATCCGAACCGGCCGAATCCGATCCGTGAACACCCCTATACATGGTACCTCCAGCCGATTACTTCCAGCGACCCAAAATGTATTTATGGCTAATTTTTATTTGATAAAATGGACATTTGCTAAAATTAAGTGGGTGATTTTATCAAATGAACTGGGGAGGTGATTTTAACAAGTGTCCAGATTCATTAGAGATAAAATCACCTCCCCACTTCATTTGATAAAATCATCCACTTGAGTGGGGAGGTGATTTTATCTCCAATGAATCTGTGTCCTAATTCATTGGAGATAAAATCACCTCTCCAATCCATTCGATAAAATCACCCACTTGATTTTAACAAATGTCCATTTTATCGAATGGAAAACTTAGTCAAAAATTGGAAGAACTACCGACGGGAGTCTGGGAGAGTGACACTACCACAGTCGTGTTGAGTTCTCCAACCATTTCCCTTCTTCCGACCACCGTCAACCACCGCAAATGAAGGCCGTGGTGATAACCACCCCCGGCGGCCCCGAAGTCCTTCAATTACAAGAGGTCGAAGACCCAGAATACGGAGACGACGACGTTCTGATCAGAGTCGCAGCCACCGCACTCAACAGGGCCGACACTAACCAGCGCAAAGGCTCGTACCCCCCGCCTAAGGGCGCGAGTCCATTTCTGGGTGTGGAATGTTCTGGAACCATCGAGGCCGTTGGGAGGAACGTCTCCCGGTGGAAAATCGGTGACCAGGTCTGTGAATCAACTCTTATTTTGATTTGTGTTTTCCACCTTCTTATACTTGGGATTGGATTTGATGCGTTCTTTCATGCCGAGGGCCGATAAACGAACCGAACAGTTAGATTGTTCAAGTTTGGTTTGAAAACTTAACGAGTTCAAACTTGGTTTGTTAATGAGATGAACCTATCTCAAAAGAGCTTTAATCCAGCCGATTGTTCGAGCTTGGTTCGAAGGCTTAAGGAGCTTGAAGAAATGATGTTCGAACTTGGTTTGTTATTTTAACTCAAACAAGCTTTTAAGGAGCAAACATGAGCCCGAAATCGAACGGTTTTCTTTGTCTATCAGCCCTATTTCTGCTGTGTGTTCGGTAGTTTGAGATAAATAAGCGAAATGGAAAAGGAAATTGGGGTTTTGAATCGAAGACTTAGTGGTAGTGAGGAAAGTGGGATTTCATTTGTGATTGGTTTTTGTTGCTATTTTTGGCTGCTTAGAAAAGATATGGAAAAGAGAAGAATATATGAAATGTTGAATTGGCCTTTCTTGTTAGCATTATTCTGATGTTTCAAATATTAGCACCTTGCATTATGAATAGCATGGCGTCTAACACGCATACCAAGTGGTTTTTTCAATGAAGAAGTACTTAAAGTGTCTTGCTCAATTCTTGGATTCAAGTCTCCAGATCCTCTCGGTGAGGCAAAATTTACTCTTTCATGCTGTAGCATGACATGTTGAATTTTACCTTTCTTGTTAGCATTATTCTGATATTTCAAATATTTGCACCTTGCATTATGAATAGCATGGCGTCTAACACACACACCAAGTGGTTTTTTCAATGAATAAGTACTTGAAGTTTCTTGCTCAATTCATGAGTTCAAGTCTCCAGATCCTCTCGGTGAGGCTAAGTGTACTCTTTCATGCTTGTAGCATGCAGTGGAACATCAACTCTGACTCAAAGGTAGGTGCGATGGGATCCCATGCAAATGCCTATATGGTGCTGAGGGCTATACATTTTCTCGGATATATGGAGAAACTTATCTGCATATCCAGTTATGTTTAAAAAATAAAAATAAAAAAGTCTAACAAGATCAATGAACGAAGCAGCTGCCTTGGGTGGGATGCTACAGTTGTAGTTGCAATGGATAAAGATATGATGTTTCACTTTAGTACCAAATAAAAACCTGTACATGAGTGCGGTATTCTCTTCTGTACCAAATACAGTATCCCTTCCAGTGCTGAATTACTTTATGAATTTCAGGGTCATTTCATTGAAACTCGGAAGAGCTTTAATATGGTTCACTTACTGGAAGAAACTGATTAACTTTTCCTCATTATTATGTAGTATTGGGATTATTGCACATATTGCAGGCTTAATGTGCATATCTAATTCCTTTTATCTTTGCTGCTTTTCTCCTCTTTTTGGTGGTGGTTTGGGTGGTTGAAGGGGTTGCTCTATTGTTTGGTGTTTAACGAGAGTTTTATCATGTCTTATCAAAGTTATTAAAAATTGTGTGTGACTGAAATCTAGGGGGAAATGATTTTGATTCGTCGCTGCTTCTAAATAACCCAATAAGTGTCTATTAACTTCCAAATAATTCACCATTTTTGCTGAGCTTGAGTTGAAGCAATTGAACAGTTAATGTACATAATGAAACATCTGCATCTTCCTTTGGATTATATGAGTAAACTTGGAATAGTGTTTTGCATCTCATTTTGTGCTTTGTGATGGAAGAAAAGTTCATAAGTTTTCTTGGTAATGAGGAGAGTGGTTTCACAGGTATGCGCTCTTCTTACTGGAGGAGGGTATGCTGAGAAGGTGGCTGTACCAGCTGGACAAGTTCTTCCTGTTCCAACTGGTGTTTCTCTAAAAGATGCTGCTAGTTTCCCTGAAGTTGCCTGTACTGTTTGGTCAACCGTTTTTATGATGAGTAAGCTATCTGGTGGAGAAACATTCCTGGTAATTTATCATCCTGTTCTGTTTTTTTCGGCAACACAATTTTTCACCGCTTTGCTTTCTGCCATAGTAAATACTGGATAAAGTCATGCAATTCTACCGTACTTGAGTTGATTGATGCTGAGGAACTCACTGCAGATATGTATGGTCCAATATTATGGTATATGCAAGGTCTGCTAAAAATTTTGATTTCTTATCAGACATGTAACAATATTCGATTAAGATTAGAATTGCTTAATTTTGTCATGGAGTTCGGAAAATGAAAGTCTTACACTCTTACTCAGTTTTTCTGGTTTTCATGTTTTTTAGCCTTTTAGAGTTGGAGTTGTGCACCTTTGATTTTACGTAGGCACTACGAAAACAGTGAAACCATAAGTAGATTATTGACATTGTTTGAATGTAGTATGTTGGTCTGAAAAAATAATGCAATTTAATTGTGGTTCTCTTCTTTGTGTTTACATATGCTTTCTGCTTAATTCATTACGATCTTGTCAATATTTATGCTGAAATCTAACTTGGAGCGGTTGACAAAGATACTTATGAACTATGACAGATACAAGGGGCCTCTAGTGGAATTGGTACATTTGCAATCCAAATAGCGAAATATGTAGGAGCCAAAGTGTTCGTCACAGCAGGTTTAGTATGCACATTTTTATCCCATAATACATATGAAGCTGAGCATTATTGGAGGTTCCAGTAATCTTAGACAATGTTATTTCATCAGGAAGCAAGGAAAAATTAGCTGCTTGCAAGAATCTGGGAGCTGATGTTTGCATCAACTACAAGACTGAAGATTTTGTTGCACGTGTGAAGGAAGAAACGCAAGGGAAAGGTATATTCTTTCTAGAATCATAACTTCAACCTGCTATTTTGATTTTACTTGTTCATGAAACATCTGCTCCTTTTGGAACCTAAAAAGAAATTAGACGCTAATGTTACTCTAAAATGCCAATACTCTAGCAATTTGCAGATTGGAACGCACTTTCCATTCCAGTTTACTTTCGTATTCCAAAGGGTTACCTAATAATGTCCTCTTATTTATTTACTCCTTCTTTAGGACTAGAAAGTTTAATATCGACTTACTAGAATTCAAAGAAATTGAATCTTTTGGATGATGGTTAAGAAAAAAAATATTCATGGCACTCCTAAAAATGTTTTTTAAATGGAGATTTTCAAAATAGACAATGTTCCCTTTAGAAAAAATTTGGTGCTGTAGTCTTAAAAGGCCTACCCCTATAGTACCACGATTCAGGGGTTTGAGTGTACCGCAACCCCATTGTCGATCCTTGTAGACTTGTGCCACGTTCCAGGTGACCTAGATTAGACATCACCTTTTTTCGCATCGCACCCTTTAATGTGGTTAAAATATCAGAACTATTAATTTTTGGCTAGTTTGGAAAACTTAATCGTAAAATGTCTGACATCAGGTGTTGATGTTATACTGGATAACGTTGGAGGACCCTACTTTCAACGAAACATTGACAGCCTAAATTTTGATGGGAGGCTTTTTATTATCGGCTTTATGGGTGGAACTGTAGCAGAAGTGAATCTTCAAGGTTTGCTTGCAAGACGCCTCACAGTGCAAGGTATATAGTGTAGCCCTTGTCTATATTTTTTTTACTACAAATTTCTTTTATAGGAACACTTCATTTTGCTAGATAGTTTTTATATTGGCATTTTGGTATAGAAAATAATCATGTCCTACAAAAAAAAAAAAAGTGAATAAATTACATTTGATTGAAGATCTCAAGTGGATGGTCCCATTACTGATCAAAAAAAAAAAAGTGGATGGTCCCATCTAGTCCAACCACCGGGTTATGGCACGAGGGAACTCCTTTTTTAACTATGGTTGGGCAGTTTATTTGACTAATCCATGCAATGATGTTGAATTATTGCCTTAATTGAAAATGGAATTTTAGCCCTTTTATGGTTTACCTATATGCGGATTACCTCCCTCTCATTTAGAAATCAGCGCATAAACCCTTGTGATTTATAGACTAAGAGTGCACCTGATTCCATCCGTGAGCATGGACTTTTGCCTGTAGTGAATGCTTTGTTTCATATGGTAACCTACTAGTTTTACAAAGATTGCAATTCCATACTATGCAGCGGCTGGGTTGCGCTACAGGAGTACAGAAAACAAAGCTTTGATCGTGAGCGAAGTGGAGAAGAACGTTTGGCCGGCAATAGTGGCGGGGAAGGTGAAACCAGTGGTGTCCAAGTATCTTCCATTGTCTGAAGCAGCAGAGGCTCACCGGCTTATTGAGACCAGCAACCATATTGGGAAAATACTCCTCGTCGCGTGATATTTTGTATGATCTCTTGCAGCAACTGATTGAATAAAGTGATTTCTCAGGAGCATATGCTGTGATAAGACAGATTGTGTTAGTTGCTTGAAAGGACATTCTTGTGTTATGTTGATCTCCCTTTGCAATATTGTACTTATGAACTGAAGCCACGTCTCTCTCCTTTTTTTTCGAAATAAAATTGTACCGATATTCTATCCATCGTTGATGAACAAATACATGGCAAACAAACAGTGCTTTTCGCGAGACACTCAAGGCTCTGCTGTTTATATAAACTCGGCTCAGTGTGTTACGTAGTAAATAGTCGAGTTCGATCATGGGTTTTAAGCTTGTTGAGTAAACAAGCTGAGCTAGAGGCTTATCTCCTTTGGTAAACGAACTAAACTCAAACGCCTTAGTAGTAAACCTGTCCAGCTCGATTATTTGGGCTTGACTTGAGTTGGAGCGAAGCTTGAGCTGTACTAGTTCAAACCTCTGCTCGTTTTGCAGACCTCTAATTTTATGAACAGAGCAAGCATCTTGCCATGTTGTACTCAGTTCAAAACGTTCATGCAGCTTTGGGCAAAACTTCCTTTTGCTTTTTAAACGGAATCTGTTTCATGTTAAAAGGAACAATCTGCTTCATGGGAATATGATCCAAATGCTAATGCTGCTAGCATTTCCCGGTTCTTGGAAGCTACCTTAACGAGGTTTTGATACCTTGTAGGAGTATTGTGTATCGTTACTCAAGCGATTATATATCATACAATGCACTTGGTTCTTTTGTTTGAATCGCCCCGTATAAAGAGTGTGCTTTCTATATGTATTGAATGTCTTTTTATTGCTGATCTTCATATGCAATGTTTCTATATGTATCTTTTGCATGGTTTACTTTAATCTGTTTTTCATGATTAGTGATGTGTCAGTTTACAATAAAATTGTACCGATGTACTTTTTTTTTGGTGTGCCTAATACTAAAGTTTGGGAGGGGGAGACCAGAGTTGCAACCCCCCTCAAGCAAAAGGGGCTCTTAACCGTCATAGTATATTCAGTCAGTGAGCTAATACCACCCATTTAAGGAGTCAAGCTCACTAAGGCAACCTGCCGGAACTTGCCGGAGTAACTCTTACCCATAGGAAAGTTAGTCTGTTATCACAATCCACCAAAGTGCAAGCTGGACAGATGATGCCCAAGACACTGCACGCAAGCAGGATTCTTACTCACCCCGTGCTTGGGGGGAGTTTCACTCACACCCACTTGCCATCTTCGCGACCACTTCCAGTTGTATAACAAGGAGCTTTCGTATACCATGAAATGTATTTCATCATCAGCTTGTGTGGGACTCGTTCAATTGTTAAAAGCATTACTAGTATTTTTTATGGGCCTTGTATAAAATAATCTCATTCAGGTATAGGTAGAGGCTTGATTAATTCATTCAGTTTGTGTACTTAATTCTGAGATGTCAATCAATAAAACTCTTATTTATATCTAAATGAGCTCAATTTTTACAAAAACTTTTACATGTTCGAGATAAGTTAAATGGCTCCGATTATTTGTGTTGGATCTATTTGGAGTCTCACATAAATTGTGTAAATTTGGTGAAGACTAAAAGGTGTACCCATATTTCTGTTGGTGATTACATTGATGAAGCCTTGGCCTAAGTTTTTGCTTACTGTTTTTTAACTTTTGTTAATATTGTGGCAAAAGGTTAGATCTAAACTTAAGAAAAATTTTAAAAGTAAAATAAACTATAGCCAAAAAGTAAGAGTTCATTAAAAACTAAAATAATCTAAAAATTTTAAAATTTTTCAATTATTTTTCAACAATACGACGCATAATTATTGAACTTGGATGTCCAAGGCTATCATGTCATAGCATGAAAAGTTTTGGGTTGGAGCACTTCTGGTGCATATATAACAGTATATGATTCATTGTTCTAATTGTCATATAATATAACCCAAAAGATAATGCAGAAAAAATTTCTAATACTAACTTCTAGCAGATACATTAGAACTTAGAAGTACAAATACTCTTTTCTGCACTTGTTGGTGGTTTCAATATGATAACCATTACGACATATATCCACAAAACTTAACAGATTTCTTATGGATTTGGTAGAATATAAAGCATTGTCAATATTTAAATTCGTTTCATTTTGTAAAACAATATTTGCTCTTCCAGAGCCTTCAATTAGGTCTATAGAACTGGATATTGTATTGACGTACACTTTTCTCTTTGTCAAATGTTTGAAATATCTGTTATCCCCAAAAATAATATGTGTTGCATCACTGTCTACCAAACAAATATCTTCACCAGTTATCTTTGCATTGATAATGTCCCATTAGTCCATGCTCCTATATGGAAAATATAAATTTAAAGATTTCATAAATAAATTACTGAAACACATCCTGAAATTATATTTCAAAAACAAATACAATATGACATATTTTTCACAACATGATTAAAAGATAAATAAGTCATCAGACTATTATTTTTCACAACATGATTAAAAGATAAATAAGTCATCAGACTATTATTTCTTACAACATGATTAAAAGATAAATAAGTCATCAGACTATTATTTCACACATAAGCATAAAGAAATTTATTTTGTCCAACTGCATGGACCAATCGGGGTAGTCATCTCCATCATTATAGAAATCATATTTTGTTCCACTAGGTCCAGCGAGGAACTCAGACATATCAAAAGATGAAAGTCAAAAGGTTGAAAAGGGTTAGGTTGATTATAATTAACTTGATCAGTAAAGTTGGTTCCAACTTCTTTTTCTTTTCTCTTTATGGATGCCTGGTAAAGATCAATCGAATGTATCCTTTCCTTTTCCTTGAGACACATCCCACTTATTCCACTTCGGGGGAAATTGTGTCTTCTTGCTGGGTTTCTGGATGTGTCCTCTACGGACTTGGTAGTTATGACCATCATGCCCACATCTATGTCCACAACCACGGCCACGTCCCTGACTGTGAAAAGAGACCCTATTTGCTTTTGGCAATGGCATAGAACTAGTTAGGCGAGACTCGTGATTCCTCATTAACAACTCATTATTTTGTTCAACTACAAGGAGACACAATATCAAATCTGAGTACTTCACATAGCCCTTGTCTTTATATTGTTGTGACAGAATCATGTTGTTGTCATGAAAAGTGGAATATGTCTTTTCCAGCATATCCTTTTCAGTAATCTTATCTCCACATAGTTTCAAAAGTGAAACTATCTTGAACAGGGCAGAATTATACTCGCAAATAGATTTATAATCTTGCAACCTCAGGTGCAACCAATAATAATGAGCTCTTGGTAGTATAACTGCCTTTTGGTGCTCATATCTTTCCTTCAGGTTATTCCATAAAACTAGTGGGTCTTTGACAGTAAGATACTCAAACTTCAAGTCCTCGTGGAGGTGATGGCGGATGAAGATCATGGCCTTTGCGCGATCCTTCAGGGATGCATCATTACCATTTGTAATTGTTTTCCCGATTTCCATGGCAACAAGATGGATCTCTATGTCAAGGATCCATGAAAAATAATTTCTTCCCGAAATATCAAGTGCAACAAATTCCAATTTTGTATAGTTCGTCATTATCTATAAAAACAAGAGATTCAAATTTAGATAAACATTTAATAAGAGACTGTTAGAATAAATAAACTCAGTTAATGTTATGCAGTATTAGGTCTCCCAGAACACTATGTAATAATCACAAATATATGTTCAAAGTTTAAGAACAAAATTGTAGAAACACAAAGTTAAATAAAATTCAAATTGTGTAGATACGTGAGATTGTACTCTCTGATTGCTATTGTGCATAGTAAGTAAAACATGATTACATATATAATGTGAGTATGACAAAGAAACCAAAATTGCTATTTATCATAATGGACTTTTCTATTCCTTCAGCTATTAGCAAACAGGTGACTAAAGCTGTAATAAAAAATGAAAAAATAAAACTTTCGAACTCACGGCTAGATTGAAACCAGAGAGTGGATGAACCTTTTATTTTGTGGTTTATATATGTGTAGGCATGGACATAAGCCCCAAATTCTAGACCGTCAAAGTGCATAAATGTGTGACCAAGAATATGTCAGATTATATATATATATATACGGAAATTTTCTTATCCACTCCTCCCGGATTTAAGAAAATTTGTGTTTTTTTGTGTTGCAAATTGTTTTTGAAAATCGAAATTTGAAGGTTTTTAAGGTCTAAAGGAAATCTTTATCCAAGCAGTTTTTCGCAAAAAAATGTATATATTTTTGCGAAAACTGCTTGATCAAGCCCTTCCCGGTATTTTTTTGAAGATTTTCCGCGTGGACCCTTGTTTTGTCAAAAAATGATCGGATCACGGGGTCCGAGTCCCGGATCCCGGAGGAAAACCCCTATATATATATATATATATATATATATATATATATATATATATATATATATATATATATATATATAATTTGACATATATATGTAAGAATGTATAATCTTGTATTCTCTGTCTTTTTTATCCTATCACTTACATGCATGTTGTTTCAGTGGGAGCGAGAAAAAACATAAAATTGTTAAATATAAATACATAAATATATATGTTATCATATGTGTAACTACTGGAGTTAGCTCAGTGGACAAACTCGTGATTTCCCTTAAGGAGGTCACGGGTTTGAGGCGGCGTGGTGGATTCAGTATTTGAAAACCCGCCCACCTTGTTGCTAAAAATACTTCAGAGATTTGTCTCTTTCTCTTTTTTTTCTTTTTTTCAATATATGGGAGTTTGTTGGGTGAAATTCTTCTAGTATTTTCCTTTTTTTTTTTTAAAGAATAGAATACTTCAAGATTCATCATTGATTTGTACTACAGGTACCTTTTTTTCCCTTCATATAATCGGTATCCCATACATATTAGTATTTTAAATAAAAAGATACAGAGCAGTGCCTATAAAATCAACAATTTGTATGAATGGAGTATAAGACATTTACCTCTCTCAGCTGATAAAACTTAGTAACTAGTAATGCTAAAAAGAAAAGAGACTGAAATGCTAAACACAAAATATATAGAAGAGATAGTCTTCTGAACTACTCAAGAATTACGGTAAAAAGTATACAAAAAATTACGAAAGAGAAAAAAGTCAAAAAGTCATTTAGAAATAGTATTACTAAATGAATGTTATAACAAGATGAAAAACTCTTAGAGGTTTGCCCTCACTCACTTAATGTCTCAGGTTCGAATCTCATTTCCAGCAAACTTTTGGTGCTATTGAGGGTTATGCCTAGTCGATCACTACCTCTAGGGTCTCGGAATTAGTCGAGGTGGACGCAAGCTGATCCGGATCCGTTTATTAAAAAAAAATGAGTGTTCCATTACGTCATACTTGAATATGAACCCCACCTTGATTTTTTCATAGTATATTTTTTCCTCATTTCTATACATCTATCTGTTTCACACATCTCAAGGCAAAGATTTTCCAGATGGAAAAAATAACATCAAATGCTTCCAAAGATCGTTTTAACAATGTTCACACTTACGAACTTTGGATTTTCATGGAACCACATGGTAGATTCGTTATTAACCATCGACAAATACAGCAATTTAGGTATGGAAACATGACGGAATTGGGGGCGCTGTAGTGAGTGAGCTCACTACACGCGTGTAGTGAGCCTCCTCGGCCGTCCGATCGTCAATTAACGGTTCGGATCATCTTACACTTTAAAAAGTACTTTAACATTTACTTTAACTCCAATTTATCCGAACCATTGATTGCCTATCGAACGGCCGAGAGAGCTCACTACATGCATGTAGTGAGCTCACTCACTACAGGCCCCCCGATTCCGAAACATGTATGGTTAAGGTACAAGGATAATTTCCTGCTTACTATGCCACTCTCACCACCAATCCCACTGGTGCAATCCAGGGTGCCATACTCCATTCCAAATTTCCAATTGACCTCTCTCCATCCACAATTTATTCTCTCATTGGAAAACACCCAAAACCTACAATCTGCATAGAGAAGCGAAGTGCCGAAGTAGTCATGTATTTATTTACCTCACCAACCACCACCATAGCAACACCCGGCTTGGCCCGGATTCTTGTGAAATCCGGTTGGTAAGTTTCTTGCCAAGAACTCCATTGACTTCTAGCGATGAACCATGAATAAACTTGAACTGCAGTTCCAAGTGGGTGAAACAGTCATTTGACAGTATCTAGTAGTTGCAATGGCGGCTTCATGATTTTTTGATAGGATGGTCGTTAAGAAACTTGAAATTTGTAATTTCTTTCAAGATTTTAATATACAATAGAGTTATAGCATCATTTACACAATATTTGGGAAAATACATAAAAGTATCCCAATTGCCCTTTACAAATTTTCACATTTCTGAATTATCTCGTGATATATATAGTATCATTTCAAATGCCATGAAATGCATGTATATTAATGTAGTTAAAAAACTAATGCATAAGAAAATTATAATTGATCAACTGATATCCTATCCGATTGGCAAGTTACACATAGTGGTAAAACATTAATAGCTCATTTGGATGGAGGGGAACGACGAGAAAAGAAAGGAGAAGAAAGGGGAGTGAACTCC
Source organism: Vaccinium myrtillus (assembly GCA_016920895.1). Taxonomy (NCBI): domain Eukaryota; kingdom Viridiplantae; phylum Streptophyta; class Magnoliopsida; order Ericales; family Ericaceae; genus Vaccinium; species Vaccinium myrtillus. The sequence continues at coordinate 22,038,261 of CM029275.1, read as the reverse complement.
GTCCCTTGTTTGGATGACCAAAGTGGTGGGAGAGGAAGAGAAATGGTGACAATCCTGAATCTCTTTCCCCCCCTTTCGTTTCTCGCCAAAAGTGGTGAGATTCCGTGAGAAACGGAACGCCAGCGACGCGTGCGGTCCACCCCGTCGTCGGATTTTCGTCATACTTCCACCATTGTCATCGTCTCATTGATGATCTGTGATCAAAACTGAGTTTTGAGATCGCCGGAGATGAGAGAGGTGATCGGAATGGGGGAGAGAGAGAGAGTGAGTGATTTCTCACGGTTGTTTGGATGAGACATGAGAAACTCTTCCCCTTTCTTTTCTTTTCTTTTCTCACTAGTAAGGGATATCCCTTCCCTTTCTTCTCTCACCATCCAAAGAGCTTGTAAATGCACGTGTGAGAGAGAGAGAGAGAGATAGACAGAGAGTTTGTTCAACTTTAATTTGTCACAAAAATAAATAATGAAATGTCACTAATTTTTAAAAGTTCTAATTTTGTATAAAATTTCAAAAAAACAATCAATTTCTACCTCTGACCTACTATGGTAGGGTTGTCCAGCGGATCATCCGATCCGCCAACCTGACCAATCTGAACCATCCGTTGATCCATCTGAGGTATGTACGGATGGGTTGCGGATTGTAAAACACTAAAGTTATCAGTTTTGGATCGGATCTGGATATATCCGATCCGCCCGTGAAAAAAAAAAACGCACATCAGTAGTGCAGTACAACACTACCCACCCCACTACCCAAGCCATTTCGGCCAAAAACAATAAAAGTAATACGTGTCGCTGTACGGTTACACCACACCCTATCAAAGTAGTACAAATTTCTTTTCTTTCTTAGTTTGTTTTATACTTTCTAGCCCTAATCTTCAAACTCTCTTCATTCTCTCCGCCTCTCAGCCTCCACACCCAGCAAGCATCCCATTATAAAATCCTAATCGATCTCTCACTCCCTCCCTCTCCTCCTCCGACGCCTCTCAACCTCCACACCCACAATCTGGTACGACTCTCTCTCTCTCTCTCTCTCTCTCTCTCTCTCTCTCACACAGATCGTGGCCACATCGCGGCTACCCTAGACTCCCCTAATGACGGCCTTCTCCTTAGCCGGCGAGCACCGTTGCAGTTAGCTGGGGCAGCGGCGCCTTCTCTAATCGCGATGTGACTCAGTTTTTGTATTCATTTTGTTTGTTGTGTTTTTTCCGAATCCTAACTGTTCTGGTGTAATCTGGATTTTCATGTTGATTAATGTTAACTAACTTTTGTTTCTAGAATCAAAATTGGGTTGAAAATTGATTGAGCTGGACAAAATTGGGTTGAAAATGATTGGGCCGGAAAATGGTTGGAAATTTTTTCTATATTGGCCCAAGCAAATTGGCCCATTTTAAAGCCCAAACCGCCAAATTAATCCGGAACCGATCCGTGAATCCGTAACCGATCCAATCCATCCGTATGTCATCTACGGATGGTTCCCGGATCGGATCAGATCCGTATCCGAACCGGCCGAATCCGATCCGTGAACACCCCTATACGTGGTACCTCCAGCCGATTACTTCCGACGTGGTACCTCCAGCCGATTACTTCCGGCGACCCAAAATGTATTTATGGCTAATTTTTTAAGTTTTTCATTTGATAAAATGGACATTTGCTAAAATCAAGTGGGTGATTTTATCGAATGAAGTGGGGAGGTGATTTTATCTCCAATAAATCTGGACACATGTAAAATCACCCACTTGAGTGGGGAGGTGATTTTATCTCCAATGAATCAGGACACACATGTGTCTAAATTCATTGGAGATAAAATCACCTCCCCATTTCATTTGATAAAATCACCCACTTGATTTTAACAAATGTCCATTTTATCAAATAAAAAACTTAGGGCATCCTCATCAGGCTCAACAAAAAAAAAACATCAAATTTAACCTCAAAAACACCTTTTATAAATTAGCAAGTCACTTATCCAAAAATTCACAAAATCAGACTCTCTGTCCAAACTTTACTATTCCCCTCAAATCTAACAAAAAAAAAAACCCTTTTTCTTAAAATATTGTTCCCCAAAAGGGGAGTTGTGCAAGTGGAGTACTTTAATGAATAAACAATTAGTATTAAAGAGAGAGAGAGAGAGAGAGACAGAGATTGAAAGAAAAGAGTGGTGGGGCCAGCATTGGGTTAGACGGCAAAGAGGGTAACGAGTCAGGGAAGAGAAACTAATAAATTATTCGGTAGCTCATGAACAGTAACATTACCCAATTACCGAGTTATTGTAGCAAAATTTGAACTTTTGTAATTTGTTCATGCATTTGTTGAGGCTGACGTGGGTGAAGTTTTTGGCTTTGGTTCAACAATTTGTCTGAAACAGTGTTTTACAATGGCTGATGATGAGATGCTCTTATTAGTCAATTAAAAATTGGAAGAACTATAATTCGACGGGAGTCTGGGAGAGTGACACTACCACAGTCGTGTTGAGTTCTCCAACCTCCCTCCAGTCCTGATAACCTCGCCTGATTTCTCCATTTACCTCCTTCCAACGTCCCTTCAGTCCTGATAACCTCGCCTGATTTCTCCATTTCCCTCCTTCCAACCTCCCTTCAGTCCTGATAACCTCGCCTGATTTCTCCATTTCCCTTCTTCCGACCACCGTCAACCACCGCAAATGAAGGCCGTGGTGATAACCACCCCCGGCGGCCCCGAAGTCCTTCAATTACAAGAGGTCGAAGACCCAGAATACGGAGACGACGACGTTCTGATCAGAGTCGCAGCCACCGCACTCAACAGGGCCGACACTAACCAGCGCAAAGGCTCGTACCCCCCGCCTAAGGGCGCGAGTCCATTGCTGGGTCTGGAATGTTCTGGAACCATCGAGGCCGTTGGGAGGAACGTCTCCCGGTGGAAAATCGGTGACCAGGTCTGTGAATCAACTCTTATTTTGATTTGTGTTTTCCACCTTCTTATACTTGGGATTGGATTTGATGCGTTCTTTCATGCCGAGGGCCGATAAACGAACCGAACAGTTAGATTGTTCAAGTTTGGTTTGAAAACTTAACGAGTTCAAGCTTGGTTTGTTAATGAGATGAACCTATCTCAAAAGAGCTTTAATCCAGCCGATTGTTCGAGCTTGGTTCGAAGGCTTAAGGAGTTTGAAGAAATGATGTTCGAACCTGGTTTGTTATTTTAACTCAAACAAGCTTTTAAGGTGCAAACATGAGCCCAAAATCGAACGGTTTTCTTTGTCTATCAGCCCTATTTCTGCTGTGTGCTCGGTAGTTTGAGATAAATAAGCGAAATGGAAAAGGAAATTGGGGTTTTGAATCGAAAACTTAGTGGTAGTGAGGAAAGTGGGATTTTATTTGTGATTGGTTTTTGTTGCTATTTTTGGCTGCTTAGAAAAGATACGGAAAAGAGAAGAATATATGAAATGTTGAATTGGCCTATCTTGTTAGCATTATTCCGATGTTTCAAATATTAGCACCTTGCATTATGAATAGCATGGCGTCTAACACGCATACCAAGTGGTTTTTTCAATGAAGAAGTACTTAAAGTGTCTTGCTCAATTCTTGGGTTCAAGTCTCCAGATCCTCTCGGTGAGGCAAAATTTACTCTTTCATGCTGTAGCATGACATGTTGAATTTTACCTTTCTTGTTAGCATTATTCTGATATTTCAAATATTTGCACCTTGCATTATGAATAGCATGGCGTCTAACACACACACCAAGTGGTTTTTTCAATGAATAAGTACTTGAAGTTTCTTGCTCAATTTATGAGTTCAAGTCTCCAGATCCTCTCGGTGAGGCTAAGTGTACTCTTTCATGCTTGTAGCATGCAGTGGAACATCAACTCTGACTCAAAGGTAGGTGCGATGGGATCCCATGCAAATGCCTATATGGTGCTGAGGGCTATACATTTTCTCGGATATATGGAGAAACTTATCTGCATATCCAGTTATGTTTAAAAAATAAAAATAAAAAACAGTCTAACAAGATCAATGAACGAAGCAGCTGCCTTGGGTGGGATGCTACAGTTGTAGTTGCAATGGATAAAGATATGATGCTTCACTTTAGTACCAAATAAAAACCTGTACATGAGTGCGGTATTCTCTTCTGTACCAAATACAGTATCCCTTCCAGTGCTGAATTACTTTATGAATTTCAGGGTCATTTCATTGAAACTCGGAAGAGCTTTAATATGGTTCACTTACTGGAAGAAACTGATTAACTTTTCCTCATTATTATGTAGTATTGGGATTATTGCACATATTGCAGGCTTAATGTGCATATCTAATTCCTTTTATCTTTGCTGTTTTTCTCCTCTTTTTGGTGGTGGTTTGGGTGGTTGAAGGGGTTGCTCTATTGTTTGGTGTTTAACGAGAGTTTTATCATGTCTTATCAAAGTTATTAAAATTGTGTGTGACTGAAATCTAGGGGGAAATGATTTTGATTTGTCGCTGCTTCTAAATAACCCAATAAGTGTCTATTAACTTCCAAATAATTCACCATTTTTGCTGAGCTTGAGTTGAAGCAATTGAACAGTTAATGTACATAATGAAACATCTGCATCTTCCTTTGGATTATATGAGTAAACTTGGAATAGTGTTTTGCATCTCATTTTGTGCTTTGTGATGGAAGAAAAGTTCATAAGTTTTCTTGGTAACGAGGAGAGTGGTTTCACAGGTATGCGCTCTTCTTACTGGAGGAGGGTATGCTGAGAAGGTGGCTGTACCAGTTGGACAAGTTCTTCCTGTTCCAACTGGTGTTTCTCTAAAAGATGCTGCTAGTTTCCCTGAAGTTGCGTGTACTGTTTGGTCAACCGTTTTTATGATGAGTAAGCTATCTGGTGGAGAAACATTCCTGGTAATTTATCATCCTGTTCTGTTTTTTTCGGCAACACAATTTTTCACCGCTTTGCTTTCTGCCATAGTAAATACTGGATAAAGTCATGCAATTCTACCGTACTTGAGTTGATTGATGCTGAGGAACTCACTGCAGATATGTATGGTCCAATATTATGGTATATGCAAGGTCTGCTAAAAATTTTGATTTCTTATAAGACATGTAACAATATTCGATTAAGATTAGAATTGCTTAATTTTGTCATGGAGTTCGGAAAATGAAAGTCTTACACTCTTACTCGGTTTTTCTGGTTTTCATGTTTTTTAGCCTTTTAGAGTTGGAGTTGTGCACCTTTGATTTTACGTAGGCACTACGAAAACAGTGAAACCATAAGTAGATTATTGACATTGTTTGAATGTAGTATGTTGGTCTGAAAAAATAATTCAGTTTAATTGTGGTTCTCTTCTTTGTGTTTACATATGCTTTCTGCTTAATTCATTACGATCTTGTCAATATTTATGCTGAAATCTAACTTGGAGCGGTTGACAAAGATACTTATGAACTATGACAGATACAAGGGGCCTCTAGTGGAATTGGTACATTTGCAATCCAACTAGCGAAATATGTAGGAGCCAAAGTGTTCGTCACAGCAGGTTTAGTATGCACATTTTTATCCCATAATACATATGAAGCTGAGCATTATTGGAGGTTCCAGTAATCTTAGACAATGTTATTTCATCAGGAAGCGAGGAAAAATTAGCTGCTTGCAAGAATCTGGGAGCTGATGTTTGCATCAACTACAAGACTGAAGATTTTGTTGCACGTGTGAAGGAAGAAACGCAAGGGAAAGGTATATTCTTTCTAGAATCATAACTTCAACCTACTATTTTGATTTTACTTGTTCATGAAACATCTGCTCCTTTTGGAACCTAAAAAGAAATTAGACGCTAACGGTACTCTAAAATGCCAATACTCTAGCAATTTGCAGATTGGAACGCACTTTCCATTCCAGTTTACTTTCGTATTCCAAAGGGTTACCTAATAATGTCCTCTTATTTATTTACTCCTTCTTTAGGACTAGAAAGTTTAATATCGACTTACTAGAATTCAAAGAAATTGAATCTTTTGGATGATGGTTAAGAAAAAAAATATTCATGGCACTCCTAAAAATGTTTTTTAAATGGAGATTTTCAAAATAGACAATGTTCCCTTTAGAAAAAATTTGGTGCTGTAGTCTTAAAAGGCCTACCCCTATAGTACCACGATTCAGGGGTTTGAGTGTACCGCAACCCCATTGTCGATCTTTGTAGACTTGTACCACGTTCCAGGTGACCTAGATTAGACATCACCTTTTTTCGCATCGCACCCTTTAATGTGGTTAAAATATCAGAACTATTAATTTTTGGCTAGTTTGGAAAACTTAATCTTAAAATGTCTGACATCAGGTGTTGATGTTATACTGGATAACGTTGGAGGACCCTACTTTCAACGAAACATTGACAGCCTAAATTTTGATGGGAGGCTTTTTATTATCGGCTTTATGGGTGGAACTGTAGCAGAAGTGAATCTTCAAGGTTTGCTTGCAAGACGCCTCACAGTGCAAGGTATATATTGTAGCCCTTGTCTATATTTTTTTTACTACAAATTTCTTTTATAGGAACACTTCATTTTGCTAGATAGTTTTTATATTGGCATTTTGGTATGGAAAATAATCATGTCCTACAAAAAAAAAAAAAAAAAGTGAATAAATTACATTTGATTGAAGATCTCAAGTGGATGGTCCCATTACTGATCAAAAAAAAAAAAGTGGATGGTCCCATCTAGTCCAACCACCGGGTTATGGCACGAGGGAACTCCTTTTTAACTATGGTTGGGCAGTTTATTTGACTAATCCATGCAATGATGTTGAATTATTGCCTTAATTGAAAATGGAATTTTAGCCCCTTTATGGTTTACCTATATGCGGATTACCTCCCTCTCATTTAGAAATCAGCGCATAAACCCTTGTGATTTATAGACTGAGAGTGCACCTGATTCCATCCGTGAGCATGGACTTTTGCCTGTAGTGAATGCTTTGTTTCATATGGTAACCTACTAGTTTTACAAAGATTGCAATTCCATACTATGCAGCGGCTGGGTTGCGCTACAGGAGTACAGAAAACAAAGCTTTGATCGTGAGCGAAGTGGAGAAGAACGTTTGGCCGGCAATAGTGGCAGGGAAGGTGAAACCAGTGGTGTACAAGTATCTTCCATTGTCTGAAGCAGCAGAGGCTCACCGGCTTATTGAGACCAGCAACCATATTGGGAAAATACTCCTCGTCGCGTGATATTTTGTATGATCTCTTGCGGCAACTGATTGAATAAAGTGATTTCTCAGGAGCATATGCTGTGATAAGACAGATTGTGTTAGTTGCTTGAAAGGACATTCTTGTGTTATGTTGATCTCCCTTTGCAATATTGTACTTATGAACTGAAGCCACGTCTCTCCTTTTTTTTCGAAATAAAATTGTACCGATGTTCTATCCATCGTTGATGAACAAATACTCATGGCAAACAAACAGTGCTTTTCGCGAGACACTCAAGGCTCTGCTGTTTATATAAACTCGGCTCAGTTTGTTAGTAAATAGTCGAGTTCAATCATGGGTTTTAAGCTTGTTGAGTAAACAAGCCGAGCTAGAGGCTTATCTCCTTTGGTAAACGAACTAAACTCAAACACCTTAGTAGTAAACCAGTCCAGCTCGATTATTTGGGCTTGACTTGAGTTGGAGCGAAGCTTGAGCTGTACTAGTTCAAACCTCGGCTCGTTTTGCAGACCTCTAATTTTATGAACAGAGCACGCATCTTGCCATGTTGTACTCAGTTCAAAACGTTCATGCAGCTTTGGGCAAAACTTCCTTTTGCTTTTTAAACGGAATCTGTTTCATGTTAAAAGGAACAATCTGCTTCATGGGAATATGATTCAAATCCTAATGCTGCTAGCGTTTCCCGGTTCTTGGAAGCGATTATATATCGTGTACAATATCGTGTATTGTTACTCAAGCGATTATATATCATACAATGCACTTGGTTCTTTTGTTTGAATCGCCTCGTATAAAGAGTGTGCTTTCTATATGTATTGAATGTCTTTTTATTGCTGATCTTCATATGCAATGTTTTTACTCGACAATAAAAGGCATTCTGATTAGTATCTTTTGCATGGTTTACCTTAATCTGTTTTTCATGTTTATGCTAGAAATTACGCGTTGCAGTGCATAAAAATTGCAACACGAGAGAAACTTATTTACAGAGGGTGCAAACAGTGAATCAGAGCCGTTCATTTTGAAATTTAACAAAATGAAGAGCAGTTTTTACAGTGGAAATGTTTGTTTGAAACTTCTAGAAGTGTCGAGTTTCACCTGTTTGCTAAATCATAGGACTTTGGTGCGATTCTGAGACCATCATTTGAATCTATTATTTTCTTGTAATCCAACAGTTCTAGTAATCAGAACAAACAATAGTCTTCAGGCAAAAAAAGATTCAGAACAAAGAACAGTCAATGTCGAGACATTCCAGAGCGGATCAATGAAATGGGTTATTGCCATACTTGAGAGAACAGAGAAAAAAAACCAACAAAATCAAGAAAGAACATCTCTGACATGAGATCTTCAACGAGAATCACTGAATCCAAAACGGGTTCTTTACTTGCAATAAAAGCCAGTCATTTGATGCACAAAACGCAGAAGATAATAGACAAATCAATTCAAATCGCACATTGATAGAAGAATCTATACATTACTATAAGTGAACTTCAAAATGGAATCACTTGTAAGTACGAACCAGAAACTTTTGAGCTTTTGGCTAGCCAGTTTGATTTCAGTTGTACCACAATCTACAAATTTATAGAAGCATCTAAGTAAATGGCTTGAATCCACCAATCTCAATTTTCAGACATCCTATCATCAAACCCTTGAGAGGAGATTTGTGTATCACTGCAAAGGGCTTGAATTGCTAAGCTTTTCAACTCTCCAGGACATGGGTCCCCAGCTGAGATGTCGAGACAGGAATCGAACATCCTTGTTTCCCAATGCACGCCTGCAGTTCAAACCACACTTGTTAGTATAAATACTTTGCTAAGAAATAGTGATGGAAAAAAATTGAGGTAGCCAGCAGAAAAGGACACCAAGCATCAACTCAGCTTAACCCACAAAACCATTTTTCAAAGAAAGAAATAAGTGCAGCACGTAGAAGGCTAAGTGTTTATATGAGTCCGTGGGAGCAGCAGACAAGTGATTGGATATATAAAAAAGGACACAATGACACATGTATTTATGGAACTGGTTCCATACAAATGCAGGGATCATATGTAATGCTGCAAAGGAATGACGACATGGCATGTTGACGCACAAAATGTCTTTCATACTGGGTTCTATTTGAAGTTTCTGCTTTCTGATTTGATATTCCGAGAAAAGCATAAAAAGGGTGTGTGGAGATTCGTTTCTGAAAACTGCTTTCAGGAAAACCACAAAGCTCTCATCATTGACTATTAGAGCCAACCATGGGCATGCAGATTTGTGTACTTTATGGTCAAGAGCGTTGCTTAATTTATGTGCCCCCATAAAGATTGTCATTTGTTAACGAGTTCCATACGAACATTTCTTAAAGTGTTCAAATTTTAGAAGCAGGATCCTCCTATGGGCACCTTGCTCCTTCCTCCCGGTCCCATCGACACAGAATCTCACTCCCATTTGGGAAGGATCCCAAGTAACAAAAGGAGGACTATCAAGCAAGAGAAAATCCAAGATTATATAAACAAATTTGCTACACAGTCTCGTAAATGATGTTTACACCATAATATTGGTTGATATTTTACAAAGAAAACAATATGCAACTCAGAGCTTGAGTCATATTCTAAGATATAAGTACAACTAAGCAAAATATCTACATGAAAATTATAATTACTTCCACATACAAAAGTATTAAAACGCTCTCATAGGCGCTCCTAATTTCAGGCTTTTCTATATGCCCTCGCACCCCCGCACCTATTAATTTGACCCTTGACGATTACCCTCTTTATATCTCCATGCCAAGTATACGCTGAGCCTCAGCTCCAACCAGCATATTTCAAATTAGGTTAAGAAAAAGAGCAGCAAGCTGGTATTAGACTAAAGATGAAGGGAGATTTTTTTTACCTGCTGAACAATCGATAATACATTGGAATGACAACTTCCGGGCCTGAACTCACCACAATGTCCCGAAGGAGTTCCAAAGCTAGCAAAACGAATTGAAGTAATTTCCCATCCTTTTTCACAGGCCAGTCGAACTTCAGGAGTTTGCGATATAACTTCTGACATTGGTTTCCAAGAATCTGCTGGCGGAGGATCAACCTCTGACACATGAGCACAAATCTCTTGCCTGGCTCGTGTGGAGAAAGAGATTTTTGAAGGGTCACCTCCAAGTTCTTCATGTAGAACCAGTATGTTCTCACCTGGATGTACCCAAGTGCGTGGGATATGATACCTGGACATGATTTACATCCTCGTACATGAAAAGTTGCACTAGAAAATGCTCCACAGGTAAGTTCAATGATAAGATGCTTTTCATTTACTTCATGTACTAAAGTGGCAGATGTTGGAAACGAACAAGGTGAAAACATGATGCACGTTGTGTATCTATGATTCTATGTTTCATCTTATTTATGCATGGTGTCAGGAAACGTCTCACCCTAAGATAGATTAACAACAGTAAATATAGTTGAAAAAATAGTTATAACCTGTCTAGAATACAAAATCTATTGATATATAAGAAAAGAAATTTTGGAGATACGAAATTTCACATCTTCAATGGAAATTTGCAGCTTACGCTTCACAAAAATGAATATTTTCCCTTCCAAATTTGCAAAAATATACTCCCTCCGCCCCATTTTAAGTGGCCACTTTCACTTTTTGACTTTATTTTTAAATTGTCTATAACTTTTAATCTATAATGTATTATATATTTTTAAAAAGATTTTATTTTAGTACTCAATGATTTCTATCAAACAAAATCCATATTGCATATTTTCTGTATTATAGATTGAAAATTAAAGACAACTTTCGAATCCAGCTGGAATAATAACATGACCACTTAAAATGGGACAGAGGGAGTAACAGAAACCGGAATGATGACGCCTATAATTGAGACAATCTAAAATTCTCTTCTTGTGTATATGCATTGTTACAACGAGATAATTCGTTTATAAAACCAAAAACCAAACATCATGGACGAAGGGAATAACCTAGAGAATCCAGCAAAGGGGAAATAGGCAGAACACACACTCAACAACAGCCAAACAGACTAAAACCTCACCCAAGGAATGAATGTGTACACATTTGTTCCCTCAAACAGCTCAAATTCCAAAATAGGATGGAAATAACCTGAACAAATATACAAAATTTGGGAGTTACTTACAATATTTGAGCAGGTTGACCACAGTACTTCAGACATTTAGAAGCGTTATAGGATCCCCTGTAGTCACACTTCTCAGAGCAACCAGTTGATGGTGAAAGATAAGCGGGCCAATATCGCCCAATACTCTGCCCATTGACCCATGCTTGACCCTTTCCCATGCTAGAAAGATTCACAGCCAAAGGACCCTTCCCTTCAGGGACAAGGAATGTGGCCTGAAAGTAAGTGAAAGAACACCAAACCGAGCACTTTAAGAGGCTGAGGCAACTACATAATTATATTTATTTTTCATCTTTCTTCGGTTGTTCCCATTTTTCCTTTTGGATAGTCAACTGGTATATTGATCAAGTACGATTTCATCAGAATGTGAAACAAATGAAGTTGGAGAATCCAGATTAACATAGCTTTGTCGAGGTTTGACCGTGACATATTCGTTACCATAAAGAGTTGCAGTTTGAGTAAGTACTAATTTATTGCCCTAGTTGTCTGAATGCAACTAATAGTAAAGGCATATATATTCCATAGGATCGATAAACCTATTCAATACCAGGTCTTCCAAGATAATGAATATCCCATGTTTTGTCACCAAAAGAGATTATGTCGTCTGATGCGCATACCTTGTACCATATCAAACTTTGATTAATTGGAACGGCACTCCCCTGAGTCCACAGCGAACTATTTGCAAGACTTACATTATCAAGTCCAAGGTATTCTCCTTCAAGACCCACCTAAAAAGAAGTGAAAAGGTCACTGAGCACAAAATATATCATGTTAAAATAAAGAAAATAATCAAAAAAGAGATCTTCCCGTAGGGACTACAATGCAACAAACAATTTACAGTTAAAGCAAGAAGAATGCCATGAACTTTCTCATAACAAGGCAGGAGGAACATCACTATCCTGCCACCCCTTTTCTGTTCTCTCTCTTTTTTCCTTTTTCATCTATACCACCGCCCCCTTTCTTTTCCTTTTCCTTTTTTTTTTTTTTTTTTTTTTGAGTTAGGCCCCCCACCTGGTAGGTACTTTTTGGTTTTTCCTACCCAATATTTACAAATTTAATTGACAGAATGCAGGCTTAGTAAGTCACTATCCCACCCAATATATTGCTGAACCTTCTGCCAAAGTTTAAAAGACCATGTCCCTACCTAGCTAAAATTTTGTGATCAAGACATGGTTGGCCGTTCATTTGACACAATGACTACTTCCTGTTTCTTTAATGTTCAAAATTCTGGTACCTGTTCTGGCTGTTACATTACCAAATTGTTTTAGTTAAATTTAATTCACAAATTCTGGCTGTACTCTCAAGTCTCAACCACTGCATGAGCATGCTTCAACTTTTTTCTAGATCAATTGCTGCCAGTTTATCACGTATTTTAAGATTAAAGACTGCACAATTATAATAACCAATGATTCACGTCATGAAACCTCAACGAAAACTAGTTTATCACCATATAGTAAATCCTATAATCTTTTCCTGAAGACAAATCAAGGAGAAAGTGCAAACAAGTTGAGTTTGAATTAGTTCCAAGTAAGCACCGCTAAGTGAAATAATATTACACGATTTTTTTTTATAGGTCCAGCATTTACAGTTAACTGAGAATCTGCTGTATAAAGTTGATGATGTATCTGACTGCAATTTTAGTTGGTTATAGTTATAGGATAAACCTGATAAGTCCATTGCGTAGAAGAAAGGTTCTCCTTGGTGTTCTTCATATCAGCAAGAATGACGGAATGAATTCCTGCTCCTTCTATATCGAACCATGGTCCATAGTTCTGGCTTAGCACAATACAATAATACAAATTTAGCAACATAAGACAGTGGAAAACCTTGATAGAAATCTATGGACACTTCAGTTATGTTTGAGTTTTAACAGTTTAACGCGCAGAGCATCAGAGAACAGAAATCTTCCTTGGCAAGAAATTTTCTCCGAAGTAGCAATAACACTACACAGCATGCCAAATTTCCCAATTGGGCGTACAATGAGACGGGAGTAACTAGGTGACAGACTTCAAATGTAGTAATCATTTTGTGCCAGCTTATTGCAAATATAATCCTAAACAATATCAGGAATCTAAAAGACAATTATTACCTGTAGACCAATCATCATACTCAACATATCCAGTTTGTTGCTTCCATAATTAAGAGTGATTTTCTCACGGAACACAAAGCTTGCATCATCATGATTACCACAACTAAATCCTACAAGAAATACAAAACAGAATGAGTCAATCAATGGATGCCTGCACAACTATGTAAGGAGACATTTTGGATCCAGGACAAATGGGCATCATGATGTCTTTAGTTTCAGGAGTTCATTGCAAAGATATTACAAAAGGACATATTTTGGATTCTAGATTCAAGAGTGATCATCGATACCTGCACAAAGCTTCAAATGTACAACCTCATATCTCTGTCACTTTGAGCATCTTTTTTTCCTCTCAGTTGTGAATAATCTCTAACTTTCTTCTGGTTTCTCTTATAAGAAACCCCTAGCTTTTTTTTATCAGCTATACGAAACTGAAGCTTGTTGTGGTACGAATCCATAATATCAACATTCTGTGCAATTTGAGTACAGAAGTTTGTTTTCTATGGACTCATTGCAAGCATTAAGTATGAGTATGACAAATAAAGAAAGAAGAAACTAAAGCAGTTCAGATTTTCAACAAATTATAGCAAACCAACACTCTCATAATTCCGTGCCTCTGAAGCAAGTTATGCAAATGTAAACTCAGCTACAAAATCAAGTCCAGAAACTAGAACCTATTCACATGACATCTTTGGGTAAAACAAAAGACCTCATAACAAAAAACGAACTTAACTTCCAAATAAATTATTAAGAGCGAAGTCTTGGCCACTGCGGGGGAAAAAATTAAAAGAAAGCTAAACAATGTGTCTTTGCATCAGGTAGAGTTACCACCTACTAGTCTTTTGTTGACAAAAACTAGAGCTGCATGTCCCAAACTTTCAACAAGCAAAAGCGCTTCTTTTTGCTGACCTTCTGTATTGTTTTCATTCACTTTTATACTGTCAATACACACAAACATAACCAGTTAAAATATCTATAGAAAGCACACTTCCAAGCTTCAAGTAACTCATAAAGCAAAAATGCCAAAATCAAATACATCAGAAAGCACTTTCAAGCATCCCGTAACTCATAAAGCAAAAATGCCAAATATCAAATACATCCCCTTACCTTATAAAGGGATAAGTGAGTTAAAGCATATGTATTCTTTTAGCGCATGACATGTAAAATAAGGTCCAGTATGGAAAATAGTTTTCACAAAGAGACTACATGTCAACAGAAGCCAAAGAAAGTGTCTGCTCTATCTAGCTTCTTGCCACACAAAAAAAATTAAAAAACAGAAGCATAGTCAAATCTATTTCACGTGTGACATACTTATATCTGTGTGCTGTATAGGGCACACGAAACTACATGCAAAAAGAAAAATAAACTATGAAAGCTGCATAACCCTGGAATACAATAGAACTTCTGAAAAGCCAGATTACTACATGATCACATATGACCACTTTATCACCTGTAAATTGGAGGGAGGGCAGTGGCCTGATTTCTTTGATTGACAATGTAAGTTAAGTTACCAATTGTCCTAAAAGCTTAAGCTGTTAGGAAATGGGCCCGACAAGGTATATCAAGCTATCTAACACCCTGCCTCACATCTTGCAAACAGGCCCGACAAGGTATATCAACCCGTCTTGCAATTGAGATATAATCAGTCATATGTATTGTGAAACAGTGAGAAAGGAAGAAGCATAATGCAAACGGGAGCAAATGCAAACACAGACACTTGATCCAAGACCTCTCACCACTTCTGCTCCGATAAGTTACCAATTGTGTTGTTAGGAAATGACCCTGACAGTGTGTATCAAGCTATTTAACAAACACACCACTATGACTTTCTGCCAAAGTACTCTCAAATAATAAGAATTCAGCAAATTATCAGATGAGTTACCTTGTTGTGTACCAAAGAAAATCACTTGTATCTTTTGTTGTATTTATCTGCTCCAGTAACTTTGATGAGGTAAACGCGTTTTACCCCAGACACCCACTTTTTCTTTATACCAACACCATCTTGTCATTGAAAGTTCACTAACACTTTCAAAAGAAAGTGTGGCATCTTCAAGATTTCTTTGTGCAATAACCTGATTCATTATCACGGGAAAAAAGAAAAGCAATATTAGAGCCTAGCAACTTATATGCCGCACTAGAAGCACATATTCCTACAACACGCTATTGTAGCATCGTCCTGAAGAGGTACAATTAGGAGAAACTAGAAAAGAAGTAATTGATATAGATGATATTAAGCCTATCATCGAAAAGAGCATATGAGATATGGTTGACATACTCGGCCAGGTGAAAGAGCACATAGCAACTATAATGTCATGGGTTCAATGGAAAATTGTTTTTTTTTTTGGGTAATCAGGTTCAATGGAAATTTGTGATTCTTAAATCAATAAATCTTAGTGCTCAAATAATGTCTTAACACCAAAAAATATAAATGTAAGAAAGACCATAGGGGTCAAACAGTCGATAGTCACCTCAATCTTTGAGTTCCCATAAACGTGACTTTTGGAGATTAGGTTCAGTTGTCTCAATTCAAATTGCAAGTCCAACTTTCACTTGATTTTAAGAATGGATAATCTAGAACAGATTAGATTAATGGCTGATACCGATAGCACATACAACATGTCCTCTCTGTCGTATACAATAGCGCATATAACATGTCCTCTCTGGCGTATACGCATAACAACTGAGATAATCATAACTAAATAAATATAATACAAGTCAGAATATGCTTTCTTTGGCGACAACCATGTTAACCACATAACTTAATGAACCCCAACAACCCGGGCATTCTATTGAAGTTGTTTGTTCCAGCCCAGAAGGAAAAACAGGCCATCGTGCTTGTTTCTAATTTATACTGTCACGCATCCATCTATGGCCAGGTCCATGTAAAGATCTAAGCCCTTGTTTACAAATAATGCCAACTTGTTCGCGTTCATTTATTATAGGTGAACGAGGTGAAACCTTCAAACCCACGAAGAAGTCAGAAATATATGAATGCAAGCAGTGACTCCTCCATATGTGATGCAAATTTTACTCTTTAGTTACATACGAAAATGCTATAAAGACAACAGTGACAATGGTAAAGACTAAGAGATTATTAACTAGGATCAATTTTTCTTGCAACTGTTAGATAGCTTGACATACATTGTTGGGCCCATTTCCTAACACCTTAAGCTTTTGGGAGAGTAAGTCTCTCTGTTGGCATTTGTCTCCCGTTTGTATATTCTTCTCTCTCTCTCTCTCTCTCTCTCTCTCTCTCTCTCTCAAAATTTGCATCTCCAACGTTTAAGACGGGGTTGCACGTGGGAGAGGTGTTAGATAGCTTGATATACATTGTTGGGCCCATTTCCTAACAACTTAAGCTTTTAGGAGAGTTGGTAACTTAACATCAACAACGTCCAGAAGT
The DNA here is from genome assembly GCA_016920895.1 of Vaccinium myrtillus. NCBI lineage: Eukaryota > Viridiplantae > Streptophyta > Magnoliopsida > Ericales > Ericaceae > Vaccinium > Vaccinium myrtillus. The sequence continues at coordinate 22,021,520 of CM029275.1, read as the reverse complement.
GGCATCCAATCTACATGGACGCTTTGAACCCCGATTTCCACATCACATAGAAATCCGTTTGGTTAAAGGTGAAAAACAACAAAACAGTATAACAAGACTTTGTGCTCTAGCATTCGTAGTAAAATCATTCAATTTGCATAGAACGGCCGAACAAAGTACCTTCGCTGTGTTGAAAATGACATTCCTGCAATCCGGAAGAATGCTCACAGACCAAGCAGGAAGGAAGTATAAATTTCCCTTAAACGTGACGTTTGAATCCAAACTGCCGTCATAGTTAGCAAGAAAGGCTGCACATTCATTGAAAGATTTGTAGTAAACATGTGCCTGGAAACAAAATTAATTGTCAAAATACAAAAAGAGTAAGAGTGAACAACCAATTCGTCAAAATTTTACAGATCTTCGACACAATATAGAGAGTCCCAAGTCCATACAAATTAAGACCAATTCAGCAGTGAGCAACCAAAACGGGCAGTCGCTCAGACTCGACCATGTGGTAATGCAGAAATATGTTTGGGGATGAACCAGGACAGATAGGCACATTATGTGCAGGCTTGGCATACATACGTCTATCCCCATCTTGAACAATAAAATTCTCATATTCCCGTAAATATTTCAATATATATGTATATACACGTCGTGCAAAGATAACCCCATCACCATGCTTCTATTATTAAATTCCACCATTGTCTGCTTGCCAAGACTGTATTTGCCTTGACCCAACAGACATTCGGCACAAATACCGATGAACTTTCCCCTATTGCCAAGTAAAGTCTGGTCTTGCCATATCCATGTCCACCATTCAATGTTTTGAACCCCAGTACGGTGCTCTGGCGAAAGCCATAGCAGAAACTTTCGCTGTGTTTGGTTGAGAGTTTTGAAAAGAATATTTTGAAAAATATTTTTGAGATAGTGTTTGGATGAATTTTTGGAAAAGGTAATAATTAGAGATAGGTGTAATAATTGGAGAGAGATAGAGAGAGAAATGAGAATAATGATTGAATATAGGGGTATGAGTAGAGAGAGAAATGTGATTAATGATTGGAGAGATGAGAGATGGGGAAAGAATCTTTTTGAAAAAAAATTTGGAAATGTAAAGTGAACAAAGTGTTTATTTCCTATAGAAATCTACTGCACACATTAATAGATGGGCTATAGCTAGCAAAACACAATCAGATCTAATCAATGGTTTTTACCATTGTAGGGGCACCCAATGTCTATGCAATGGATTTCATTGATTACACTCAAATTCTGATATAACAAGCTCTCATTTTGGATTCTGTTTCCATCTATGGAGTACGGAACATTAAGTTACATACCTATCACCATCATAGATCTACAGACCTTTGGAAAGAAATATTAAGGTGTCATCCATGAATACCACGCAATGTCAGGCAAGCTATATACATTCAATGAAAAACTGTGTACATGTTTAAACTTCTAGCATACCTCGAGATTTGTACCCAGGGGCTGTCGGACTGGATCTGTATTGACTAAATATTCTTCACACTTTTTTATTGACATATGTAAGTCACGGAGGTGCCCCCACTTTGGCTGTCTAATAAAACCTGAATAATTGATTTGTTGTGAGGTAAACTGAAATCATAATGGTAGGTCAGTTCACCAAGCAAATTGTCGCATATCTATGGAATTGCATAGCATCCATTATTAAACAGCTGTGGATAGACAATTATGCTCTACCTAGCAGTGAACTGTGAACCATCAACATTGGACCGAGTAGCAGCTAGAACTACAATAGTTCATTGGAAAGAGTAATTTGGTACAGAATTGAATAAACAATCTGCAAGGAAAACTACGCAAATATTCTCACAAAAACTAGCCAAAATAAATTCATGTAGTAAGTATTGTTCAACGAAAAACCTTGTGGCCTTCTCCTAATTTCTTACTTTTCTGCTTAGAAAAAAAAAAAAAAAAACCTTCTTTGTCTGCATCCTGACTCTTTTGGGGTAGTGATTTTCACTCTTTATTTTCAGATCTTCACTCATTTTTCTCTCCACTTATGTGAATCTACAATATTATCCCTTCACTTGTTTATTGTTGCACATATGAGTAGGTAATGTTATAACTTTACATCAATTAAGGCAAATTAAGGAGTGCTAACTGTAAAAAAGGGAGCGTGAAAATAATTTCCCTTTTACTCTTAGTCTATGAACCTAGAGAAGTTGGTTTACAATCAGATAAGAGCCATTCATATAATAATTGTGATACTCCATGCAACAAACTAGCATAGGAGAAGGCCACAAGGTTTATGTGGACAATTCCTACTAGATGAATTTACTATAGTTTTGAACCCAGAAAAGTAGGTTCACGTCAGAAAATGGCCACACAAGATATAATTGTAATATTCCATGGAAAAAACTGGCAGGTGCATGTTGTGGTCAATGCTATGTCAAAAATTAGTGTGACCAAGGAGCTTATTTTGAATTTTTGATTGAGCATATGGTCTTACTTTATGAAAGTTCAGTTTAGGAACTAGGAAGTTTCAGATATGTGCAGCAAAGACTAAACACATGATGTATAAACAGGGTGAGAGTAGAGAATTAGAATAAAACTTTTAGAAATCAGACACAAAAAGAGATAAATAAGAGCAATGTTGGGAGAACTTTGAAAAAGCATTACCAGTGAACTAACAAAAGCTTTGTTGAAGATATAAATATTTAAGTTACCCCTCTCTCAAACAACTTATGCTTTTAGATGAGTTGGTGGTTAACAATCTAATATTGATTTTTTTTTATAAGTAAATAATTATATTAAATAGAGCATAAAGGGATGCTACCCATATACAAAAGAAAGGCCACCGACAAAAAGGCCCTATACACCATCATGAGAAAATAAAAGATCAAACCAGTCAAAAAATTGGTCAAGAGAAGGATAACAATCTCCCTTGTCCCAACTATACAAGCTATTCACCAAAAAACTTTTGATCCTGAATAAAGGCTTTTCCACTCCTTCAAAACATCTATGATTTCTCTCTCGCCAAATCATCCACATTACGCAAAGAGGAATCAAGTTCCAAACACGCTTCCTCCTTACTCCCACTCTTGTACCTCTCCAAGCAATTAGAAGTTCCATAACATTTCTAGACATAGCCCATTGAATACCAAACCAAGACAACACCGAAGTCCATAACTCCCATGCCAAAGGCAATGAATGAGAAGGTGATCAACTGTCTCCGCATTCCTCTTGCACATACAACACCGATTAACAATGATAATCCGCCTTCGAATCAAATTATCGATAGTAAGGATCTTACCTTGGGCCGCACACCAAACAAAAAAACCCACCTTCAGAGGAGCACTAGTCTTCCAAATTGCTTTCCAAGGAAAGACAGCTCTTCCGTCGCAACATAAAGCTTGAAAAAATGAAAACTTCCTAGATTTAGAAAGTTTCCAACAAATTTCATCCTCCCCTCCTCCGGTCCTTTGAATTTCATACACCCTAGAGAACAAAGCCATCAAAGCCTCTACCTCTCGACCAAGCACTCCCCTTCGCAGGCGGATATCCCAAACTATATTTCCTTCAAAACTTTGAAGGTAATCAGATACGGATGCCTCCTTATCACAAGCCAATCGATAGATGCTTGGAAAACCATCTCACAAACTCACATCCCCACACCAGATATGCTCCCAAAACTTCACCCTTCTTCCATTGCCAACCCTCAAATGGATAAACTGCACAAAAATCCCCCAAACATTCATAATACCCCTCCAAAGAGCCACTCCATGCGGCAATCGCACTGAGAGGGAGGACCAACCTCCCCAATTGCTACCATACTTTGCTACAATCACCCTTCTCCACCATATCTCCCTTTCACAAGCAAATCTCCAAAGCCATTTACCCAACAAAGCTTGATTAAAAAACTTTAGCCTTCTCACTCCCAAACCTCCCTTTCTAATGGGCGCACAAACCGTGTCTCAGTCAACAAGATGGAATTTGAACTCTTCCCCCACACCTCCCCAAAAAAGTCTCTTTGTATTTTTTCAAGCCTTTTAACAACCGCAACCGGGATAACAAACAAGGGCATAAAATACGTAGGCAAACTTGAAAGTGTACTATTGATTAACGTTAGTCTACCTCCTTTTGAAATATAACAACGCTTCCACCCTGCCAATCTCTTCTGAAATCTAACCACCACTGAATCCCATATAGCCTTGGATTTAAAGGAAGAACCCAAGGGCAAACCCAAATACAAAGCCGGTAGCCTCACCACTTTGCATCCCAATAACTGAGCCAAACCATCAATATCATCAACCGCTCCTACAGGAATCATCTCCGACTTCCCCAGATTTCCTTTGAGGCCTGACGTGGCTTCAAAGCACAAAAAGAACACACCGCAGGTAACCTACTTGAGTTGGATCTGCATTGCAGAACAAAAGAGTATCATCGGTATATAAGATGTGAGAGATCATCAACCCCGCTCCGTTCTCACTTCCAACCTCAAAGCCTTGTAAAAACCCACCTTGTACGGCATTCCAAATTAATCGACTAAACACCTCCATGACAAGAATAAAAAGAAGCGACGAAATCGGATCACCCTGCCGAAGGCCTCTAGAAGTGTGAAAGAAACCCACAGGAGTTCCATTAACTAAAACTGACATTCTAACAGAATAGATGCAAAAGTTCATCCATTTAATATGGTATCAAAGCTGGCTATAGATCCTTTGTTCAAACCTCAACACCTACCTAATGGTTAAAATATCTACATCTTTAGCCCACTTATGGAGGAGAGTCAGGCTACACATGAGAAAGCGTGTTGAAGGTATAAATAACAGACCTCTCTCTAACAACTTACGCTTTTAGATGGGTTGGTGGTTAAAGAAACGTATAGACTACCTACAGTTAGAGATATGCTTAATGCCATGAGATCTTTGGTTAACAAAGCAACATAAGCAAAGATGAATAAGCGCTGAATGAAGATGTTGAACTAGATTCCCTGAACAAATTCATTCTTTGAGATTCTATGAGTTTTTACCACTTCCATGAAAGCAGCTTGACAGCGGTGAGATATTTTGATTATATAAAAGAAAGATCAATGGACAGGAGTGATCATGGTTAAACCAAAGGCAGTACAAGAGGAGAAAGAATGCCAAGAGCACATGGAATGGACGGTTGATAGATGTGACATTTTATCTAAATAAGGAGATGCACCCACCGATAACTGGGATGAGATGAAGGTTTTATGTTGCTGAACCAAGTCATTGGCGTTGAGACTCAGTTGGCCTGGTTTTAAGACAAAGGAATGATGGAACTTAGGCTAGGTTTGAATGACACTGAGTTGGAAAGGGATTTATATTACCAGAAATTAGAAACAAAGTAATCTAATGCCTGAGGTTATTTTATTCAAACATTTGGATTGGTTCAGGAATTTTCTCCACGAAAAAGGTATTCAATTTTATTAGTACTTCTTTTCATTGCAGGTTTAATCCAAGACTGCCATGGTGAAAGGTGGGGTCCAGATTAAGAATCACTTTCGCTGTGTTTGGTTGAGAGTTTTGAGAAGAATATTTTGAGAAATATTTTTGAGATAGTGTTTGGATGAGTTTTTGGAAAAAGTAATAATTAGAGAGAGGTGTAATAATTGGAGAGAGATAGAGAGAGAAATGAGAATAATGATTGGAGAGAGGGGTATGAGTAGAGAGAGAAATGTGATTAATGATTGGAGAGATGAGAGATGAAGAGAGAATCTTTTTGGAAATTTTTTTAGAAATGTGAAGTGAACAAAGTGTTTGTTGTTCCAGTCTACCAAACGTAGAAATCATGGACTCGGTATATCACATACTCATTCCCAACAAGATTCATGTCATCCAAACTCGTCCTAAGTGACATCCGTGGTCATAAAGATTAAAGGGCCATGTTTGAACAAGAAGAAAACGATTAGCATATATAACATATATGTTTCCATCTAGCATAATGTTAATGCATTTGACAATATGATAATAGGGGTGGATGGAATTATTGCCAATTCCAGAAAGATCAAAGAGAGTGTTGACAACACGTCATAAGTTACCATATTCATCTAGTGGGGCATCATAGTCATAGCTTGTTGCAATCAAAGGGCCTCCAGCTGTTCGTCCAAAATTCGTGCCACCAAAATACTGCAAGAAGATACATGAACTACATGAACTAAATTATGGTGACAACATCTGAACATACTATAATTGGAATCGAAAGGGTAAGTTTTGTGAGGCCCACCATGTAATAGTTCTGGAAAGTGCCTCCTGTTTCGAAAAAGCGAGCAACAGCAAAAGCGAGGTCTTCAATAGGTCGGTAAGGAATTGGATACCCAAATGCAAGGAACCTGTACCATAATTTGAAATGTGGAAAACATTCAGATATATGTAACGAATTAAATGCTTGATTGCTGCCATGCCTTATTCACAGGTTAAACCATATAGACAATATTTTACCATCCAGCGTAGTTTTCTGTCCACATCTTTGGCTTGGAGGGGGAATTTGGTGTGAACTGATCACAGTAGAATCCATTACATGTGTTTATCTACATTGACATCACATGACTTTCAACAAAACGATATTTAACATATAAACAAACTTTCCCATGCATGTAAATGACATGAAAATGTGGGTACATAGCGTAGTCATACAAGTTAGGATTTTGAAACATAAGTCCACAGCTCCTCCCTTGTCATTTCAACATTTCTTCAATCTCATATTTGTTTTCCACTTAGTGTCTTCACCATGAGGAAAACTTATATATGCAGCAATTTTCTTTCCTTTCATGAGTAGAAGATACGTTAAAGGGTTCTGAAACTGGTGTACATCCTGTGTGCATGTGAGGTAGACCGTGTTCAAAGAAAAAGGCCAACAAAAGCAATCCGTGTGATGCAGCATCTTCCCAAAACCCTACAAAAGAATCGATCTAAGTAGGAAAAAAGTAATCCTTCCAAACAATAGCATATTCAATATCCTAAATTATCATCTATTTTGTTCCTCTCAAATAGGTCTTGCCGCAATTGCCTACTACGGAACAACGACTACAAGGTCTTACATCCAAGTTTGTTTCGTGATACCATGACATCCTTTCCAAGGATATGTTCTCCAAACTGCATGAGCTTACAACTCAACTCCGAAAGACTTGTCCCTACTTTTTGTTGCCAGCTCATTTAATTCTGCTTCACAATTTTGCAGTGCAATTTTAAGTTTGCTCGTCGATGGGGAAATGGAGTGGCGCACTCTTTGGCTCAGAGAGCAGTGAGAGGTTCTGGTCTATGGACTTGGGAAGCTTGACCTCCATGGTGATTGTTTCCTACTCTTAGTGGCGTAACTGCAGTTTTTTAGTTTCTATTAGAGTTTCCTTGTTTTATGTTTGTCTTCCAGCTGGAAGCTTGTTATCATCAATAAAAGTTCTTTGTAATTCGTTTTCAAAGGTTAATAAAAATTTTGCACTTCAAAAAAAAAAAAAAAAAAAAAAGTTATACAATTTTGTCACCCAAAAAAAAAAGTCTGGGACTGGAATTTGGATCTATCTATGGGGGGATTTGGGGGGAAAGAAAAGAAAAGGGAAAAGAGTCAAAGATTCAAACTCAGCCTAAGAGTCCTCACTTCATGTAAGCCACAGGATACATATGTCTTTCTAACTGTCTTAATTCTCAAGCTACGATTTTCGACCTTTTCTTTAATGGATTGCCATAACCACATTGAAGTACAAGAACAGTGAAATACAAACTGTGGTCTCGAACTATATCTCATTTCCAGTGTCCCACAACTACAAGTTCACTTTTCTGCTTTGCAGAACTCTTGTGAACCTTTAGACGTCTAAATGTTTCAAGATGCAGTTGCCAACAGATACATGAAATACATAGATAGGAGTGTATCCTGTATGATATGAAGTACTTGTTTACATCTATCTTATATGGGGGAAAGAACTCCATTTCTTTAGTAAATACTTACTATGGGATCAGGTGCATCTTCTTGCACGCACATCACCCAAGGAACAGAAGTGTTAAGACTCACAGCCATTTCTGCGGCCCATTTTACGTACAACCTCCCTCCAATTCCGTAGGACCCCTCAACATTGCCATACTCATTCTCAACCTGTTACAGCACCAGATGAGAAGTCAACTGTTAACAACCAAATGATATTCAGATAAATTTCATCCATCAACTTAACTAATGACACGGATTTGTTATGGGTATCATATTGAACAGACTCTGAAAAAGCCCAATTGTAAAGATGACCAAACAATCATATGAGGGCCGCAAAATTTTCTGAGCTTATAATACCAAAAGGAAAAGAAAATGCCATTTTCACATGGCTTTTTCTCGGGCTCTTAATCTATGATGACGATTCAAACCAAACTCTTGTTTTACTGGATGAGTTCTTGCGCAATAGAATTTTTACAAGACAGCTACGAGGCCAGCTTAGAAATATTGAAGGGCGTGTACAAGAAAACAGACAAGCAAAAGCAAAAAAAAAAGTATTCATGTGAAGTAAGATGCAGCGCAGTACCATAAGAGACAAGTTGTCCAAGGTGGAGTAGCCAGAATGACATAAGACAACCAAAATCGGAGTGGAAGTGTGATGTAATTTAATATGCAGGAGTCGTCAGAAAAATGTCAGTGAGGCTATGAAAAATCATGTGATTGCCTTGGACTTAAACAAAGGACTGTTAGAGAGATTTTCTATAGCATATGGATCAGCTTAGCCACTCCATGTGGAAACATGGACCTCCGATTTAATTTACCAAGAAATTATGGAGTCACTAATGAAGAACGGAAGCTAAATATCTGAAAGAAGACTATAGGATAATAAAACTACCACAAGTAATGTCTATGACCATTAATCTTTCCCTCAGGTTTACTTCTGTAAATTTGAGGCCTTACCAGATAACCCAATAATATCCTAGGACCAGTGAGAAATTACATTGTAGCCAGGAAAAGCTTCCTGCTGTAGCAACTAATAACTAATGAGGAAAGGTGCAAAGCTACAAATAGAGTACTCACTGCTAAATTTACTAGGGAAAGAAAAAGGAAAGCCTTCAAATGTCTCTAAACCATACAAAATAATTATTCACACGGTCTAAAATAGTCAAGAACTATAGGTAAAACATCTCTGCAAGATACCAAAAGATTACTAAAACAAATCGCAATTTCCAGGAAAAGAAAAAGAAAGATAGAAATTTTTTTATAACTTAAAAGAACTTATATGTCAACGCAAACAATATAAAGAGGAAACCACCTGCGCAAGAATTATCGGCCCTCCTTGTGATGCAAATAAATTCTCTTCCTTCATTAAGTCGACAATTTTTGCAAGAAAATGCTTCATTTCTCCCTGCAGTGACAGTAAAAGTTTACAAACAAAGTAAAATTTTGCAGACTCAGTCTTCACAATATAGCATTGTACAAGAATAATTAATAGGATGAACTTCGCACTTCTAAAGATCAATATACCTTGAATAGATCATTTGTTGTCCGAAACTGGATTCCAGGAATGAAGTGTAACCAAAGTGGGAATCCCCTGTTCAAAGACAAGAAAGGTGGAAAAAAGAAAAAGGCTTAGGCTTGTTTAAAAACCGTATTGGCATTAAAACCTGGACTTCAGGAGCAAACATGTGGAAACGACTTAACCTCGGGTAAAGTTTGCTGTCTTGGACCCGAGTTGATTTAGCAATGAAGCAATGATTGATGTACATTTGTAACTCATGATAATTTTTGCAACTATATGTACACAAGCTAGTGAAACTACAAAAACTGGCAAAATGGATTTGTAGATATGTAATAAACAAGAAAAAAGAAACAGAATAAAGGTTTTAGCACATGAAAGCATTAAAACCCAGGGAAGACATGAGAGAGTGCGAGATGGCAAATTACAAGACGAGTGAATGAACAAAAACTAACCCATAATTCCACTCAGCACAAGCATAGGGACCAATCCTCAGATGTACAAACAGGCCAGCTTGTTGCACTGTCTTTACAAACTTTACCAGGTCAAACCTGCCTTCAAAGTAATACTGCAATATTTAGGAAAACAATTACATCATAACTGTGATGAAGTTGTCAAATAAAATGATGATAGCAGTAACAGAAACGAATGAAACTTAGTTAACAGGGTTTTTTTTTTTTTTTTTTTTTTTGGGTAAATTAGTTAACAGGGTTGGTTACCCATTTATTGAGATAGATAATATAAAGCGAAAATCTTAGTCTATCTTTAGGAAGAATCAGCACTTCATATAAATACAGACAATGCCAAACGGAAGCTTCACCATAGCTCCACAAAAGCTCCCCATGTCAATCTTTTGATTATCCCATGCAAGAGCGTTTGAAATATAAGAATCAATGTCCCCCGTGTAGAGGGGAAAAAAAAAGCAGATAATCTGAGAATCTTGATCGATCCGGCAAGACCTGGCCATATGAAACCTAGCTGACTCAGAAGTTGGCTTCCTACTTACAGTGGCGGCTCCAAAAAATTTGAACAGGGTGTTCAAGATTTACCTTAACTCTACTAGTTCTACTAACTAGTATATACATACAAATTTTTCATATATTAGTGTGAATAATGAGGCCAAATTATATGAAAATATATAAGATATCACAAATTTTCTTAGCGAATTCTATGTTATTGGCTCGAGTAAAACTAAATCAGGAGATAAATACACTAATATTTATAGTTAAAATTTGTGTGCTAATAGGTTTGCACAGATATTTATTTTCTCATATAGAGAGTTGATTGTTGCTCAAAGAGAAGTCATATGATGATATCAATACAATAGATACTTCTTTTTTCTTAATTTTCCTAATTTTTGTCGTAAACAGTGTGCACTTTGTTTTGAACTGGTGTATTAAGGATTTTATTGTGAATTACCAAGATTGGTGAGTGTTCATGGTATAAATGTTAAAACAAAACCCGATATAAATTTATCACATGTAATATAAAATATAAAAGGCTTTACAATGTACATCGACCATCTATGAGAAGACTTTAGACTTTAGTTTGATGTTTACATAAAATTAATTTGTGGGCTGATTTGTTGAGCTAAGTGTTCAAATATTTTTGAGTAGGGTGTTCAACAATCGCTATACTAAACTAAAACTAAAATTTTTACATGTATTTCTGAACAATTTTTTTTTTTTGAGGGTGATCAGGTGACCACCCTTTCATAAGGGTGGAGCCGCCTATGTCCTACCAGCACAAGCATAGGGACCAATCCTCAGATGTACAAACAGGCCAGCTTGTTGCACTGTCTTTACAAACTTTACCAGGTCAAACCTGCCTTCAAAGTAATACTGCAATATTTAGGAAAACAATTACATCATAACTGTGATGAAGTTGTCAAATAAAATGATGATAGCAGTAACAGAAACGAATGAAACTTAGTTAACAGGGTTTTTTTTTTTTTTTTTTTTTGGGTAAATTAGTTAACAGGGTTGGTTACCCATTTATTGAGATGGATAATATAAAGCGAAAATCTTAGTCTATCTTTAGGAAGAATCAGCACTTCATATAAATACAGACAATGCCAAACGGAAGCTTCACCATAGCTCCACAAAAGCTCCCCATGTCAATCTTTTGATTATCCCATGCAAGAGCGTTTGAAATATAAGAATCAATGTCCCCCGTGTAGAGGGGAAAAAAAAAAGCAGATAATCTGAGAATCTTGATCGATCCGGCAAGACCTGGCCATATGAAACCTAGCTGACTCAGAAGTTGGCTTCCTACTTACAGTGGCGGCTCCAAAAAATTTGAACAGGGTGTTCAAGATTTACCTTAACTCTACTAGTTCTACTAACTAGTATATACATACAAATTTTTCATATATTAGTGTGAATAATGAGGCCAAATTATATGAAAATATATAAGATATCACAAATTTTCTTAGCGAATTCTATGTTATTGGCTCGAGTAAAACTAAATCACGAGATAAATACACTAATATTTATAGTTAAAATTTGTGTGCTAATAGGTTTGCACAGATATTTATTTTCTCATATAGAGAGTTGATTGTTGCTCAAAGAGAAGTCATATGATGATATCAATACAATAGATACTTCTTTTTTCTTAATTTTCCTAATTTTTGTCGTAAACAGTGTGCACTTTGTTTTGAACTGGTGTATTAAGGATTTTATTGTGAATTACCAAGATCGGTGAGTGTTCATGGTATAAATGTTAAAACAAAACCCGATGTAAATTTATCACATGTAATATAAAATATAAAAGGCTTTACAATGTACATCGACCATCTATGAGAAGACTTTAGACTTTAGTTTGATGTTTACATAAAATTAATTTGTGGGCTGATTTGTTGAGCTAAGTGTTCAAATATTTTTGAGTAGGGTGTTCAACAATCGCTATACTAAACTAAAACTAAAATTTTTACATGTATTTCTGAACAATTTTTTTTTTTTGAGGGTGATCAGGTGACCACCCTTTCATAAGGGTGGAGCCGCCTATGTCCTACTAGCTCTTCCAGGCAGGTTGCTCTTTGCTATAGACGGATTATTCCTGATGTAAGCTGCCTACTGATCTCTTTCCTATGTTTTAAGAAGAGCAGGATTCATCCTCATACCAATGAGACTCATAGCTCTCAATGGGAGTTAACTTGTAGTTTGTTAGGGTAGAAATAGGACATAGATCAATCGGCTTTTCGTATACAGTTAGCTACGGTGCCAACCCTTGTAGAGCAATTAAGAAAGGGTAGTCTATGATCAGTGGGCCAGCTAAGAATAGATTAGCTGGAATGTCTGCTACAAACAGCAAAGTAGATAGAGAAACGAGATTGCTATTTTCTTTAGGTTTACGTAGGGAACAAGGGACCCTTGATGATGAACTAGCAAGCAAAAGAAGAAAAAAGATGAACTGGAACAAAGCCAGCAAGGGATCCATGACGGGCGGATTAGCTAAACTAAGCAAGCCAAAGGCATGAGCGGCAAGAACAAGAGCACACCCTGAACTGCTTCTTCTAAGCCGGGGCCAGAGGAGAGGAGGAGGAGAAAATTACGAGATTGAAAATACACAGATTCTTGATTGAAGCTGCACATTTGATCTCGAGTTAGAGGTCAAGCTAGCATCAGCAGAAAGCAAGGTCCATACTCTAACCAAACTGCCAAAATCCCTTGCAATGGGACTCACATGCCCATGCACCACAGAATGTTAAGACAGATGATTGTCGTTAAGACAAAGATAGTCGTATACCTCGCCCTTGACCGGCTCGTGATAGTTCCAGAAAACGTAAGTCTCAATCACGTCCAGTCCTCCTTCTTTCGATTTCCTAATAAGTTCCGGCCAAACCTACAATTATTCTCAAACACCATAAGCCACACTATCATGAAAAGCAATATAAGTTAAGGAAGCAATGTCACCAACTAATTCATGTGAAAAACATTAACTCACTTCAGGTGTGGTTCTAGGATAGTGTATGGATCCCGACTGCAAAATCCGCCTCTTTCCATCAATAACCAGTGCTTTCCCATCGTATGTAACCGTAGTTGGAAGCCCTATTTCACAATAATAGCCTGCAAACACAAGAATTACAAACAGAACAACTGCCCGTGTATTCTTCCTTCCCATATTTGCTTCCCCAAATGAATCAGTTGCAGAAAATTCGTCCACCCATGTATATGTGTATCTATGCGATTATACCTAAGGAAGCCACTCAAGTACTACACACAGACAATAATCAATTAAACCCATCTTGAGTTGTATGAGTGTGTAATGTAGTATCAAATATTACACCCAAGGAAGCCCCGCTAGCACCACACACTATCAAATTCAAGCAAAACCATCTTCAATTTCAAGTTCTCGCATGTGGGTGTTCATCTATGTCAATATTACATATATATAAATGTGCATATATCTGCGTGTATACTTGTGAGTATCACCATACATGGAACCTTCGAAGACGAAAAGATTAATGGAGCAATGATTGAATATAATAGTGGTAGGGGTTTGTCATTGCAGGAAATGAAGAATTGGATAAACATAAATGCGAATAGAGACAATACCATGGAGGGGGGTTGAGACGAATTGACGGAGCTGGGGTCCAATTCTGGATATAATAAGATTTTGAATAACAACAAGTACTCCCACTGTAGCATGAAATTGCTAGTGTACTGGATATTTTTCTCACTGCAATACTTTCTTCCCACTGTAGCACTGTGTTGCTGGAGCCTGTTTACGATTTGTTATTTTGTTTCACGGAAGAATGGTGAAAAGATGTACTAGTGTCTAGTAGGGGGAAATCTCAGATCAGCTGAAAGGATAAAAACTAACAGCTCCTTTGGCAAGAGGGGTGAGAAAAGAAAGGAGAGAGGAGAGATATATTTTAAAGAAAATGCATACACACAAAAACTTACACACACTTACACAATTCAAACCCAAACAGTAGTGTGTGGGGACACACACATGCTCCACACACACTAGTGTGTGTTTGGGTAAATTGTGTGTAAGTTTTTGTGTGTATGTAGTGTTGTTCTTTTAATGATGAGAAAAGAAAAGAAAGGGGAAGAGTTTCTCATGTGTTAACCAAACAGACGTGAGAAATCAGTTTCTCTCCCAGCCATTCCGGTCATCTTTCACGTCTCCGGCGATTTTCCGGCGACCTCAACACGAAATTTTAAGCACAGATCCAGCTTCTCTTTGACGAGACGAAGACAACAGTGGAAGTTTGACGACGATCCGACGACGGGGTGGCCCGCACATGCTGTTGGCATCCCATTTCTCACCAAATCTCGCCACTTTTGGTGAGAAACGGGAAGGGCGGAAAATGGGGGGTAAGGGATTCCAGAATCTCACCATTTCTCCTCCTCTCTCACCCTTTTGGTCATCCAAACGAGGGAGAGAAACCGTTTTCCTTTCTTCTCCTTTCTTTTCTCTCTGAATCTCGCAATCCAAAGGAGCTGTAAATGCAGAAAATCAGAGAAGTTTTGAATTTTCAGTATTATGAAATCATCTAAAACAATCCCGAAAACCTGAAAATAAAGACTTAGGTCTTAGGCTATGTTTGGTTGTTGGGGAAAGGAAGGGAAAATTAAACTCTTTCGTTGTTAATGTAGGGAGAGAGGGGAAATACCAAGGGAAAAGGGGAGGGAAAATGGAGAGGAAATTTTCAGATCTAGAAAAGAAAAAGAGATGAAAATGGGGCGTCAAATTTGAACGTTAAAAAATGGGCACTCAACTAGGAAAACTTCCTTATGTCTTCCAACCATATAAGAACAACAATTTTGTTCACCCTCACTCGAACAACACCAACACCATTCTTTAAACCATGTGTGCTCAAAGCTCTCATGAGGTTCTCTCTCCCCCTCCTTTCCCTACCTCTCTCTCCCCATTGTGGTTCTTGAGTCCTACATATACATTTGCCCACTCTTTTTCTCTCGCCCGCCCTCTCTCTCCCTCTCTCTCTCTCTTTATTGTAGTTCTTGTATCCTCTATATACATTTGGCTCGTAAAACATATTCATGTCTAATTGGAATCAACCCACCATTTGTTTGATAAAATCTCTCAACCAATAATTATGACTTTTGTGTAACATGCTTCATTGCAATACTTCTTACAGGTAATATGAATAGCAGTTGGTTGTTCAAAGGAAGCTAGGTGTATTCGTACCTCCTCAATTTCAACTTTTTTGCTTAATCGAATGATTTTATCAAAAAGCTTTTGATTTTATTTGTTGATAAAATCTTAGATTTTTGCATTCAAAAATCTAAGATTTTTCTTCTCTTTCAACTTTTGCTATAATCCAAATGTTTGGAAACTCACCCTTAATCCAAAGGTTTCTCTTTCTTGTGTATAATGAATGTGTTGGAATTTATCCTACATCGGTTAATTATCACCTCGAAAGTTAGTATATGAGTCTGGGTGGCCTCTCCACTCATTGCCAATTGGTTTTGAGTTGGATGCTTTAACATGGTATCAAAGCTAGGTTTTTGGAGATTCTTCCCCTTTGTTTGTGTCATAGTTGCACTTTGTTTCGTTGTGATCCGTATGTTTCGGATCCTTTGTTGACCTCTCCACGTGCGAGTCAGGGGTCGCACGTGCGGGGAAGTGTTGGAATTTATCCCATATCGGTTAATTATCACCTCAAAAGCTAGTATGTGAGCCTGGGCGTCCTCTCCCCTCATTGCCAATTGGTTTTGAGTTGGATGCTTTAACAAAATGAAACATTTTAGGTATTTTTTTGATTTTTTTCGATGCATGTAATTCCTTTTGCATAGCATAACTTCTTTATAGATTTGTTTTTCAATATTCGACTTGGATAACTAAATATTCTAGCTTTTATCTTGTTCTTCAAAAAACCTTGTGTTAGATGGCCAAGGAAGAAGTCTGGGAAAGGAAACGACAGATGTGGGAACGCAAACGACAAATAGCTAATGCTACAACACTTAGTTATGCAACAAATGTAGCCTCCTTAATATCAGTGAGTTCTTATTTCAATTATGTCGACATGCCAATGCTTCAGTCAAAAAAAGAAAGGAAAAACATACAACGAGAGTTGATGAATTGGCTTAGAATTAGTGGAATGTGTCATGACGTTACACGGATGGGCCTACATGAATTTGAAAGTTTGTTTACATATTTCGAGAAAGTTTTCGTCTTCACGGTACTTGGAATAGTTTTGTGGAAAAGCAACTATTGAAGTTCCTATTTTTATTAGCACATAACGTGCGGAACAGAACACTAAGGGTTTTTTTCCGTCAATCCAGCAAAACTGTTAGTCGTCAGTTTCACGAATATTCTACAAGCAATTATATCACTAAAGATCATTTGCTAGTCTAGCCAAGTGGACAAGAAGTTCCTCCTGAAATATTGAACAAATAACAGATTTTATCCTTACTTAAAGGTATTCTCCAAAAAATCTATTCTAAACTCTCTCTTCCAAGTTCTTTTATTCCTAAAATTGAAAACTTTTTCTAGTGGGTAGCAAACTTTTCTCACAACATTTCCGATTGCATAGGCGCGGTCGATTTCACTCATGTTCGTGTTAAAGTGTCAAATGAGGAAGTTCTACGCTTTCGAGGAAGGAAAGATTATCCTTTTGCAAAATGTACTAGCAGCTTATTCATTTGATTGCAAATTTACATGTGTTGCCGGGATGGGAGGGGTCTGCATTTGATTATAGGATAATTAACAATGCTTTAACTAGAGAAGACAAATTGAGAGTCCCACCCGGTAATTTTTTATCCCAAAATTTCAAACAGATGGTGGGTTGATTATGTTAGTATTATTGGCATTTTTCGGATTCCGACAAACCATTGGAGTATGTACTTTTATCTTTTTCCATTTGGGTTTGGGAGGTAGCTTAGTTGATTGAGTCTAGATACTCCACCCAGTGGTTGATAGATTAGAGAAATAGAGTTGCGCGTTCCTTGGCTCTTATTCGATTCATGAAAGGTATAAATATTGCATTATCATGTTCTTCATTTAATTTAGGGATTTAATCCTTTTATGTTGCATGATTTTACATTTTAGCCTTATAATGTGAGCATCAAGTATTTTTCTAAGGCATGTACCTATTTTAAAAGAGATTATGAGCGCAGCGCTCGTTCAGTGCTACTAGCGCTAATCTAGCGCTTGAGTTTGCTTCTTTCAAAATAGTTTCAGAGATCAGCGCTTGATGAGCGCTTACCGCGGCGCTCGTTCTGCTATCGAGCGCCACGCACTTTTGCCTTGCATATTTTGTTACGCTCGTATAGCGCTCGTTAGCTATTCCGCTAGCGCTTACTAGGGCAACGCCTATTTTCTTGAGTATGTGGCGTTTTCTCATTGGTCCTCTTTAGGGCTCCGACCTTAGCACTATATAAACTAATTTTTCACTCTTCTAGGTCAGATTTTGAGAGCATTAGCCCACCTTAGAGAGAGGAACACTTCTCCTTCATTTGTTCATGGGGTTCTATGCTTTAGAGGTAATTTCTATTTTGATTTGATTATCTTTTATTCATTGTAGTGCTATATTCTGATATCTATGTATATGCTCTAGTTTAATTCTTCTCAAAATCTCATTGCATCATCAAGAAACATTATTTTCTTAGATTCATATGTTTAGATGCTTTAAGTATGACTTAAACTTAGTGTTTGATCATCTTTTATGTCAATCTAGTGCAATACTTTTGTTCACCATGTATTTGCTCTAGATTGATTTTCTTCATTCAAAAACCTTCATTAAAAATCAAGTCTTTTATCTTTTATGGGTTTTTGATGCACTATATGATTTAAACCTTGTGTTTGATATTTTATTTTGTCAATCTAGATTAATCTTCTAATACTCCATGGATTACATCTAGTTTGATTATTTTTCACAAAATTCTTTATTCATCATCATGTCATTCATCTCATGGTTGATTGCCTTGGTTCCTACGTGAGCCGGTTGGACCGGTGCCGAGTTGACTCGGAGATCAAGATGGGTGTGCTTGGGGAGTCCATGGAATCAAAGAAGGGTACGGGGTACTACATCAAGAATTAGAGTTAGGTGTCACAAGGGACTTGTTGGGTAATTCCTAGTCTTGTTAATTCTTGTAAACCTTTTGATTTATTGAATGCATAAGTAGGACTAGGCCATGCTTTTATGCTTAGGGTGTTTAGACCCTAAGTAGTTTCCACGTATATCTTGTGTCATGTCTCTTTACTTTAATTGTTTTATATCTTGCAACTTTAATTGTGGCAATTAGCATGAAGCTTGGGTGATTGTGATTCTTTTTATTAGAATTAATTTTTAAATTGTTGTCCTATTCACCCCCCTCTAGGACTTGTTAGTGCATTATATTTGTTTTAGATTCCAATAAGACATGAATATGTTTTACTGGGCAAATGTATATAGAGGATACAAGAACTACAATGGAGAGAGAGAAAGAATGGGCAAGAGAAAAAGACTAGGCAAATGTATATGTAGGACACAAGAACCACAATGGAGAGAGAAGAGAGAACCTGATGAGGGCTTTGAGCACACATGGTTTGAAGAATGGTGTTGGCGTTGTTCTTATATGGTTGAAAGACGTTGGAAGTTTTCCAAATTTAGCGCCCATTTTTTTAACGTTCAAATTTGGTGTGCCATTTTCACCAGATCTAAAAATTTCCTCTCCCTTTTCTCTGTTATTTTCCCTCTCTCCATACATCAACAACCAACATTAATTTTTCCTTCCTTTCCATTTCTTTCCCCAACAACAAAACAGAGCCTTAGTATTTCTCATTTTTTATATTCTACTGTATTCTAAGGTACTTAAATAACACTTCCTTTTAGATTTGATAGTAGTGTAGCTACATGCGTAGCTTTACTAGTGATTTAGTTACGTACTATATGCGTAATTTATTAGTGATGCACAAAACTCACTACACGGTGTAGTGCACTGCATCCGACCGTCCATTTCAAAAAATAAACGGCTAAGATTTAATCCAAATAATAGATAGTCGAATTAAATTCATTGCTCGGATAAAATCCAAGCCGTGCATCGTCGAAATGGACAAACGGATGATGCACTACACGGTGTAGTGCGTTTTGCGCACTACACCATCCCCCAATCCCGGAGGCTATGTACTACACACGTGCTTGGTGATTATTCTTTATTAATGACAATATAAAAGAAATAAAGTTGACTTTTACAGAAAAATAGTAAAATTTGAACGGAAAATAAGAATTACGTAGCAAGTATTTTTGAGTAAGTAAGAAAGAGAGCTAAATAATAAACCATACTTAATTGGCAATACAAGGCAGTTAAGATAAATACCTATTGTTTATTGTGATTATACAATCTTTTAAACTTTCAGTGAACCCATTGTTGATCTTCAACGAGGATCTAAATTGTTCATCCAGTAAGTTCAAAAAGTAGTAGTTTAGAAAAACATTAATCACACATAGATAGGCAAGTGAACAAATTACATTTATTTATGTAAAATATGTGTTTTAGGCTTCAAATCATATGCACCTTTCACGTCACACCACAACCCAACATAGAGCCGACCAAGCTTCCATGGGCGGGGGTTTGGAATGTATATAAAATCCTTTGTAGTATTTATCCTTGTGTTAACAAAAGGATATGATTAGCATACATGACTAACAACATTGTGTACATTAATTTGGTGCGAAAAAAATCGAAAACGATACGCGGAACCACTTCATTTTTTGATTTGAAATATTATGATTTTAACATCCTGGATGCTAAAATCTTTTGGAAAATTGGGCCAAACGTGCAACAACTTTATAAATATACTTTCACCTCTTTACTCTTTAAAGAACTTCTTTTCTTTTTTTCTCTTTCACCCTTGCTCCTCATTGCTAGGCTCATAGTAAACCTTTAATGAAGGAAAATGTTAACCTCAGCCCAAACGGTGAAGGATAATAGGTAGAAAGTGCATAGTTATTCGAGAAAAGTGTATTAACATCCGGGCCTGGATCTTCTGCCCCCTTTCCTCTGCCCCCATCATCTTACAATGACATGTGTCAACAATAATAAGTGTGTGTTTTGAAACGTTAGTGGGTACATTTCCTATTTTGCCCTTAAAAGTAAATTCATTTTGAAAAAGTTTATGGATATTATTATATTGATAGTGGAAAGTAGAATTGCAAGGCTACACACTTAAAAAGAAACGGAGAGAGTAGTATGGATCCATATTTTTAGTTACCCAAAAAAATCCCTCATGAAGTTCCTAGTCAAACGAGTTAGACACTTTTTAGTGTAATTAACCACTAGCATGAAACCCGTGCTATGCACGGGGAAATCAATAATTTTGATATTCAAAGTATATGCACAAATAAAATAAATGATTGATCTATGTATCTCTAATATAGCCAAAAGTCATTGGGTTTCGCTGGATTAGGTTGTTCATCGATACTTTTACTCTTTCCCCCATAGCTTTTTCGGTTTTCTTTTTTTTCTCTCCAACAATCTTGTCCGCCTCCTTCTTTATCTTGTTTTATCTGTAAGCTAGACACAAAACCTCCAAGTAAAAATATGAAGAAAAAAAACCTCCAAGTTCATCAGTCAAAAACCTCAAAGTAAAAATATCTTTCATCATTTTCTTATTTTTTTTGTTTTAATTACTCAAAAAAACCGTGCTAAAGAATTAAACGTTTACTACCTTTGTCTAATAAACTTTGAGGTTTTTGCCAAATTTAATAGTTAATCCATGGCTAGTTTTTATCAGACAAAGATGGACATCTTGAAGAGAAAAAGATAGCATAGCACGGGTTTTCATCAAGATGAATTATGCGTCAAAGAGAGGATGAAGAATCAAAAAAACTGTAGTAAAACAAAAGATTTACCTTTCAAAGAACGGATTAGGAATCGAAGCTGCTACCCGTACTATCTATGATCTTCCCCTGGAGATGGTCTCTGCCCAAATGATTGTCTATCACTCTTCTTTAATTTTTAACCACGTGATTATAAAAATCAACTTATTCCAAAAAGAAAAAGAATACCAAAAATAAAACCATAAAAATGGAAAAGAACGTGATTCTGGACGGATGAAATGTTTGGGAATGTGATTCTTACTATAAGTTTAAGAATGTGATCAGTGAGGCTTACCAATTGCGGTTATGTTTTGGTTATGATCCTTACCATTATATGGAAGCCAATTGTGATCAGTGAGGCTTACCCAAAATTTTCTCGTGACTTTGAGAATGTGATCTTTACCATAAAACAGGAAAAAAATGTTTCGGTTATGTTATGTTTAACGCGATTTATTGAGCTAAAATAGGTGGTTATAATCTTGGTATATATATTTCTTTTGGTGCAAATAGGGTATGGATAACGTGGTGTCCCTTCGGCACATCCGAGCCGTCAAAAAATGCATCGGATGGCTCGGATTAAAATACACTTTTTATTTTCTTTTCTATTTTTTTTAAAATCTGGACTATTGATTGCATTATTGGATGGCTCGGATGTGCCGAGAGGGTAGCACATGGTACCCTCCCATAACCAAAATTTTCTCGTTATTTTGCAAATGTGATCCTGCCATAAAACAGGAAAAGAATGTTTCGGTTTTATTTTGTTTGACTAATTAGACTTCCATATAATTGAATTTATTACTTTCCTTTAACTCGGGATAGAATTAAATAATTGATTGTTTTTTTGGATTTAAAAAATGACCTTTGATTTTCAATCACCATGTAGGACTTTGCTAATTGCTTAAAAAGTGCAAAGAATTGGGGGACACCTGGCAAGCTCAGGAAGCTCCATTCGCGAAAACCCATCCTGCAATACTATATAAGATTAGATTTTTCTGTCAATATTTATTGCTAAATAGTAATTAGTCAATAATTATTTATATAATAATGATTGATTCATAAAAAATAAAATAAAAAACTAATCTGATGTTTTATGTGAACAAAAACATTCCTTTTCATTTTCTTTTTACCCAAAAAAAAAACACACCATTCCTTTTCTCGTTAAGAAATCTAGTGGTTGAATATTGTACTTAAATAATAAATATAATTGTCAATCTTTTCGGAAAATAATCGTAACTTTCCTTAAAAATTTCAAAAGTGTTTGATTTTAAATTGAAAATTAAACAGGCAATGGCAAAAGAAATAAATTCTAATTGTCGTAAAGAAGTAGGACGACTTTACGGGTTGGGAAAATAACTATGGTTTTAGAATCAACACACACGAATATTTATCATCTGATCATATACTACAATTTTTCCTATAATTTCTACATAATGGTTTTAGAATCAACACACACGAATATTAACCATCGAGAGTCGTAGTATAACAAAAATATATTCTTTCCATGCATGCTTCAAAGTTTAAGACCAAATCATCAACTGACAACTGTATCTGCAAAAACACATAAATCATTCCAATAGAATCCATAGCATAGAAAGCTCACAAAGAATTCTTTTGCTTTCCGAGATCTCTGGTCTGCGTGGTGGTGTGTTCTCCAACTTCTTCTAACCCAGAACTCTATTAGTGGTCCCTCTAATTTAATAGTACCTAGTATTGATGCTATGATATATGGTTATATATTTTCTTAGGAAATTAAGAAGTTTTTCCTTTCTCAACAACATGTTTTATTAGGAAAGGAGAAGTACTTGTTTCCTTTCTCAACGAATAAAATCATTCATTTTGTCGTTAAAAAATATGTACGTATAACTAAAGAATCATTCCTTTTCCTTTTCCTTTTCTTTTTACCCCAAAAAAAAAAACACACCATTCCTTTTGTCGTTAAAAAATATTGTACTTAAATAATAAATATAATTGTCAATCTTTTTGTTAATATAATTTTTATGGTAACCTACTATAAGAATTCTTAATCTTTCCTTGGATTTCGGAAATAAGTATTATAATATTGCATATCTATTATAATTGTTACTTTCCTTCATTAGTCCTAATTACTTTCGTTAATTTCAAATTGGAAAAATTTCGGTTATTGTAATTGGAAAAGAATCATTACGGCAGCACAGATTAACTTGGAAAAGAATAACTACTTTCCTTTATTGAAATTGATCACCACAAAACATTAACAAAGCTCAACTCGGTAAAGAATTAAATACTACCATTTAGGACTTTGCTAATTGCTAAAAAGGTGCAAAGAATGGGGGGACACGTGGCAAGCTCAGAAAGCTCTATTCACCAAAAGTCATCCTGCAATACTAATATAGATTTGTGTATTTTCAATTATTAACTCTTTCTCTCTCTCCATCATTTCGACTTTCGAAGATACCTAAAATACCACTTTAAGAGAAGATAATTAAAGTAAATAGTCTTGCTCAAGTAAACATTAAAAAAAGTAGATAATTGGACGCTAATTAACTACTTTTATCTACCATTCCCAGAGCTATCCATATTCTGATGATTACAACTATACTTAAAGGTTCCGTTTATTTCAAGGAAAATTTTTTTCCAGTATTTTTTTTTACCTATTTTCTATTGTTTGATTACACAAAACATGAAAATTCATTTTAAAATTAAATTAATTTACCTCAGTCGACAGAAAACTTTTTGATCGAATTGTCGTAAGTCATTTTGGCTGTGTTTGGTTAGATAGTTTAGTTTTGATGATGTCAACAGGTGTAATGAGTAGAGAGAGATAGAGAGAGAAATGAAAGAAATGATGATGTCATCAAAACTAAACTATCTAACCAAACACTCAACATCTCCTCACCTAAATTCAATTTTTCTAGCCATAAATATTCCAATTCACACATGAAGCGAACCATTATAAATGATTCATTCTATGTATCTCTCTTTCCCTCTCTCTTTCCCTCTCTCTCTCTCACACATACACACACATATACACATCTATACAGGACCGGTTCTGGGGATACATAAAAAAACACATGTTTTTGTTCTGGGTTATTTTGTGATGATCCAAACCGTTCACTTTTAAATGGATAAAATAGAAAATCCTGCAAAAATTTAATCGATAAGTGTTTGATTCAAACAGTTTTTCAAAAAACTTGACGGGAATTGATATTCTCATAATTGTTTGGATTGAGCACTTACCAATATTCAAATGAGTTAATTTTTTACGGGTATCCTTAAAACCATATTTTAAACAACTTGAACGGCTCAGATTATTAGTATGGGGCTCGGAAACAAATTGTATTTTTTTTATATGTCCCCGGAACCGCACCCTATATACACACACTCTGTTTCACAGAATTTGAATAGAGAAATCTTCTGTTCTACTCTCCAGATTGCATTATCTTAACTTTGATGGATTCCACTATTCTATCAAAATGTTGATAAAATTATTTTTCCAACTATCCACCACACACCTGAAAACAAAAACGATAAGTATTTTATTGGGAATTTTTTTTCTTCATGATACACCAAAACAAACGGAGCCTAAGTTTCAAAATTTAACATATTGTTCCAACAAGTTTCCTACTTTAAGAAAGAAAAAAAAAAAAAAAAAAACAAATGGCACTAAAGAATTTGTACACTGACCCTTCTACCCGCACAGATCGTGGTGCACCGACGGCGTCGGGGACGCCGTTGTAGGTCCTAAACGATCGATCTGAGCCGTTCATCCTTCTCCAAATCGAATTTCGAGTGGGCCCACGAAGGAATCGAGGCAATCGGACGGCTGTATGAGCTCGATCCAAAATCACTCCCATTTCATTCAAAAAGCCGTCGGTACGTGGTCGTTCACCACGGTCGGTTCAAAAGGAATTATCGTTTGTACACGGGTCTCTCTATTCATTTTACGTGATAGTAACATTCTGGCATTATTGAATCCTTTTCAGGGAGAGACACAGAGGTTGAGAGGGAAACTTCCTCTTTTTTTTTTTTTTGGATAAAATCATTTCGTTTATTTATTACTGTAGTATTTAGTAGTAGTAGTTAACTTCCTTATTTTGCCACGAATCATCCCAATTTCTTGAACAATTGAACTCATAACGTGTCACTGGTCGATTTGGCGCACCGCATACACGTATTTTGACGCATAGCTCATACGGAGTAAATGCTATTGACGCCGACGAACCCAAATCCAGATACATCAATCACCCACGTTTCCAACCACCCATTTCAGACTTCAGTCGAATCCTCAATCCCAGAAAAAAGATATCACCAGTAAGAATTTCAGCTCAATTTATGTTTTCTGTTCGCAGATTAGATCGATTACACTTGCTACATGTTGTTTTTCTTCTAAATTAGCGTTGACTTGTTTCTTGGCTTGTTTATTTATGTTCTTCCCTAAATATGGTTTTGTTGTTCTGTGTTTGGTTGATGAGAAAATGCCGAGAGATTGTAACTTGAGGCTGAGAAAGCCAAAAAAGTGTGGGATTATAATTTTAGTTTGTTTTTAGTAATGGGGAAGGAAAACTAGATATGGAATTTAGGATCTTGTTTATCTTTGTTGGTTTAGTCTTTTGACCCAGCTTGGCATTTTGGGTTTTAGCCTTGTTTGATCTGTGGTCCGAATACTCAGAGCAAATCCGCCCATGGGCCATTTACTCTGCCAAAGCCATAATTTGACTGATTTTTTTTTGGCAAAATTCAAGTCCACCCGTTGTCATTCGTTGCTGACAAAAAATGGCAAAACCTTGTTTGTGGCCTCTTCCAAATCTCACGTGTCACTGAAAAAAACTAATCAGCATTGAGAAATAAGATGAGTTTGATCCAATGATATGGATTTGAGATTGTGCCAAAATGGCACCGAAACATACTAATAAGCCAAAAATAGACTTTTACAAAGTCATTTCGACACAACAGCTCTTACTTGGAATTCGTGATTTGCTTTGCTATCTAGCTTCTGCGTATAAACCAGTTCAAATAATTCCATGGGCAACACCCTATTTCTTAATATCCATAGTTTCTTTTCCACTTTATGAAAGGCACATTGGGTTTACCGTAGGTTTTGTAAATAGATTGTTATGCTTTTGGTCAGTGATGGATTCAAGGGAGATCGTAGGGTGGCGACCGCACTCCCAAAGGTTTTTTGGCAAAAATAATTGCATTACCATACATGTCAACAGTCCGAAAGTTTACACCCCACAAAAGATAGAATCTGGGATCTGTTCCTGCTTGTTGTCACTGTTCTCATGTTTACCATTAACTGTTCTATGTGTCATGTGGCTATTTCCCTCATCTTACAGTCTGGATTTATTTATTTTTGGTGTCCATACACTGCAAGGAATTTCTTTGCTGAGATACTTCGATGATGAGGCTATGGAGTTGATTAGTCTGGAGCTTGATTTTCATTTTACAATAGAATGTATTACTGTTTCTATTGAAGATCGTATCAGCATTCTGACTCTTAGTGCCTGGAAACTGATACTCATAAAAGCCATGGAGAGTATTTTTCTTGGATCTCTCAAGTTTATCCCTCTGTTTTGACTACAATAGCAGCTAATAATTTAGTATAATTATTTAAAAGTTGTATACTTAATGTGTCATACCTATATGCAGTTGACATTGATCCAACCTAACATTATGACACACTTTGTCTTCAGTCTACAACTGATCTTTGCCATTGATTGGGAAACATGAAACTAACTTATTAATGGAGACAGTGCTTGGGGTTTTTATCGACAGAGAGAAACTAATTGCAACACGTTTATCCTTAGATGTGTATGAAACCTCAATACTACTCGGACGTAAAAAAAAAAAACTTGTATGGCCTCCTCAATTTATGATAAATACCTTCCAGTTCCCACACAACTTAAAGCTTAATTCGCGGATCCTAACCTTGGGTAGCATCCATCTTTCAGATTGCGATTTGGAGATATTGGCACTCAATTGTAAACAATGGATATATCTACAATGGACCGTGGACAAGTCACTCTTCTAGGATCTGCAGCTTGTGTGATGCTTACAATGCACTTCACAGTACAGCTTCTGTCGCAGCATCTCTTTTATTGGAAGAACCCAAAGGAGCAGAAGGCCATAATCATCATCATCCTTATGGCTCCAATATATGCCATTGTTTCATTTGTGGGTTTAGTTGATATCCAAGGAAGTAAACCGTTCTTCATGTATCTGGACTCAATAAAGGAATGTTATGAAGCTTTGGTGAGTGCCTTTTCAACTAATCATGATTTGATTTAATCCTACGTTTCTGCATTTTGGTATGTTCTTCAAGGTAAATAGCTCAATGGTTGATCATTTTGAGTCCTACTGGTTTTTCCTCATCACTGAAGCTAAAACTCTCTCTTTGCTTGTAGGTGATTGCTAAGTTCTTGGGACTTTTGTACAGTTACTTGAAAATATCCACTAGCAAAAACATAGTGCCAGATGAAATCAAAGGACGGGAAATTCACCATTCATTCCCAATGACTCTTTTCCAGGTGGAGAAAGTTTTTTCTTTTTTCATATAAAATGTCATTACCAAACGAAACCGAGTTTATGTCCCAATCAATTGGGATGGGCTAATTCTTTTTTTCCACTGAGCTCTGTCAAGGGCTCTACTTGTTTACTTAGACTTAGTAGACTTGTATCTTTGCGCACTATAGCATCCAATGTCAATTTGGGTCTTTCTCTCCCTGTAGCGTTACTACCCAAAACTATCCTATCTACTATCAACTACTGCATTAATAAAAAATGTCATTGTTCTAGCAAAACTGTCCAAGTAGCAACATGATAATTAGTTTATGCATCTTGATTTTGGATGCTACATAATCAAATTCAGTAAAGAACTGTGGAAATTACAATTTCATGGGGTGAAATTAAGACAGGCATTAGAATCTGCTTTGATGAAAATTAGTTGGATCAATATCACTATACTCTATTGCTCTGTTCTTATCTCTGAAGTGGCTGAATCTGATCTGAGACAGAGAGATTGGTAACTTTTGGCTTTTTGGCTCTCTCTGTAAGTCTGAGTAATTGTTAATTTGGCTGCTTTACCATGAACTTGGTTTCCAAAAGGAAAAATATTGTAACAAGCTGTATTTTAGTCCGCTGTTCCTTAATTTTAGATTCTTACAAGATGAGTTTGTGAGTTTTCCACCCTATACTATGATGGCTCACAAAACAAGTCCAGTTTCACTGAGTTTGTCGATTTATTTTTGTTCATGAGGCAGATATTTGACAAGTTCTTCTTACAAACTGCAGCCTCATACTGTGCATCTAGACCACAAAACCCTGAAGCTTCTCAAGTTGTGGACATGGCAGTTTGTTGTCGTTCGCCCGATATGCTCCTTTTTTATGATAACATTACAGATTCTTGGAACATATCCCAGTTGGTTGAGCTGGACATTTACCATTATTCTCAACATTTCAGTTTCATTGGCTCTGTATTCGTTGGTGATATTTTACCATGTCTTTGCAAAAGAGTTGGAACCTCACCAGCCTCTTGCAAAGTTCCTGTGCATCAAAGGAATCGTTTTCTTCTGCTTTTGGCAGGTAAATTTTTTTCATCAAATGGTCTAAGAAGCTCTGTTGGAGTGCTTTTAGTTTTAGATTTATTGATTAGTTGAAGATGAGCTAATTTGAGGCGGACCACCTCCTGTCATGGAATACTTGCAAATTGGTGTGTTCAAATGCTTGACTACTTAAATGAAATTGTGCCTCGGTGAAGTTTTTTTTTAGGTATGTTAGCGTTTCTGTGTCCCTGTGTTCATGGGTTCTGTGTTTATTGCTGAATCATGAAGTTATTTGTACAATCACTTTCTACCCATCAAATGGCTACCCGTTCTTATTTCTTAACGAGTCGGAGGAACTAGATAAGATAAGCCTCCTTCCCCACTTAGCGTTCGTGGAAGGTAAATTAGAGGCAAGTATGTGACCTCTTTATATACTTAACAGTAAACTTTCCTGAGGAAGAACATCTGTACTAGGCTTGTCGAGGTTACCTAAAAGTAATAGATGGGTGTGACTTCCTTCTACGCATATAGTCACAACTCACCACATCATTTTATTTCTTATTGATGTTCAAGGATTGCAGTGACTTGGCACCTGCCACTGTGAAGTTCAATGTGGAAGCAATGGGATTTATAGTTTGGGATTGGTGACGAACGATATGCACCTACATGCACCTGTATTGCTCTAGGTTAATTTGAGTATTGAAGTGGTCAACTCTCATTTCAGAGTTACTTTTTATGAATGGGGCATCTTAGTTTAGGCATTCTTGTTTGTCCTTCATCAAGCATTTCTGCATAGATCCGTTTACTTGGTAACTTGTGCCTATAGATAATGGAATTCAGCAAATCCTTCAATGGTTTTTCTCCAAAGCCAATGTTTAAATTAGAACCATACTGAGATCATTATCAATTGTCTATTCAACTGTAACATGTTCTCAGCTCCCTATTTCCAATGAATTCAGTTTTTTGAATATGGTTTTTGGTTACGGGGTTTATCGGAAATGTTTCCGAAAAAAACCAGTTCTAGCAAACAGTTGGCCGACAAAGCTTTCTGAATACAAAAAATAGCTTCCTCCTCACAAAAAGGACTAGGAACAGGATAAGCCAACCCCGTATCACAAATTTACCAATTTGTTTTTGCTGGAACAAGTCCGACGAAAGAACAAAATGTGCCATTGACATTTCTAGAACAACAATGAACCGTCTCCACAACATAATAGCCTCAAAACTTGTAGTTGTAGCACAAGCCACAATAGAAATAGACATCACAAACTACTCAACAGTATGATCAAGAATTTGCTGTTATGTTAGATTAGCTGATAAAAAATTTCTCCCAGCACATGTACGCCATTCCTTGTCTATTCCCAATAGTAATGTTAAGCATAACAAGGGAAACCAACTCTATGCCAACACATTTGGCAGGGTATTGGATATTTGGCATCTAGCTGAAGAGAATTCTATACTAGTACACTCGCTTTTCCTTTGTGTATCTTACAGTCAATTATGATTCATTTTGTCCTTCTTGTTGTAGATTAACAGTATTTTGTTATGTCATAATGGTTGGTGTTATGAGTTAATTTCTGTTGTGGGTCCACCTAAATGTTAAATCAAATTGTCTTATGAACAAAAATGAAGTTTAGTCAGGACTTTTAGACTCGTAGCTGTATATAGTTATCACTCAGATGTTGGTTGTGGCATATAATGCTGGTTTTTGGTTATGACCAAACTAGTCTTTATAATGGCCCAAGTTTTATGGACAATGTCGTCGGTCTCTTAATTTGTTGGTGTACTTCTCGATCAAAATGCTGATCTAGTATTTGATGGATTTCAAATTGTTGGTTTTTTTTCACTAGATTGTTTCTATATCTTTCTCGCGCCCTTATTGTACTTCTCTTTCCACTCTTCTTGTTATTAAAAGTAGAGCTCTATTTAGTTGAGCATTTTCACCATATGCAGGGGATAATGCTTGAGATTCTTGTCGCGTTGGGGGTCATCAAATCGAATCATTTCTGGTTGGACGTAGAGCACATTGAAGAAGCCATTCAGAATGTCCTGGTGTGTTTGGAGATGGTTGTCTTCTCTGTTCTCCAGCAGTATGCGTACCACGTTGGTCCTTACAGTGGAGATGCCGCGGCAAAAATGAAAGCAACCAAAAAGAATGAATGACGCGACTCTTGAAAACATCTCAAATAGGAGATTCCATTACCAGGCTCATACGTGGATTCGATATGTTTTTCCATCCCACCAACGCGTTGGTGAATAATACATTAATATGTCTGCGTTCGTGTTTTAATTTTCCTTTTTTCTTTGAAATTGTTGTCGTCGTCGTTGTCATTGTCTGTTAGTCAGTCAATGTTGTACCATTTGTATGGTCAACTACCCAAAGTTTTGGTAATTTTCCACCTCAAGTGTTGCATCTCAACTTGTCCTTTTGAAATAAGCCGCTGGTTATCCAATTAAATTTCTTTTTCATGCAAAGTTCCAATCTTTTTCGTAGATAATTATAGATTCTTTACTGCTGACCTCTTGTTCAACATATAACTAGTTATACCATGGCTGGAAGAAATTTAGGACTGCCACCGCTGTATATGGTCCGTGCCGGCTCAAAAGTTTTTTTTTCGGTAAAGATGCCGGCTCAAAAGTTTTGGAGGCCTAAAACGAACTTTTTAAATGGGGTATTTTGCAAACAAAATTTATCAACACAGAGTCTTCATAAAAAACAATTAAAAAAGATTTAAAATTATAGAAATTTAAATATATCGTTTTTAAAAAACAAACAGTCGTATTTCAAAATCTATCATTTGAACATTAATCTTTTTGCACTTTTAGCTGCAAAAGTACCAAAGCTTGGAAATGGGCCTAATTCTCGTTTGTAGTATGCTCAAACAAAAAATAATTGAACCTAACATGTATAAAGACCATAAATATTTTGGGCCCGTATTTTTAACAACTTTTGGGATCCCGAAACCACGCCTTCTTTTGGCTTATGCTATAAGCCGGCTCTGTGTACGTTACACCAACATCACTATTTTGTATGCTATGTAACTTTCATCATATCAAAATCATATTCTTTGCAAGATATCACTGATTCATTTGCGAAAAAACCTGCGGACACAGATTTAGACACAAAATTATGTGCACGTGGATGCGATAACATATGAGAGGCTCACAGGTACAATTGCCACTAGCCAAGGGACTATAATTCCAAAGAACGAAATATTGGATGTGAAACGTATTCGCTATATGCTGATTATCCAATATATACTTTTGCAACTTCAAATAATGGAGGTCAGCTTCAGCTATGATAGCATTATGATGATTGAACTTTTGAACATGGTAGGAAATTCATCATTTCTTTGACCTAGCTAGTTCGTGGCAAGGGTTTAAAGGGAAGCTGATATGGCCTGCATTAGGTCACAACGTGCTTTAAAAATATTTTTAAGACTTGGTTTTTTAGGGAGCACGGCCCTGTAGTCATTACACTCTGTAGTGAGTAAATCTCGGTTGTCCAAAGTGTTTTGGATGGTCCGGATCTTAAATAACTTGTTCGCGTGAACAGTTTATTTAAGATCCGGGCCATCCAAAACAAGAATGGACGGTCTAGATTCTCACTACACGCCTGTAGTGAGTTGCTCGCTACAGACTCCCCGGTTTCAGTTTTTTCAATTGGCCGATTTAGAACGAGTGTTAATCAAACAGCTTACAAGCCAGCCAACCTCAAGTAGCTTGGTGTTTTTGTTACTCTGTATTCTGTAATGTTGCACTATACAAACGAGTCAAGTTTAGTATATATATTTTTTTCCGATAACAAATTGTTTTGGAACGAGTTTTTAATGAATATAAAAAATAATTCGAGTTCAAGTAGCTAGTTAGCTACCTTTATTTTCCGATACATGATCTAGCTAAACCATCTTTAAGTGTAGTTAGTTACATTTTACTTCCCTGAAAAGCTATAAACAAAATAAATAAATGGACGACTCCATTCTTATTCTTATTTTTCACCAAGGCCGGCTGTAATTTTTTGGGAGTCTAAAGCGAAAATTAAAGACGGGGCCTTTTTTTGTTAGACTATTATAATGAGTACCACAATAGGAGGAGATCCTGTAATTCCAAAATTTTCAGGGGCCCTAAAGCGGTCACACCATGGGCTTTTATCTCGGGAACGGGGGGCCTGTAGTCACTACAGGCCACAAGGTGTAGTGAGCAAATCACTGACACAAAGACTCTTACGTGGAAATTAAAGTCTTTTCTTCCATGGAAGAGTTTTTTAAACCGAATCAAATAGTCACCGTTGCTCACTACAGCTCACTACAGGGCCCCCGGTTCCTTTTATCTCAGGCATGCACTGCTTTTTTTCACAAACAAGCTGGCCGGCTGATTACAGATGATTGTTCAAGCCAATTCAATTAAGTTTGGCCTCAATTGATAGACTTTGGTAATTATGCCAACTAGCTAGTCAACTAAGCTAATGATCTAGCACTAATTTATATAGTGGATATGCATTAGGGTAGATTTCCATCATAACACAATCTTAACCCCACTTCAATGAAGTTGAGTAGCTAGGCAACAAAATCATATATGTGCAAGCAAATAAACGAAAAATCAAATTGAAGGTGACTTAGGGTATATTACTATATTCTTCTTCTTCTTCTTTTTATAATCGAATGTCCGGACCTCTCGCGCACCAATATAAACCATTTTTTATGAATAAAATTTATTATTGAATCATTTTTTCTTGATAAGCTACGACACATTACACATTTAGCATTCTATATTTTTCACAGTCCTTATACTTAACATGCGAAATCCATGTATACCCTGCACCCATAATTAATTTTGTATGCTACTAAATTGTATAAAAAGAAAAGAAGAATAGTTTAAGTGTTTAGGACGTATCCTCGTATCTATATATATATCTAACTTTCGGACACGTATTCTAAATCATAAAATCTGAATTTAGAAATACCTGTTTATAATTAAATGAACACCTACACATGCACGATACTATGCATATACCTTAATGTTCTATGTGTACAACATAATCACCTTTGGTCTTAGATGTATTGCTGGTCGTAGATATATATGTATATACTACTATATATATACTAAACACGTGGAGTCCACGTTGCCTTCTCTCTTCCTTTTTTTTATTTTATAAATATATATATATATATATATATATATATATATATGTGTGTGTGTGTGTGTGTGTGTCACCCAGTATGCTATCGCCGACTATTTTTTTTTTTTTGGTGCTTTGGAAACTCTATGGCCGACTACAATATACGTACACATTGATTTGATTACTTCTATTCTAAAGTTAATAAAATCATTTCGCGATCTTTGGTTTCAAGAAGGACCCCACAACAAATCTTTGTTTCATATATCACATTATTCAATGGACCCTGCTACGGGTACAAAATTTATTGTACAGAAAATGTACAAAGCGCTCTCGGGGACCCACTTTTGGGTCCCACACGAGCGATCCTAACCGTTCATTATTCTTAGAACATTTTTCCGAGGGGCCCCACAAAATTTCAGCTCAATCGGACGGTTAGAAGTGCTTGAACCACAGTCCCACCGTTTCAATCACTTCTAATTTGATTGAATCATTCCTTTTTTTTTTTTTTATAACCGAATGTCTGGACTAGCTTGCGCACACTAATATGAATCATTTTTTATGAATAAAATTTATTATTGAATTATTTTTTCTTGATGACCTACGACACATTACACATTTAGCATTCTATATTTTTCAATCCTTATACCTAACATGCGAAATGCATGTATACCCTACACTCATAATAAATTTCGTATATATGCTACCAAATTGTATAAAAAGAAAAGAAGAATAGTTTTAAGTGTTTACGACGTGTCCTCATACGAGTCGTGTCTATATATATATCTAACTTTCGGACACATATTCTAAATCTCATAAAATCTGAATTTAGAAATACTTGTTTATAATTAAACGAACACCTATACGTGTACAACATGGACTACCTTTGGTCTTACCGTCACCCAGCATGCTGTGGCCTGCACATTGATCATCAGAGATATTTATTTTAGCCTTAGTTATTTTGACTGGTTTGGGTAAATTGAAAAAATTGGTTTTTTGGTTTGTCCTTGTTCAATTTTTTTTTGCATTTGTTAGTTTTCGGTCGATTTTTCGTGGTTTCTTGGCTTGTCTCGACGAGAGTAATCTAAAAAGTATAAAATTATTAGCCAAACTTAAAGTTTTGTGAATAAAGACAAAAAATAATCAAAAAAATCAGTTTTTTGGATGTCACCTTCGTCTTTATTCACAAAACTTGAAGTTTGACTAATAATTTTATACTTTTTAGATTCCTCTCGTCGAGACAAGTTAAGAAACCACAAAAAATTGACCGAAAACTAACAAATGCAATTTTTTTTTGAATAAAGACAAAACCAAAAAACCAGTTTTTTCAATTTACTTAAACCAGTTGTAAATAGGAGACTTATGCCATAGCCAAGTACGCATTTTCTATTGAGCTCCCAAAAACTTTGTTTGGTAATTTTCCAAATTGGGTTTAGCGGATGCTTGGTTGGATGTTATTCATTTGATGAGTTGATTAATACAGATTGAAAAAAAAAAAAAAAATCTCTAGTATGAAAGTATGATGACTTAATCCATGGTTGCGATTTATAAAAGGAAACTATTGCTAACTCGTTCGAATTTAATTTTGGTAAATAAATTATTGAGTTAAGATTAGGCATGTCCACGGATCGTTTTCTCCATCTGCACCATTCCATGAGTGAGGTACGGTTGAGTTGGTTAGGTTGCAGATTGGACGGATAAGGAGAGTGGAGAAGGGCTATTGGATGGATCGGACGGGTTGAACCCAAATCGAATCCGTCAAAATTAGAATATTAAAATCCGCATCCAACCGTAACATACATCGAATGGATTCACGGACGATTCGATTAGTCGATTTAACCGAATCAGTTGATCCGCTGGACAACCCTAACCCCATCTAATCTTTAGAACGAACCAATTACTAAAGAAGAGGAAAATGACCATGATTGATTTGACTAATGGGGCATAACTGGGTAAGCGGCAAAACTAAAAAGTTGAGTGGCACGAGGACAAATGAAAAACTATGTGACAATACATCTATCGTAAATACATCATAGCAATCGCTGAACTAAATTTGGATTATAGTATTCACACTCGAGAGAGGTTAAAGATGCTTAATCCAGTTTATTGGTTTTTTGGTTTTTTGTCAAATAATCCAAAAAATCGGTTTGATTTTTTCTTAAACTTAATCCAGATTATTCCCTCCTGTAGCTAATAATCCAGATTATGGATTATTCGTTTGTCCTTATTCAAAAAAATTTGAGTTCTGACCATAATTTTATACTTGTTAGATTCGTCTCGTTGAGAGGAATCCAGAAATCACAAAATTTTGATGCAAAACTAACGAATGCAAAAAAAATTTGAATAAAGACAAACGAATAATCTAGATTATTGGATTATTACCCAAAGCACTCTGGTTTTTTGGATTAAGATTATTACCTAAAGCACTCTGATTTTTTGTACCCAAAAAACCAAAAAACTGGAAGTTTTTTTACCCAAAGGAGGCCTAAATCTGACGTGGTCGAATGAGTCTTGAGCATAACGAGACATTTGTCGACCTCATTCTTTCTCTTGATAAAATACTACTCGAAATACTTGCACATCTTTTTCCTTATATTTTAAGATGTATGGGGTATCAATGTGGGGTCCAAGTGATACTTTCACATCTTTTTCCCTATTTTAAAATGTCATCTAGAGATAAGAGGAAACATAGTAGTTTTTTTTTAGAATGCGGAGACGCTGTTGTGCAGCTTGTGCATAGAAGTTATTGTGCAAAATTATAGCCGTCCACACAGTGGCGTAGCCAGAAAATTGAGTCAGTGAGGGCACAATTCATAAACGTCAGTACTTTTGTCTGAAAAAAATCTCTTTTTAAAGAGTTTCTAACATGTCTTAATTTTCATTTGGAATGAGTTTCACTTGACTTACATTTTATGGACACATGTGCCTCTTAGCCTATTTGGTTGTACTTCTTGGCTTTTCAAGGGGGACGTTCAGGGTTCGAGTCAGTGGAGGTCTGGGTCCGTAAACATGTAGTTTCGAGGCAAAAATTCAGTGAATTGAGACTTGTTTGTGAGTAATAAGATATTTAGTGGCTCTTGGGCGATGGCGATGCCCTAACTCTCTTCTCCATCATTTTTTTTATGGGCCTTCATCACATATTCACGTATAACTCATAGATTTAGTCTTAAAGTACCACATAAATATGCATAAAAGAATTATATTATAACATCAAGTAATAACTCTCCAAGAGCACTAATTAATTTTTTGTAAGTATAAAAAAAATGATTTACCGATTTATATTTTTCTACAAAATACAAAAAAATACAAAAAAAAAAAAATCCTCCTCAAAAATCCAGTTTGGGCCTGTGCCCACACTGGTCCCCATGTGGCTCCGCCACTGCGTCCACAAGTGTTTTCAACGGTTCGGATTGAAAACAAGCTATTGGCGCTTAGTTAACTATTCACGCAAATAATTTGTTTAAAATCTGGGCCGCCCATCCAAGCAACGGACGGCCCGGATTTTGGGCAGCAGTTGCTGTGCAGCCTGTGCACATCATCAGCGTCCCCGCGTCCTTTTTTTAAATACCCCGATTATTTTAGGTTTTGATTTTCTACCGCAAGACTTATTTAAGGCTTCACTTTCAATCACGTAAATTAATTTATTAAAAAGTTTCTATTTTAATCAATTTTCATGCATTGCCAACTAGCTATTTCGTTGTATATATAGGAATCTTTGATGTTTCTCTATCACTTCCATTTGAAACAGATTCATCATTCCGTCTCCTAGGTGTCGGGTCTGCTTCGGCAGGTGTGTCTAAGAGTCGGTGGCCCAGTCAGCCTAATGCCGGTCTCGTTTCTCTTGTTAGTGGTTTGGGCTTCATTCCTATCTTTATTGTAATCGGTGCCGGATGACGTTTTAATGATATCTTGACTTCTTTAAAAAAAAAATGTATAACGAGAGCGACTTCAAATCTCTTCAACTAAAGTTCCAACCTAATCAATTGATCATTTCTCATTCACCGATACTTTCATCAGTATCCAACAACTCTCTCTCTCCCCCCACTTGTTTATCCTATTTCAACATACGTAATCGTTTGTATCTTATACAGTAATTTAGAATATCTTATACAATTTAAAAAAAAAATGGTAATAGAATTAATTGTAATCATCAAACAAGATATACTATAAATTAAAAAATTGAGGTTTTTTTTTTTTTTTTTTGAAAATTCTATATTGTTCTGAAATAGTAAATGTGGAGAAATAAATTGCAATGGAGGAGTATGTATATGTGACCCAATTTTTAGTTTATAGGCAAATTAAGTTTGACAATTAAGTTTGAACCTTAATATACACGAAATGTTACTCAATTTTTCCCTACCTGTTCCATTTCCAAAACCTACCAAATACGCAAACCCAAATTATTTTATTGGGAATTATTTCCCTATCCCATCTTATGATACAAATAGAAAACAAATAAGAGCATCCTCGTCAGGGGAGACAAATCCCCCTGATGGCTAAGTTGTTGAGTGAAAGGGGGAAAAACCCCCAAAATCATACTCAACAAATTTTTTGTAAATCTGCAAAAGTTATAACTTTGCTATAGTAACTCGGAAATCCTTTGAGGCACTGTTCACGGGTTAAAGCAATTCTCTCTCCTGACTTCCTGAATAGAGAGTCTGATTTTGTGAGTTTTTTAAAAAAGTGACTTGTTAATTTATAAAATGTGTTTTTGAGGTTAAATTTGACCCAATTTTTGTTGAGCCTGATGAGGATGCTCTAAGTATTTCCTCCGTCTTAGACTGCATTTTTTTTCTTTCGAAATCCATGTCATTTTTTTATCATAAAATAAAATAGTTAAGCATATAATTATTTTAATCTTATTCACACCAATGAAAAAAATTAATTGAGATCTTTAAATTGGTTCGAAAAAACTAAACCTCAAATCTTATTTCTTTTATATCTCAAGGTGTTTCGGACCAACCTATATCCATCTCGCCTAATTTTTAGGAGACCAATCCCACCATCCTGTAATGGGCTTTTGCATTCATAGCCGGGGCAAAGTTCTTGCGGTACTTTCTCCTCAAATTGAGTAGCAATTAGAGTGGTAGACACTATGTACTTTCATGACCAAGGTTCAAACCTGTAGGCTACAACTAATAATAGTAACCAAATTCAAACCTCACTAACAATACTAAGGGTGTTCCACTAACGAAAAAACAGTTTTTTTCCAAAAACCAAGAAAGGTTATTCTCTCACAATACATCATACAAAAAATCGCAAAAACCCAGTTAATTCTAAAGACACCATTAGTGAAACACCCCCTTAACTTTCGTTGAGAAATACTCTAAAAATAGTACTTTCTCCTCAAATCTCCAATGCTTCCCTTTCTATCCTGGATAATCCACTTCATAAGAAAATCCCACAACTAAGATGACAATTGATTCTCTCTTGCTCAGACACCATTTTCAACTTATTTTTTCAGTTTCAAGAATTTTTTTCCCTAGAACTAGACTTTAGTGCATGGCTTTAGCCTTTAGGCATTCCTAACCTTTACGTCAAGTTTGAGGTTAAACTCCTTCAAGTCACCTGAAGGTGAAGGTTATAAATTTTTAAAACTTCCCATTATATTATGAAGAGAGAGAGAGACAGAGAGAGAGAGAGAGGTGGGGGGAGGCTGCTACAATAAAGTGTAGGAAGGTGTGGAGGTCTTTCAATTGGACTTTTTAATCTCAAAGCTTTGTTCTCTTCTCTTTGGAATTTGGATACACACGTTTCATGCCAAGTGGAGGTATTTCAATTGGTCTTTCTTTTTTATAGTCTCAGAAGCTCTGTTACACATACGCGCATGAAAAAATAGACTTTTTAGTTCTCGTTGGCTATTTTTGCACTCTCTCTCTTCTCTCTCTCTCTCTCTCTCTCTCATACACTCTGCCAATCAGTTTCTCCAGCAGGCAGAGGAAAAGAAGATAGACCATGAACCAGAAGGCCGGCGTTTCCAAAGAGCTTAATGCCAAGCATCGAAAGGTACCCCTTTTTGCACCTGAAATCTTTATGGTTGGTTTTGTTATGACATATGCTAATAACCACATACAACTGAAAAACTTGTGGGTTTTTGTGAAAGAAGCTTACTCTTTTTTTCTGGGTTCAATTCCTATTGCCTTGAACTCTAATCAGTAATCAATATATCCAATCAAGTTATCGACACCCAAATATCCTTTGGTTTACTACTGATTGAGAGAACTGGGTTTGTTCAGGCTGTGATGTTCGTTCAGAATCTTATTTTGAGATAAAGAAGAAGAAGAACAATAGATTGCCGGGTTCTCTTGCTAATTTCCTTTCTGTTCCTTCTTTTGGTTTTGTTTCGTGTGCTAGTAAAAAATCTCCGAAATTATTACTGATTGGTACTTGATCATCACCCACGAATTGTTTGTTGAAATGCTTACTTGGTCGTAAATGGGTCACCCACCTCCCTCCCTATTTGAATACATGAATTAGGTTGCTATCCATAAGCCTGATTAGGTGTCAGAAGTATTTGGTGATGCTTTGATATCTGGCATAAGGCCTCACCTCTTAGTTTTTTTTTTTGTGGTAAATGTCAACCTCACCTCTTAGTTGTGAGTTGTAACCGGTGTAAAGCATATTGGTGGCCTGATTTTATTGCTTAATCATACACACAGCTGTATGTTGTGTTAAATGATTGAGGATCTTTTTTCATTTTTGGTTTATAGCCGAAAGATTTTTGTTCTCCTGTTTTTGTACGTCACTGACAGAGTGACAGATGTATAAGCTTTTTGAATCACTTATTACACAGTGTTTAGCGGATGGGATGATTTTAGGATGGAATGGGACATCATGAATTTGCTTCCAATGGAATGACCGTTCTAGTGAATTGTTAAATTATGATTCAACATGTAATGTGAAGGAACCTAACAATGGAATAAGCATTCGAAAGGAATGACAGCTCCATGCCAAATCCAACCTTCGTTCTAGTAAACCAAACTCTGGCTAAAAGAAACAAGAAGAAGAAGAATATCCATGTAATTCCCTACATGGGTGTTGACCCGCTTCCTTCTTTGAGTTAATCTGGCTGAATGGACCCAATTCGTACTTTATTCTCTCAATACCTTAAGTCTACAAGAGCAACAACCAATTATTGCTTTACCATCCATACACCAGCAGAAGGCGCTCGATGCCTAAGTCTGTATAATAGAGAATGTACAAAGCCCTTCTGGCTAGAATTGCCGAAATCGGATTCACGCATGGGAGGATGTGGCTCCAGTTATTCGGTTTGGCCTAAGTTTGTCTCTTTTTTTGAAAATGGAGAAAGTACAGAGCTCAAGTAAATTAATACCGGCATACCTCTTTTAGGGTATATTGTGTGCCTTTTACAAGGAGACTATACTTGCATGCCAAAGGATGTTATTCGTTAACATTTATCCAAATAACGTCATGCATGACGGATCGGATCGAGTCAGCCCTGTCACCCACGTGGAGCCAAGCTAGCTGTTGAGTCACCTCGGGTCGGACAAATACCAACCTAGCTTGGTCCCAAAACAGGGCTCACAAGTTCCAGGCCTCCACGCCCATTCTAGTGGGATGTCCCATGTGCGAATCTTGTGTGTGGGGATGGAGAGAATCGGAGACAGACCTAACATTTGGATGTATACACAAAGTGGTTCCTCTCAGATGCACAACTTGCGAAGTTCTTCTGTTTCTACTTTCTACATGGTGATGCACGAACTGTATCTATCTAAATTCTGTTTTTGAAGTTATTACTTCGTCTAATTCTCATCGTTTTCCTATGGTTGTCACATTTCATTAGCGATAGCGGAGAATATAAACGGGAGATACAATAAAAGTTGATGCGAAGAGATGCCTAATAGTCACCACTTCCAAAAAAATTGTCAATTGTTCATTGGAGAATGAACATTGTATCACTATAAATACTTAGTAAAGATACACGAACTATATCCTATCTTTCTTTCTTTATTTTTGGATCGGCTATCCTATATGCCTTATGTTTCCAAACTTATGACTTCCTCTCATTTTCATCATTCTCCTATGGCTGTCATCTTTTAGTAGTTTTAGCCGGAGAATATGGATGGAGAGATAATAGTATCTGAAAATTGGTCAATTATCCATAAATGAGGAGTGATTGATGATGTTACACGCCGTAGTGTTTTGTTTGCCTAATGATGCAGGGAAGGAATGAAATGCTCAGTCTGTCAGTCATTGGTCTCCTAATTGGATTGCCATTCACCAAAATTTGTGATCAAGTTATTCCATTTGCAATATGCATTCTATCAATTGTAGCAAATCAAACACCCGGAACAAGTATTTCAAGGGCATGAATGACATTGCAGCTTCTTTCCAGTCAACCAAACACAACACATTAGTGTGAGAGGGAGAGAGAAATAGGGGGAGTGTAGCAAGAGTTTTTTTGCAGTGCTAAGATTCCTATTATGTTGAGGGAAAAGTTATCGAATGCTTTAAGACTTGCTTTCATATATGGAACCCAATGTTGGGTTTCATGTTCTATGGGAAGTTGGGAACTCTTTACCTCAATCCTTCTTTGGGATTCTCATGGGCGTTTGAACTTTGATATCCTCCTGAACTGAGAAACATTTTGTATGTGGTATTGAAGAATGAGTTAACTGGGCTTTCCTTTCACCATAATCTAGAAATTCAATTTTTGTCCCACTAGTCAACTTCATATTTGTCTATGTTTTTCTGCTATGGGAATATTACCCTTTTGGTGTTTTGAGTTGCAGATATTGGAAGGGCTTCTTAAATTACCAGAGAACAGAGAATGCGCTGACTGCAAAAGCAAGTAGGTATCTTGGAGCAATAATGTATATATGAAACAATGGGGTCAATATTGCTGTATCTCTTAGACCACGCTTGGATTCCTCTTACCGTGACTTGTTTCAATGCAGAGGACCAAGATGGGCTAGTGTGAACCTTGGAATCTTCATTTGCATGCAATGTTCTGGGGTTCACAGAAGTCTTGGAGTACACATATCAAAGGTGCGTAGTTCCTCTCATTATAGTTTTTTTTTCCCGTTTCTGGATATGCTCAATTATCATTTCTCTCGGTCCAAAAATACCAGAATTTTCATGAAAGCGCTCTCTTTCAATCTCCAAAGTGCTGTAGTTAAATGTTAAGTAGGTTCCAAAGTTTACATTTTCATCTGTGCTGTGTCATGCTTAGCTAATTCCTTTTGATTTTGCTACAGGTAAGATCAGCCACAC
Source organism: Vaccinium myrtillus (assembly GCA_016920895.1). Lineage (NCBI taxonomy): Eukaryota > Viridiplantae > Streptophyta > Magnoliopsida > Ericales > Ericaceae > Vaccinium > Vaccinium myrtillus. Next base: position 21,978,459 of record CM029275.1, on the reverse strand, counting down.
TGGACACATGGCTTCCAGATCAGATTGCATATATTCAATGTGAGCACTACTTTTACTTTTGGAAAATCCAATGATATCAAATGAGTTTTAAGAATAAGAAGCACAGAAGTGGTGCACAAAACCATTGATTGTGATAATTTAATTTTGGTTCCTTTCAGCTATGGGAAATGTGAAATCAAATAGCTATTGGGAAGCTGAGCTGCCTCCCAATTACAACAGAGTTGGAATCGAGAATTTGATTCGTGCAAAGTATGACATCTTCGGTTGATCAATGTCAAACTGTATTATTTATCTGTAATTCTAAGTTTGGTGGTACATTGCCCGGTTTTGGCCTTACGGGTGTTAACACAACCTTTACAATTCATCTTAATCTGTTAGGTATGTAGACAAGAAATGGATTCAAAGAGATGGAAAACCAAAATCACTATCTCCGGTTCATAAAGAGAGGTCGCCATTCTATACACCTGCTCCGCAGAAATTACAATCTCCTGTTCATGAAGAGAGGCCGCCAGTCTATACACCTGCTCCGCAGAAATTACAATCTCCTGTTCATGAAGAGAAGCCGCCAGTCTATACAACTGGTCCTCAGATAAATAACGGAGCAAAAATCAAACAGTCTAATGAAGAAAGAAAAGGGCCTACCCTGCCAAATCCAAGTGGAAGTATGACGGCTTCAAAAAGCAATGGTTCTGTTTCACTTAAAGTACCTAAGCAAGTAAATGCTTTTCCTTTAAACTTATTTGGTCGGTAATGCATTATTGATCATAAAATCTTTCAGTGTACTCGAAAATCTTGTCACAAATATTCTCTCTTTTGATGTGTAAAACAACTGTTATCACATGATGACTACTTAGAAATTCCACATGCAATCTGAGTTAATGATGTCGGTTTAACGGGAGATAATAGAATCACAACCTAGGCGTCTGAAATTAATTTTTTCCCAAACCCGTTATGTTGATGGCTAGGGATAATGTCACAATTACTTGCTTTCGTAAAAAATCAGTTGGGATACTGAGAGCTATGATTCCATAGAAAAGTAAAACTTTCACCTGAAGAGTATTGCTATGGTGGTGTTTACTTTCCAGTCATTTAAGTTGAGAGTTTGAAGACTTATATTTGAATGGGTTGTTTGCTTCAATTAACTTCATTAATCCGTTAGAAAATGAGATTATAGGAAGCTTCTGATGTGTCGAACCTGATGAACAGGTTACTCCTGATGCAAAAACACAAAAAGTCCATCAGAAATTAGAAACTGCAGTCGCAAAGACTAATGCTATGCCTGTTCCTTCAGCATCCAAGGTTGATTATGCCACTGATCTTTTCAACTTGCTGTCGATGAATGATTCCAGTGAAAACAATCCCAAGCCCTCTACAGCTAACGATAGTACAACAACGGGAATCCAATGTATGCTCCCTTTCGGTTCCTCAACAATTGTCCAACTCTGGATTTGAATTCCTATTTCCACAGTTAAAATTTTCCTTGAAATCCGTGCTTTGCAGCTGCTGAAAGAACATCAACACACGTGGAAAGTGTTCCCTCAAAATCACTTGAAACCAAGAACCAATTCGATTCTGGAATTGAGGAATTAGTTAGAGATTTAAAGTGGGTCACACCACCTGATAAACCTGCCAAAGACGTGGAGAATGGCATTATGAATCTCGTTGAGAAGGTATGTACAATAACTTTGTTGATCAGGGCCTTATAATTTGATTGAAAGGGGGAAGGGAGGTGGGACAAAGTCATAACCCTGATACGAGTAGTTTTCCGTGTCTTCACATACAAAACAAGGCAAACATCTCTAAGGGCCTGTTTGGTTAGCCAGATAAGACACGGGAATTATTATGGGTTTGAATGTGGAAATTAGTGAAGAGATTACAAGTCGGCAAATTGCCCACAATATGGAATAACATTACTTTGGTGGATATGGTATTAGCAATAACTTCACTATCATTCTGCTATGATAACTCATAAGAGGGGACTACATATGTTTTCATCAGTAATCCGACCAATTGTTAACATAGCCTATGGTTTCTGGCTTTAATTTGTGCTTTTGCTTTTCTACAGCCAAATATGGTGTCTCCATTTTCTATCCCTCAACAATACCATGGAGCTCTAGCCCAACAACAGTCCTTTCTCACGGCTACTGGACCAATGTCTTTTCCGGGTCCCCAACCATTTTACAGGGGTATGTATCAGCATGGCCCCATTAATGGTGTACGCTTCCCCTCTCAGGTGATGCCTACAGCTCATCTACAAAACAATATGCAGGTAAGGATCGTAAAATTGTTACAGTGAATTTTCGCCCATCAAAGTTCAATCTCTTATATTGTTGGCTTGTTGCTATTTTCTCGAGGAAGATGGGATATTTTCAACCTTCATTTCCTGCAAGGACTGTTGCTACTCCTTATCTAACAACCAGGTACATAGTACATGCTCATGCTGAATTTCATTGTGTTCTTTGTTATTGGTATTTTTGTTACCCCACAAAGTTCATTGATTGGAGGTAGGTCTAGTTTTCCACATTTTCATCAAAACCAAACTGAACAAGCCCGTTTTTGGACCAAATGAAGTCTCTTTTGCCATTTCTCTTGAGCAAGAAGTCGTGAAAATCATAATACTCCATATCTGGCTATAAACTTGTTTGATTTGCTCTCTTCTTTAAATGCTCGTATGAGCTTCTGTTCATTTAAGGGACAAACCGAGATAAAAATAGGAATTAAAAGATAGTGTGTTCTAGTTTCAGCAAGTCTCAGACAATGTATCACTCCAGATTTCTGCATATATCACATGCTTAAGTTGGTGGGATGTGGAAAGCCGGAAGTGTCAAAACTATGTTAAACTGTTATCTCTCTTAGTCTTAGCTGTTCAGTACAGTCATTTAACACGAAACAGATCCAGGAATGTAAAGGTACTAAGTTATTACTTCATTTTCCATTGCTTTTCCCTGTTGTTTTCTTTTCCCATCGCAATGTAACCCCAAATCAGAAGTCAAAACACAACATTGGTGCGCTTAACATTTCAAAATTGCCCAAAAGTGCTAGGGACACGGACATCCAAGAAAAGATGTGTCTGGAGCCGTCAGATGCATGTGGGGTTCCATAAATGCACTATGGAACGACATACATTGGATGGTTCTGGACACATTTGTTCCAAATTAACATCTGCGTAACAGTGTTAAGAACTGCCACAGTATCGGAATTACCATTGTATAGATCTCAGACTATGGCATGTTTGCAGCCTGTATACCCCAAGGCCAGTAACCCCAAATAGCCATATGACAAACTACAGAGGGAATGCACCGCCTTCGTCAAGGGTTAATCCAGCTCCATCATCTAATATTCCAGCTCAATCAGGATCAAGAGATTATGATCTTTCGTCATTAGCACAGGGTATGTTTACCAACCATTGAGACATAGCATGAGTAGGGAAAATTTAGATTTACAGGGAAAATAGTGTTTGGAATTGTATTCTTATTTATTGGAAGCTTTCAGCTTTGTGATCAGTTTGGCATTCAGGTGGGTTTCTCATTTGTATTATTGTATAGTTATAGGCATTTTCTTTTAGTAAAGTGCTCCCCATTTTTCTTTGCCAATTCTGGTTCTGGGTTTATTTTACCTTTTTCACTATTTTTATGCTGATTTTGTTATTTTGATCGCGGGTAATTTCACACTGCACTGTTGAAAAACATCTTTCCAAAAAAAAAAAGGAACAAAATACCTATACTTATCTCGGCCACTTCAAACCACCTTATGTCGGGTTGGTGCGACTTGAATTCCCGACTTTATAGATGGAGGTGCTCCAAGGAGAGCGAGCTATCCCTCAACATCTCTTTCATATCATATAATAAGCCAACCGTTTTGAGTGGTTGGTATGAATCTATGATGAAATATCTAGGTAATTAATTTTGGCACTCCACTTTTTCATAACCACACTCCAATATTTTCTTTCAATGTTCAAATACAAATAACATTGACACTAAAAAAACAAAAATTAGGGTGCGACTATCACAATATGGAGTGCCAAAATGATTTCCCAATATCTACCTGTTATTTCAAAAATTTAAAATACCACAGTGTACTTTACACGATGCATAACTCTGAAAAATTGGCATTCCAGATATACTCTACATAATGTACCAATGATTTAGGATCGCATTGCAAAAATACTCTTGACGATTGAGAGAGAGAACTAATGGGCAAATTCAGTATTTTGAAAAACTTGTGTCACAGCCTAAAATTTCTTCACACTTTTGATAGATAGATAATCATTACCTTAATACTTTTGCATATTGTCGCGCCCGGGATTTCGACTCGAGGGATCCATGGTTAGAAGGAGCATATATTAGGTAAGATAACATAGTTCTGGCATACAAAATCCCTTGATTATCAGAATGCACAAAAAAAATGATTTGTGGCATTGCAAATGAATGACAAATACGATTTTCAAATTTCACTATGACAGGATAATCTGGGGGGAAATTTTAAAATAGTCCCCAAACTTTGACCTCAATTTCTAACAGAAATCTATAACTTTGTAAAATTTCAATTCAACACAAACTATTGAACTATTAATCAATTTGGCCCTTAAAATGTTTAGATCTGTCAAATTGTGGTGATGGATTTTGTTGGCATGGACTAATGGCCCCGTAAAATCAAAGTTGTGGCCATGTTCTCCTCTTCTCCCTTTTCTCTTCTTCCTGGCAACCACCACCACACCTCCACTAAGCCCGTCCAATACGGACCGTGTGCACCCCTAAACACTACAATTCTGCTAAAATTCAAGATAATCGAACTTTAATAACCACATAATCAAAGACAGATTCGTCTCAGAGTTTATTTTTTAAAATTCTACTCGCCTTTCATTTTTGTAAAATGAAATTTTTTTAGTAATTCTCTAATAATATCCGATCAATTTTATTTTCTCCATGGATGATTTACTCAACAAACTCTAACTACAAATTGAACGGTTCGGAAAACGGATCATCTACTCAACAACAGGCTATACTGGGCCTTTGGACACAGTAGGCCCATCACCTTTCAAAACTTAGCCCTCCTCATCCTTTTGGGAAGGTTCAAAGAAGAAAACTATATAACGACTGACTTCAACGGTGGTGGCTTATGAGAAAGCCAGCCATGGAAAAACCTACGGGTACAGAGCAAAATGTCCAGAAAACTAACAGAGCGCTCTCAAAGACCCACTTTTAGGTCTCACACGAGTAACCCGAATCGTTCATTATTTTTAAAACATGTTTCCAAAGGGCCCCACAAAATTTCACCTCAATCGGACGGTTAGAATTGCTTGAACCAAAGTCCCACCATTCCAAACAAAAAAAATTTGATTGAAACGGTGGGAATTTGGTTCAAACATTTCTAACCGTCCGATTGAGCTGAAATTTTGTGAGGCCCCTCGGAAAAATGTTTTAAGAATAATGAACGGTTTGGATCACTCGTTTGAGACCCAAAAGTGGGTCCCCGATAGCGCTCTGTACATTTTCTGGACATTTTGCTCTGTACCCGTAGCATCCTCCGCCCGCCATGCAGGGGATATACCTAGAGAAGATTCCAACCCCATGGACTGAACGACATCTGGCAATCAGCTAACAAATTGACGGTGCTCATTATCCATACACACTATGCTTAAAAACATATTCTATGCAGACAGATAGGGGCAGTAATTATTTAGTAGTCTCGCAACGCAACCAAATAGTACTGTTTCGGAGCATTTCAGCACCATACATTTATCATTGTGGTTCCCACTTTCCGCAGAGGAATATGTGGTGTGAAACTGTCTTAATTTAAGCATCACGTGACTGTGTTTCGGGAACACTGAATAATTGGGCGAGAGTGGGAGTGGGAGACCTTGACCATGACCAACAGTAGAAAAAGATTAGTTAATTGTTCGTCAAATTAACACACGCCAATGCACATTTCCAGCCACCATGACCACCGTCCATAACTGAGGAACATTCAAAAGACAAGGAATCAGCCACTTTGCAGATGGAAACATAATTGCAATTTTCAATTGTGGAACCCACCAGGCCCACCACCAGTTTTAGATTGACCACCCGAGCCGATCAACTTGAATTTTCAAGAGTTTTTTTTTTTTGATAGGCCAAAAATTTATTATTGAAATCTTGATTCTTGACAAAGGGTACATCACGATGGGGGAGAGGGGAGGGGACTCCAGCCATGGGTTGAAAAAATTAAAACACCTGATGGGACAAGCCCAAAAATACCTGAGGGCCAAACCCAGAACACCTTAAAGCCTAAGCTCAAACAGGCCAAATCAAATATTACAATGAAGCTAGTCCAAACACCTAAGGCTATTTAAAGGGTGTTTGGGAGTCTAATTTTTAATTTTTAATTTTCAACTTTTTGGTTTTTTGACTTTTTGGGATATGGTCAGAACGTATTTTGAATTTGGTGGAGTGTTTTGGAGGAATGTGCAGAATGCATTTTTCAACAGGAGTAGTGTTTGTGAGATATGTACATAATCCATTTGTTGGGTCTTTTTGTTAATGAAAATGAGAAAAGTGGAAAATGAGAAGTCAGAAAGCTCTTCCACACCTCTTTTTTCGCTTCTCCTCTCTAAAGTCTAAAATGGAAAACTCATTTTCTTAAAAGTCATTTTGGCCAAAGTCTCCCAAACATCCAAAACCCAAAAATGTGAAAATGAAAAGTAGAAAATGAGCTCCCAAACACCCCTTTTATGCATTTTTTTTTTGTTGCATATTTGGATATTTGTAGCTGCATGGTCAATATAAACGTCCACTTAACTTATGGTTTTATTTTTTATCCGAGTTAAATTGGGTTATATTTTGATTCTCACATATTCAATCAACTGATTTTTTTTTCTTTATATTTTTCAAGAATAATATTCTTGGGAATATTTACCCGCTCAGGTCATTGATGTAAAACTCATGGTAGGCGCAAATTTAAAAACTGCACATTTCAATAGAATTACTAATTTGCAACTACAACGAATTTTAAAATGATTATCCTCAAATCATCTGATGATTTCTCATATGATGTAAAACAAAATCCATTGCAAGATTTAACGATCTGTCATTGGAAATCTTATTTTCGAATTTAGCAATCATGTCATTGGAACTATTTATTTTCGTAGATTTAGATGCATATGATCCATGCCAAAAAGAAATGGTTTTATTGGAGTTGGTAAAGGTTTTAGAGAAATTAGTTCTCTTTTGAGTTTGACCGTTCATCGCTCTTCAACGCAAATCTTGTTCGTTCACATGAAAGACTTATGTCTGATCGACTTAATTTTTGTAAGGATGACATGCATATCGATACCTAAGGGCTAAGAAGTACTAAATAACCTCGATAAATGAATGAAAGCTTGATAAATCTTATTACGCGTCACATACGTACGATGTCGTAAGAGAGATTATCACGTACGTGAGAGTATCTTGATTCCAGAACAATCTGGTCCTAAAGAAAATGACTTCGTGTGAAAGAATGTGGACGCGCGCGATGAACACATATGGGCTGAATTAATTACGACACAGCTTCTTGGATGCTTCAGGGGATCTGCAAACAGCCAAAACGGACCTGTCAAGAACAGTTTCCATCCATGCTTGATCCCCAAGCATTGGAATAAGATAAGAACACCCTTGCACCAATCACGGTGGAGTGGTGGTTATATGGGGGGTTGAAAAGTAACAAACTTAACGACCTATCCTTTGAATGGGGCCCAAACCCCATTATCCAAATGCCAAATCTTTGCCAGCTCTATGGATTAACGATTAAGGAAGCTTCACAATGCACCTAGCTAGGGTTAGTATTGGAGTAGTACTGATGATGCCTTATCTTCTTGGACATGCAGTAGCACCGACTGAAGAAAACATGCACAACATGACATGAATATTCAAGTCAATAGAGGACAACATAATATTCAAGTCAATGTGTAGTAAAGGTTTATATATATGTATATATATATATCCCCCAAGCTAAAAAATCCGGACCCCGGATTGAAGCTCTTGGGGTATTTTTTTGTGTTGCCAATTGTTTTGGAAAAATTCGATCGTCAAATGTTTTTAGAAAGTGTTTTCCAAGAAAAAAAAACATTTTTTTCTTATTAAGAAATCTTCAAAAAAATAAAATATATAGGGAAAGGATTGATCCAAGCATTTTTCGCAAAAATTGTATATTTTTTTGATTTTGCTAAAAAACTTGGATCAAGCTCTTCTTCGGAAATTCTTTTTTGAAGATTTTCGCGTGGACCCTTGAAAACACATTTTTCGAAAACACATTGACGATCGGATCTTTTAAAAAAATGCTCGGATCACGGAGTCGGATTCCAAAAAAATTGGCAACACAAAAGGAGAAGTGGAACCATTTCCGTTATATATATATATATAACTCATGTGTTCGGACTAGTTCACGCACAAAGATTAATTTGGGAGGCCAATCCACCATCGATCGAGGGCAGATTAAAGCCGAGTAAAACGTCATATAACACGAGTCAGTAAAAGTTGATAGACCGTGGACAAAAGAAGTTTTAAATATAAGGACTTAGAATTAACCTTAGGCCATGACCACTAAGCCAACCCTTCAGTTTTCAAACGTCTGTGACTTGTTGACGTACTAGATAAAGTCATGGACGTGGACAAATATATGAAATATGTTATTATATGTGTACATATATTATGTGGATAAGATACTAGATTTTGTTGGATACAGGAGCAGTTCGCGCTTTGTTATAACTTATTTTTGGCTGGACTCGATCCTAGTTTTAAAATTATGATCGGAACCGTTCATTTTGTTTGTAGAGCATGTTACTCTATCAAGTCAATCGGTTATGGCAAAGGAATGCCCAACGACCCTCTCTTTGTCACTTTAATAGCAGTGTAGGGGTGGTTATTTTGGGTGTTGAAAAGTACAAACGGTCTATCCTCTGAATGGGGCCCATTGACCGTTATCCAAATCTTGTCGACCGACTTTGTTACGTACACGAATATCTAGTCAATTTGTAGAGTTTAATGTCCATATTTCATAGTACCGTGTAGAAAAGGCATTAACAATTATAAATGTCACTCTAAAGTTCCAAAAAATTAATAAAGGAAAATGCTAACCTAGGCGATGACTAATGTATAAAAGATGTTTCAATATTTGAGAAAAGTATTTTAATATCCGTGAAACGTGAAATGTATTTTGAAATTCTAACTTATTTGTCCAATGATTATTGGGGCAGTGATTGCGAAGACCTGCGGTGGCAGACGCATAATTAATTTGTACGTAGCTGGGGCCGAACCATATGTGTTCCTACATTGATAACAAAAAGTATATTTCATAAATAATATTATTGTTACTATATGTTATATCAAAGGAAGAGATTAGATTGTATGTAGTTGCCAAGTAAATTTAAATTTATACACGTGACCATAAAATGGTTGATAACTTGAAATTTTAAGAATTTTTTTCACATATATAAAGGAATTAGTTTAAATTTTTTTTTTACTTACAGTATAGTTGTAGGGCCAATGCCATTAAAATTTTCAAATTAACCTACAAAACTAATATTATATGTGACAACGTTTAGAGCGGTGCAGGGGCCGGACACCCCTGACATCCCCTATATGTCCAACCCTGAAGGCCCACAAATAAAATTAAGAATGTCACTAGTTTCAAACATTTGAGATGGGGACCTTTTTGACTAAATTGTCATGGATTTGTACAATTTGTAAACCTATATATATTTTCAAGGAAAAATTATTGTTAATAGCATATAATTAGTGCACGGAAGGTGGCCTACCTAATTATGCTGGACAAATTAATGTGGTCGCTATATCAAGATGACAATCAAGAAACATTAGATATAATATACTTTGAATTTCATGATTACTTGTAAGAGATAAAATAAAATAAAAAAATAACAGGGTAAATTACACAAACCTCCCTGTTGGGCGGAGGCTAGGTGGGCCAAGTCTCAGTTGACCCGTTGGCGCATGTGCGCGATAAGAAATAAGGAAATAAAGTTGCGCATTCACTAACACCTGCGGATTTTTGTGAAATGGTAAGTGCTTGATCCTAACACTCCCCTATGGTTTCATTATTATTGCGGAGAGATGATATCAAATACTGAGTTTCAAATCAATAATTGTTTGTTACAATGGGGACTCCAATATCATACTCCTATAAGCTAATAAAAGATACGGTTCGACGTCATAACCAATTAGAGTTTGTTTGAAAAATACTCTACATAAAAGAGTCCTTGATGGATTAGGAGTCTTTTATAATTATTTCTAGGGTCCTCTCCTCTCCTCTATAAAAGGATAGAATACCAACCCTTCCCTTCTATATACAGTTTTTCATCAATTAAAGTATTCGGGTATTCTGTAAGATTAAAGACAGAGAGAAGAAGGTGAGCCAAGAATTAAGGTGTTTCTAATTAAGGGGTTTGTTCCTTCTAATCTCGATAATCGTCAAAGGTACATTTATTTTATTGTGCTTGCATGGGATGTGTTGAATTCAAGACCCTAATGTATCTGTTTTCTGCATAATAGTCTAAATACAAATATAGATTTTACAGTAAGTCATTCTCTTCACGTATATCGATGATTTAAATAATACCGAAAATACCGTAGTAGAAAATCACCCGAATTTGGAATCTAATAACTAAACAGGGCCTTAGGAATGTTTCTGTTGAGTTGGTCTAGTCTCTGTCTCTTGCGATTGTGAGTGATCAGATCACTCTCTAGGATTGGCCTATCCTTCATGAGGAAATGGGCTTCTTGGCCTTGTCCACCTGTTTCCTCTGGACAAACTTTTAATGAATTTTCTTTCGTGTAATAAAAGCTTACTCTATAAGAATCCGTTTGACTGGAGGAGTTTTGGTGTTTTGAATGTTTTAAAAATTGTTTTTGCAAAATTCGAACCAGTTTTTGTGAAAAACTGCTCGGATCAAGGTCTTCCCGGTATTTTTTTTTTTGATGATTTCTACCGAGGATCCTTAAAAACACATTTTAAACACATTGGACGGCTCGGATCATCAAAAAAATATCGGAAACGTGGAGGTCCGGAAGTCCAGAGTCCGGACTAGAAGCGGAGCCTTATGTTAAAAACTGAAAATGAGATAAAATGAAGTGAAAGAAAAGAAAGTGAAACGAAAATTTATTTCTCGTATGCATTTGATTACAATGAAAGTTTCGCAAGAAAATATTTGTAGATACCTACTTACTCTTAAAATAAAATATTATAGATAATGATAGGAAAGAAAAAAATAAAGGGCATATTGAGAAGTGCTATAAAGGTGGCAACTTTCACAATATTTTCTTGTGTTCTTAGAAAAAAATAAAAATGAAAACTACCTAACCATGCTTAAAAGGGTTGTACTTGAAAATTTTATTTTCTACCACTTTCTCCATTTTTTACACTAATTAATTACACCCCAAAAAAAAAATGTTATTTTTTTCCCTCTTCCTTGCATTTTCTATCAATTTTATTCTCATCAAATGGACCGAAGGATAAGAGAAATATAAGCCGTTGCAATGGCGGATCTATTAAGGGGCAGGGGGGCCCACCCTGCCACCTGTAATTTTTTTTTTTTTTAAGTTTCAAAAGAAAAGCCCCATAACTTTTGTCAAGTATTTTTTTTAAGGTAAATGTTAATAACGATCCATTGAGTTGTGAATAAGGGAGGAAGAAAAAAAAACGCGGTTTCCGATGCACCTTTAATATTTTTCAGAACATTTTAACACATTAGAAATTGTGTTTTTTTTTTTTTTTTTGTATCCTTCCTCTCTTATTCACAATCCAATGGCTTGTTATTAGCATTTTCCTTCTAGTTGATAAACAATGTCGGATCTATTAAGGGGCAGGGTGGGGCCATTAAACGTTCGATCGGATGTCGTTTGACAAGCTGCTTGTCTTTCTTCGGTTAGATGTTAGGTTTTCTTGATTTAGAACTCATGTTTCATATAGTATTTAGTGTTCGCGGGCCTCTATAATTTTTTGATAAATTTTTTATTTTAGTTTAATAATAGGTTTTTTTAAAAAAATTATTTGGATGTTTAATTCGGATGGTATAAATTTGACGTAACATCACGTTGTGGTTTTCTTAAATATATACGTAGCTAAATTCGATGCTCGATCATATCCGATAAAGCTAATAGACCCATTTATTCAAGGGATTGACCTAGTAGTCAAGGCCTGAGACTAAGGGTGAGTTTCCCAAACGATTTTATCAAGATAAAATCACCCCTCGATGCTCATACGTTGGGCTCTCCGTCCCGTAAATGGGTGGTGGAATATATTAGTCCAAAGATTAGTCGATGTGTGTTTAAATTTGGCCTAGACATCTGAGTTATTAAAAAAAAATAGAAAAAACAATATTGTGATCTTATGAATTCCGTAAGTCATATAATTCATAATTATACATTTGTAACGTCACTATACTCAAGAGTCAAGGTAAATGATGGGTTACCCAATTTTCATCTCGCCGATCATCACCATACTCAGTCCTGTGAGGAAAACAAAGCCTATTATGCTCTTGGCGGCAGATCGACTCAAATACTATCAATGACAATGAGGCTCCGTTCGGTTATATGGAAAGGATGAAAAAAATGGAAAAATCAACAACTTTCTTTGTTTTCACTCACCAAGAAAATTGTGGCACCTACAGCAAAACACATCGTGCTAAAAGGAAGGAATTCCAGTTTTCCTGCAACATTCTTTGTCACTAAACACTCACGGGACACTAAATTTCTTTTTTCCTTTAATTCACTTCACTTCACTTTTCTTGGGAATATATTTCTCACACAACATTCCCGATAACTGAATGGAGCCAAGAATCACTATCATTCGACTAAAAATATACTCCCTTTGTCGCAATTTATGTGTCCCCTTACGAAAACGTGTATTTTCTTGGACGTAAAAATTGTATTTTCAAACAATTTTAAGTGTCATATCTAGCACTTTAATTTTAAGTGCATTCCAAAAAATATAAAGAGAAGGCGTTCACCGGATACCTCTTTTTATAAGATTTAAAAAATCAACGTCGGATATTGTTAAGTGCCTAATCGGAACACAAATTTGAAATGAAATGGAACACAAATGGATTTGGATTCAAAAATAAACCCATTTTTTTCAATCTATTTTTTCAAACAAGTTGATTTTTGGTACACTTAGAATCGTAAAAGGCTATCGATGAAACGTCTGATCGACTTAAGTTAATGCACTAATTAATTTAGCACTTTTAAAGTCCCTTTAATTTGTGCGAAGAATGTAAAAAAATATAAAGAGAAACATTTTTTTGAGATTTAAAAATGCACAAATTCCCGTAATTGACACTTAAAATGGGACGGAGAGAGTACTACACAAATAAATGTTATAGAGGACTTCGTGTGTAATATGATTCTAATGTTCAATAATTTTCTCCTCGAAAATTAAAACCCTACTTTGCTCAAATAAGAGCATATATCCCCATTTTGCTCAAATAAACCCTACTTTGCTCAAATTAAAACCCTACTTTTAAGTTAATAAGAGCAAATCCCCCCCCAAAACCCCCAAAAAAATCAGCCTCTTTATTCCTCAAATTATTTTTGCTACAGTGCTTACTCAAATTTGAATAGGCATTGTTCACGCACTTTTTTTTTTATTATTTCTTCTGGTTGCTTTTTCCCCGATTGACGCGTCCAGAAGAGAGAGAGGGAGGGGAACAGGAGTGGGGGGTGGGGTCATTACCACGTGGCTAACTGGGTGTGGGGGAAAGGTACTACTTGAGTACTTTGTGCACAGAATGCAACTCCCCAAGTGGGGAGATTAAGTTTTTTAGGGGATTTTTTTATTTTTTATTATAGACTTGAGGGTAATAGTTTATTATAGTAAAGTTTGGATAGAAGTCTGATTTTTTGAGTTTTTGATAAAGTGACTTGCTAAATTGTAAAATGTGTTTTTGTTGTTAAATTTGGTGTATTTTTTTGGTGAGGCTGATAAAGATGTTCTAAGAGGGAGAAAATAAAAAATAGCCAAAAAGCAGTTAATTTGATTAATAATTCTGTGGGATCAGACTAGTCATGCCAAACTCATGGGAAGCAGGGGTGCTGCGCAGCGTTCTGTGCAGCCGGACCGCGTGTCCGCGCCGGCCACTTTTCGGCGATCCGAGACATTGACCGGATAGCCCTCGTCGAGTACTATAAGTGTACCAAAAATCATCTTGATCGGATATCGTTAAATACCTAATCGGAACACAAATAGCTTGAAAAAAATGGGTTTAGTGATTTGGATCCAGTGTTTATGTACATTTGTGTTCCATTTAATTTCAATCTATTTGCGTTCCGATTAGGCACTTAACGATATCCGATCAAGTTAAGTTTTGGTACGCTTATAGTACTCGACGAGAGGTATCCGGTGAACGTCTCCGATCGCCGGAACGTGACCAGCACCCGAGAGTCCCCAAACTCATTAACATGGAGGTACTTTTCTTAGTAATTTGATTAATAATTCTGTGGGACCTTAATTAGCTTTTATAGTAGCTTCTTCCCACTAAAGAATAAATGCTTTATCAAATCAGTACTCCAAAAGGTTAATGTGGTCGGTTAGTGGGTTCACCCACAAAGGCTCTTTCTTTCTGCATGCAATTGAGAGGCTCACGAGCCATACCCCGCACCGCACACCCACTGGACCCGCGCTGCAGAATCCTATCCTGGGACAAGCTTCCCCTGCTAACGGTCACTTATGTTACCGTTGCGGTTTTCTCATTTAAAAATTCAAATGCTTCTGACAAGTTAAATTAAATGTGATTATTTAATTCTGTTTCAGCGCAAAGCAACCAGACAGCTTCTCTCTCTTTATTAGATTTCCGCACGGCCGTGTGAACGAAGTTTGAGAAATGCTTCAATTATACTTTAATTATTTATTACTCGAATAATTTAATTTTCTGACCATTAGAATTTTTTCTTGAAAGGCTCGAAATATGGTTAAATTACTTGTTTTGAGAGTATTCTTGCCCTCGATGTGACATTTATACCCTTAAACTTCGTAATCGCCCGTCATAAATTGGTTGAGACAATACAAATTACTTGGGAAAGAAAGGTTCAAAATTAATTCTTTGCAATTGGATAAAGCCGAAGAACAAAATTTTATATCCAGAAAATTGTCTTTTTAAACAAACTGTCTTCTACTGTCTTTTCACGCTCTACGAGACAGGTCGTTATCTCACAATACATCACCCAAAAAAGACAATAATAGATATTTTCTCTGAAACAACAATTTTCTAGAACACGGCCTTAGAACACATCTTTAGACGCAACTATGTCTGTAGCTACTATATGGATCTAGGGTCCCTGGTGCACAACACCATGTGGTGTGGGGATCCAGCTGTCCATTGCGAAAATGCACAGCTCGAATTTAATCCAAGTAATTGACGGTTCGGATTTACATGGGGGTCGGATTAAATCCGAGCCGTACATTTTTGCAATAGACGACCAAATGCCCCGACCACATAGTGTCGTGCACATGGTGCATGGCATAGCAGGTGTTGTGCAGTATTACAGCCATCTATGAGTGTTTTTAATGGTTCGAATTCAAACAAACTATTCGCTCAAATAACGCTAATAGTTTGTTTGAAATCTGGGCCGTCCATCCAAGCAACGGACGGGCTGTGATGATGCACAGCAGTGTCCCCGCGGCCCATGGCAGAAACTCCACTCCCCTGCTCTATTTACATAAACTCACATGCATCGAACAACTCTTGATAGTTGACGCAATTGTGTCAATTCTGTGCAGATGTGTGTTCTAAATGTGTGAAATTTCCTAGCCTTTGTTTTTTGCATATCTTCGTAAATTTCCTAAAAAAGTTGGTACCTTTACTGTAATTTCCTTAACTGGATGGTAATCTAATCACAACTCACAACTCTCAACCCTTGTGGACTAAAAAAGGAGAAAAGAAAAACAAAAAATCCTGGGCCCGCCCAGATAGACTACCACCCTTTTACCGCTAATCGAACGGCCCACAATAGTCCACAAAACCGCGTCCCAGTACATCTCGTCTCTATATAGACGCAGCTACGCAGCTCCAGATTCCCCACTCGAATCCACATCAGAGCGCATTTTCACTCCCTCTCTCGCCGGTAAAAGGTAAGATTCCGACCAACGTCAGTCGCCGGAGAAAAAATGGCGATTTCGAACACTTGGATTCTGTCTCTCAAAGTTGTATTGATTTCTACTGGGGTTGTATCAATAGCTTTGATGATGAATTTCTCTGTTCCATTGATAGCCCACTTCGTACTCCACCAAATCCCTATCATTTGGTCCACTTTGATTTCGTTATTAAGGCCTCCGTACCTCTACTTCATCGTCAACGGCATCATCATCACCATCGCCGCCACTTCTCGGTTCCACCACCACAAGCTCGACGGTAAGACCGAAGCAGAGCCGTTGGCTGTTGAGTCGAAGCCGCCGTCGGATCTGCTGCACTCGGGTTACGACGCTGTCTCGGATTTGCCGGCGGTTTACGAGAGCGAAGTTGTGGATAAGACTGTGGTGGTGAGTGGCGATCGACAGGTGGAAGAGGATGTTGAAAGCGATGGGGCATTTGAGGTGTCTAGGTCCACGTGGACGCCGCCGCCGCTGTCACCGCAGGGGAGTAATTTGGCGGAGGTTGAGGAGGAGTACGTGTTGCCGTCGGCGGAGAAACCTCTGGTTTCTACGAGGTTCGGTCACCGGAAACCGTTAAAGGCCAGTCCTGAAGGTATGTGGAGTGGATTTCTTTTATTTAAATTTCCAATATTTAATACTAATTGGAGTAATGAATAAACTATTAATATACTCGAAATTATTGAGATTATTTTAAGGAAATCGTAACCGTTAGATTTGAGTGGTCAAACTTTAACGTGTCGCCGGGATCTCTGCCGCTCACGTTTAAGTCGTGCCTTCAACGGCGCCGGTGGGGTCTCTGGGCCACGGCTAATTTTGGCGGAATTTGTATTTGTTTTGTTTTTATTGGATTAGTTAAATATTGCAGACCAAAAAAAACATAGGAAAAAAAGAAAATAATAATAATACCACTGTTTTCTGGGGTTTTACATTGAATTTTATATTTATACCTTAATTGATTCTGACGAAACCTAAACTTTGAACATAGAATTAAATTTTTTGATGAAATCTAAAATAATTCAGCATTAACATATCGGGTTTGTAGTACACTTTGGTCGAACTTTCCGAGACATCGTCTCAATTTATTTGTACAAAAAAAAACGTAACTTGTTACACTAAACTGGTTTTTTTTTTTACCTTTTTTAGTTAATGAATATATGTGAAGAAAATAACTTGTCTCGTAAAAGCGTATGAAAAGCCGAAAAGCCAATAATTCTCTTAGTCCAATGGATCACTATCCCGCTCTCAATCTTTGTAATGCAATTCATTTAAATCATAATGTTCAAAATGTTAGAATAACTTGATTTTGTTTTATTTATAAAGTATTGGGTGAATTGTAAAAAAATGTATAAATTTAGCGATTTGAACAAACTTTGATGGCTTTGATTAAAAACAAAAAAAAAAAAAGATGAGAAAAATTCCAAAATAAAATAAAAAATTACTAGTGAGGGAGAAATTACGAATTTGCAATTAATCGGCGGTAATTATTTGCAGGTGGGAGATCATTGAGGGTGGCGAAGCCAAAGCGGCAGGAGACGCTCGAAACCACATGGAAGGCAATAACAGACGGCCGTCACGTGCCGCTCACGAGGCACCTTAAGAAGTCCGACACGTGGGAGAATCACGGCCGTCAGTTCAACACCGACCATTCTCCGTCGCAGGTCGTCTTGAAATCGGAGACTTTCAGGGACCGAACGAACTACGACCCGCAGCCGCTGTCGTCAATGAATTCCTCGCCGAGTGCGGCCAAGCTAAGGAAAGAGGCGTCGCTGAGTCAGGACGAGTTGAACCGCCGAGTGGAAGCATTCATAAAGAAGTTTAACGACGAGATGAGGTTGCAGAGGCAGGAGTCAATGAACCAGTATATGGAGATGATCAACCGTGGGGCCCATTGAGTCAAAATCTGAAATTAGTGTGTTGGGTTAGTTGGATTTTTTTTTTTTTTTTTTTTTTAAATTTATGTTTGGGTTATAGTTGGATTAAAAGAAAAATAAAAAGAAGAGAAAACTCTAAACAGACTCTAGAGTTGAAGGGTCTATTTTTTTTTTTTTTTTAATTATTTTGGCTTTAAGAAGATAAAAAGTGTGGTACAGAAGCTATTTGATTTATTTGTTTTTTGCTAAGGGGTTGGAGGTTTGAGTAGATGGGATTGAAGTAGGAATATATGAAGGTTGTGTAAAGGATCATAATTTGTGTGTCCTATTATGCTAAACCTAAAGGTGAATTAAGGATTTATTAATTATTAGGAACTTGAGATATGTCTATGCAGCTTTTTTATTTTTTTGTAGTTTTCTTTTACATGTTATCATGGTGATTTGCCCACGATATTGTGTAATTAGTAATTGGCTTCTCAGTTCTTAGTAGTTTGCCGCTTGCAGTTCCTAAATAGATGTAAGGTTTTTTTTATTAAAATTCTTGTAGAATCAAGAATGTTGGAATATATATGAAGGATTCTCTCTCTCTCTCTCTCTCTCTCTCTCTCTCTCTCTCTCTCTCTCTCTCTCTCTCTCTCTCTCTCTCAAAACTCTCTCTGTCTCTCTCCCTCTGTAAAGGCTTCTCCTGCTGTAATGGTTTGCGAAGTAACTCTTCTTTAAAATTTGACTACAAGGGCAAAAAATTTTTTTCAAAGTACTTTGCAGGGACGAGTTTATATAATTTATAGGGAATTTTTTTTTTCTAATACTAGAGGTTTTTTTTTCTCCTTGCAGGGGCGACCGCCTCTATGTCTTTTTTTGTTGAGCTTTTTTGTGGCTTATGGATGCGTTTTAACTTTTAATTATATATGGATGGAATTTGATTTAGTGTGTGTGATCTTATATTAGGATTATGGTTTTTGTACCATTAAGGTTGCGATTTGCAAACAATGTACGTAGTATGTGTATGCCAACAATTGTAATGGTTTTAGAACTGCAGCTACCCTTCGGTAACTCTTCCTCCTTTTGTATTTATTCCTAGTCTTTGCCCAAAAAAAATGGTGTGGTATTTTTTAAGGGGGTCGCAAGTGCCACCTCCCCTCAAAGGCTTCATCCCTGCATCCATGCTGTAATGGTTTGCGAAGTAACAGAGACGGAGCCAGAAATTTGACTACACAAGAGCGATTTTTTTTTTTTAAAGTATTTTGCAGGGACGAGCCTATATAATTTATAGAATTTTTTTTTCTATATAATACTAGAGGTTTTTTTTTCCCTTGTAGGGGCGACTGCCTCTACTAGCCCTCTACTCCTCTGGCTCCATCCCTGCGAAGTAGGGATATTGTTGATTATCAAATCAAATGGTATTAATGGAATGATATGTTTGGTCCATATGGATCAACATGTACAAGTATAAACAGCAGAGTTACGCCCCGTTTGGATGTCAGAGATGATTTGGATGGATTTGTAATGAGGGTGGATTTGAAGGTGGATTTGGTAATGAGGGTGGCCCCACCTCCTAAGAATGGTGGATTTGTTAGTGAGGCGTTTGGATGATCTTTTGAGAAGGGGGATTTGGAGGGTGGATTTGATATGATAAGAGGGTAAATTACTAAATTGCCCCAATTTATTAATAAATACATAATACATAGAATAAATACACAAAAATACATAAATATATTTAAAAATTTATTAGATATTAAAAAATATATTTCCAACCACACTTGTATTTATTAGATATTAAATTTTTTTATTAGATATTAAAAATTTGCATTAATATATTTAAACTACTTGTGTTTTTTTTTTGACATTAACTAGTATTTTACATAAAAATTAATTGAACTATTGGTTGTTTCGGACACAAACACACAGGAACATTTTTCCACGTTCATTGGTTATATCGAATCAAACCCAGCAGAAGAAAACGTGGTCTTCTCTCTCCACAAAAACATATCTGAACCGGAAAACCCCCCCGCAACTCCAGCGAACAAACCCAGCAGGCAAGTTCCGACGAACAAACCCAGCAGCTCCGGCTATGTTTCGGGCACCGTAGCAGAGCAGCCAAATCCGGTGAGTTCCAGCGACGTCCGGTGAGTTCTATTGGTTGTTTCGGTCGAGTTTTAGCCGGCAAACTCCATTTTTTCCGATTTCGAGTTCTAGATCTCACCCGGATTTGGAGGGGTAAATTAGTACCAAAAATTCACAAATCCTCCCGGATTTACTAACGACAGGGGTGAGGCTGTCGTTAGCTAGTCCGGGTGCTCCCGGATTTGTACTCCAAACAGTGAAAATTTTCGATCAAGTCCAGGGGGCATTTTGGCATCCAAACACCGGAGTAGAGTGGGTCCGAGATTACAAATCCGGGCATTTTCCAAATCTGGGTGCCAAATCCGGCATCCAAACAGGGCCTTACGGAGATAAACCTAAGCCATTCATGTCCATTTGAGAAGGGGAAATGAGAGGTTACACATGTTCCGAAATCCACCACTGATCAACCAAACCTACGTATAGGCCTGTCAACAGGTTGGATCCGAATCCAGATCCGATATTGACAAATCCGAAAACGTTAATCCGAATCCGATCCGGTAATTTAATTTTTTTTATCCTTTCCAGCTAGCTTGCTTGCTTACGGGTCAGATTTGATCCGGATCCGATAAGCTTGGATCCGATCCGGATTTTATTAGAATTTTCGGTTCCGGATTATCGGATTATCGGATGTGAAATACCGGATTCGGATCCGGATTTTTCGGATCGGATCCAGATCAAATCCGATCCGTTGACAGGCCTACGTACGTTATAGCATAAATAGCGTGGTTCTTGTAAGCATAATTATTAGTATCCAAAATTGATAACCATTACAATAAATCAAAAACTTTCAATTTCGACCTAAATTTTTTCCATCGATATCGGAAATCTCATCTTTTTTCAGAATATCTTTAAGATTTGCACGATAAGACATTAACTTTTCATCATGAATAGAAGGACAATAGTCCGTAGGCGAGGATATTATAGAAAAAAAAGACAGTAGGCAATCATCATTTAACCTTTTTTTTCTTTTCTTTTTTTAAAAACTTAGGGGCCCCCTTTTAGTTTTTCAAAAAAACACTATAAGGGCCAAATTAGGATCATGTTTGGGCCCTTTCAATTGGCCCTTATATTAAAATTGGGTCCTTAAAATTAGGAAATCGATATTGACACTTTCCAAATTGTTAATGGCACTTCAAGAGGGGAGTGCCAATATCAGTCCAAGAGGGGAAATTGCTATGGACTTAATACTGGCACTCCAAAAAGGGAGTGTCATTAATAATTTGGGAAGTGCCAATATCAATTCCCTAAAATTATTAGACAAATTAATTTTAATTTTAATGTAAACCCAATTGCTGTACAGACTTATATAATTGGGGCCTCCAAAATTCGAGGACTTAAAGGTTGAAACTGTGACTTTACAGGCTTTAGCCCATAGCACGCTCTGAAAATAACCTTTCTAACCAACAAGGTGGCGGTGACCGAAAAAAATGATGTAAAAGGAGGGCTCGGCTCGGCTAGTAATTGAGCCGAGCTCGAGCTCGAGTTTAAAAGACCACGGTAAAACTCGGCTCGTTTATATAGGCTCGGCTAAAGAATGTATTTGACGCTCGTCAAAGGCTCGGCTCATTGACGAACGAGCCTAACTCAAGCTCGATTTTAGCTTGTTTGCTAAACGAGTCGAGCTTGATCTCCATAAAGTTCGACTCGGCTCGTTTACACCGGATGTAAACGCACCCAGCCTCCCATTTTGCTTTAAATCTTTCACCGCAGCCCAGTGACCATTCCTACCACATCACCACTCCAAATACCAGAAAACGCCAGTGCCACCAACGGTAACTTACCACCACTCTCCGCAACCACTCAAACAACTTCCAAGTCCAACTTCTCTCTTTTTTTTCACTTTCTTTTCCATCGTTCAGCTTCCCATTAGCTTACAATTCAAGGCGGCGACCATGTCCAATGGCGGAACCCTTCCCCTGGAGATCCTCACCGACATACTCTCTCGAATCCCCGTCAAATCTCTCTACCGATTCAAGGGCGTTTCTCACTCAAGGAAATCCCTAATCTCCGACCCCCATTTCGCCAAAACCCACCTCAATCGGACCAAGACCACAAACCCTCAATATCTTGACCAAAAAATCATTCTCCTTTCCTGGCTTTCCAACTCCGATCACAATCCCTACTCCGTAGCAGATCTCGCCAACGCAAATCCTATCGCCACAAAGCTTGATTTCCTATGGTGGTACAATCTGACAATTGGGTCCAGGTTTTGAGCTCTTACGATGGTTTGCTTCTAGTTTCTCCCTATGATAATCCCAATAAATCTGATTTCTCCTTGTTCAATCCGTCCACTAGAAAATGTAAGAAACTTCCCGCACCGCGTTTTGTACACAATCCGGTTCCTGGGGGCTGCTGGAATGTATATGGGGTGGGTTACAATTCCTCGACGGATGATTACTATGTTGTGACTCTTTCTTCCTATAGAACTAAATCTACGGTAGCGAATGTCTATTCACTGAATGCTAATGCTTGGAGGAGAATTGTAAATGCCCGTTGTGATCTTGTGGGAACCTCTTGGGGGGTTTTCTTTAATGGGTGTCTCTATTGCCTTTGTTGGAGGAATGGCTCCAATGCGGTTCTTACTTTCAATTTGTCGGATGAGATTTTTAGGGAAGTGCCGCTACCTGCTTCTCTTGCTGGATGCAAGATGTTGGGTTATCGTGTGGAGGTTGTTCGGGGTTGTCTCAGTTTGGTTGAGAGGAAGGCTTACCCAACTGATGTTTGGATGATGGAGGAGTATGGGGTAGTAGAGTCATGGACCAAATTTAGTATTGATTTACCTACTTGAACGCCTAGGCTGACTTTGTTGTGTTGGGTACCTGAAGACAATTTTTTATTTCATAACAGTAGAAGAACGGTTGGAAAGAAACTGGTTGTGTACAATCCAAAAAAAGAAACACTTATGGACATGGTGGTTGTTGGAATTCCGAGTGAATTCATTTTTTGTGGCACCTATGTCGAGAGCGTTATATCTCCTAATCTTGGAGGAGGGATTGGAAGGCAATGGTAAGCTTCTTCAGGTATGTTCACGAAATATTTGCTTTAAATCTTTCACCGCAGCTCAATGACCATTCCTACCACAGTACCACTCCGAATACCAGAAAACGCCAACGCCGCCAACGGTAACTTACCACCACTCTCCGCAACAACCCAAACAACTTCCAAGTCCAATTTCTCTCCTTTTTTTCACTTTCTTTTCCATCGTTCAGCTTCCCATTTGCTTACAATTCAAGGCAGCGACCATATCCAATGGTGGAACCCTTCCCCTGGAGATCCTCACCGACATACTCTCTCGACTCCCTGTCAAATCTCTTTGCCGATTCAAGTGCGTTTCTCACTCATGGAAATCCCTAATCTCCGACCCCCATTTCGCTAAAACCCACCTCAATCGGATCAAGACCACAAACCCTTAATATGTTGACCAAAAAATCATTCTCCTTTCCTGACTTTCAAACTCAGATCACAATCTCTACTTCGTAGCAGATCTCGCCTACACGAATCCTATCGCCACAAAGCTTGATTTTCCTATGGCGGTACAATCCGAAAATTGGGTTCAGGTTTTGAGCTTTTACGATGGTTTGCTTCTTGTTTCTCCCTATGATAATCCCAATAAATCTGATTTCTCCTTGTTCAATCTGTCCACTAGAGAATGTAAGAAACTTCCCACACCGCCTTTTGTACACAATCTGATTCCTGGGGGCTGCTTGTATGTATATGGGGTGGGTTACAATTCCTCAACGGATGATTACAATGTTGTGATTCTCTCTTCCTATAGAACTAAATCTACGGTGGCAAATGTCTATTCACTGAATGTTAATGCTTGGAGGAGAATTGTAGATGTCGGTTTTGATCTTGTGGTAACCTCTTGGGGGGTTTTCTTTAATGGGTGTCTCCATTGCCTTTGTTGGAGGAATGGCTCCAATGCAGTTCTTGCTTTCAATTTGTCGGATGAGATTTTTAGGGAAGTGTCGCTACCTGCTTTTCTTGCTGGATGCAAGATGTTGGGTTATCGTGTGCAGGTTGTTGGGGGTTGTCTCGATTTGGTTGAGAGGAGGGCTTACCCAACTGATGTTTGGATGAAGGAGGAGTATGGGATAGTAGAGTCATGGACCAAATTTAGTATTGATTTACCTACTGGAACGCCTAGGCTGACTTTGTTGTGTTGGCTACCTGAAGACAATTTTTTGTTTGATAACAGTAGAAGAACGGTTGGAAAGAAACTGGTTGTGTACAATCCAAAAAAAGAAACACTGATGGACATGGTGGTTACTGGAATTCCGAGTGAATTCATTTTTTGTGGCACCTATGTTGAGAGCGTTATATCTCCTAATCTTGGAGGCAATGGTAATCTTCTTTAGGTATGTTCATGAAATATAAATTTCCCATATTTTTGGTTTCTTAAATTTGTGAGTTCTCATTGTGGGAGATTTTACAATTCAAGTTCTTAGAGGTCGCACATCCGTACTATCCCTTATTGATACTTATATAGCTTTGGTAGTTCCACTTATATAGGGCATTGTGTAGTGATGTATCTTGAAATTAGATTATTACCTTGATCACACACAAGTGGTTAATGTCCACTTAAAAAAATTGGTTAGAGTCTAACCTATGAAGCATGAAAACTGAAAATGATGTCTTTGTTAGCGTCCTTCTTGATGAGCTGAATAGCTAGTGCTGCCAAGGTCCACACCCTCTACTATTCTGCACTCGTATATCTGATGATGTAGTTTTCCGGGAAAAAAAGACATGAAGATGAGTACTTATATGCGGCATTCTTCATACCTGCATCGTATCTGTGTAATTTAAAATCTTTAAGTGTCGAAAACTGTTTGGATACTCTCTTTTTCTTTTGATCAGAAAAATAAAAATAAAAAATTAATCTACTAATCTTTACAAGAGGAGTTACAAAGATTTGAAGGGACTTAGAGTATGATGGCATCACAACGAGGAGAAAACATCCCAACTATGTTCCCAGCTTAACCCCCAACAATCATATGCCGACCTAGTCCCCAATAGGAAAACAAATTGGTTAGCCGGGAGCCAACCGAAAAAAACCTGGAATACATATCACAACTGTTATTTGGAAGCACCAAAAAACCTGTCCCTGCCACCTAAATTTCCTGATAAGAAAATGGTCGCAAGCAAAATCCCAAAAATTAGTCGACTAAGGGCCTTTCCAACAGCAGTAGTAGCATTTGAGCAGCAAAACCAAAACTGGGAGTAGCAGCATTATGGAGCACATCATTAGCCCTTAAACCAGCACCAAGAACCTGAACAAGTAGAATCACCAAACCATGACTTCTCAGCAAAACCATCACTCACAGCAGCAGCAGCATCCTATCATTGCCCGTTAGTAGTTAACCTCATCATCAATTTCATAAATAGAAATCAGAGCCACATCCAGACATGCCGGCCAAGCTCTTAGCAAGACCATAAACCAAAACCAGATTCAACAGTATCCCAACTATCACCTTAGTAAGAGTCCCAATATCTGAGTACATCAAAAACCATTGTAGTAGAAACAGACCATACTCACAGAGTCACCATCATCACCTAATTACAGCCAAACACCAAGTACCATGCCAGTTCGGTACCAAAATTCAACTAGTCGACCCCTAATTTAAATCCCAGAGACAAATATATATTGCAACCAAAACCAGTGTTTATTGTCATTCTGCAGCATATGACCAATCTCAGTTATTGCATCTCTCCCCAACCCATGGATCTCATTGTACCCTCTTCAGAGCATGGAAATGGAAGACTATATCATTGATAGAAATACCCCTCGCTGATGTCTTATACTTCACCCAAAAGGCCACATTTACTTCAATCATCTTCTCTACCTCATCCCATTTTGAGGACTTTGCTTAAAAAATCTAATAATTTCTCAACTTCTAAATTGTCCATCATTGTTTCCCAAATTACCTTCTTAGCCTTTCTGTATCTGATTGATCGCATGGCCTAAGAACCATCATCACCAGTTAGTTTTCTCTGATCAGACCTCCCATACTATAACACTGAAGTAATACAAGGTCTGCAGACTCGATTTCAGCACAACGAAAACTTTCATTTTGCTCTGTCAAGATCCCCAGAGAAAACAATAAAGCAAATGTCTTAACTCTTCCCAACCATGCCAGCCATCCAAAGATCGAATCTTTGATGGAGCAGCATTTCCTCTGTAGTATAGACATCATCTTTCTCCTGCATCCAAGATCTTCTCTGCAATTGTAAACTGATTTAACTAAGAAAATACCTGATGTATGACCTTTCAAAAACTAGCTAGAATCCTCCACATTGAGAGTTAGGACTGGAATTTGATTCAGTGATGGGATCAAATTCTGCCAATCCTCAATATCCCTGGAAAACAACTTTCTTCTGAGCTGCAGATCCCAAGATCCATCAACACGTCTATGTTTCACAACCTCTGCAGTAGTAATTTCTTTTTCCCTGCATATTCTGAAGATCCTAGGAAACATCTGTTGTAGACTTTCTTCTCCCAACCATTTATCAGCCCAAAATCTTGTCTTGATTTCATTTCCCACCAACACATCATATTACTCATAAAAGCATTAAACAAGCCACCATTCTTATGATTGCATCTACTAAATGATTATATCGTAATGATTCACCACTTTTCTAGCCTGGCTTTCTGAATATGTCTCTTCTGGCCTTAATATCTGCCTTCAGTCTTAATGTTAGGTTGGAATACATGGTAAATAAGACTAGTTGATTCGAGCAATGGGTTGTTTAGATTCATTTGTATCACTTAACCAGTATGAAAACGAAAACGTGTTCCAGTGCAGGTGGTCTTGTTAACCCATGGTAGATGGTTTATTGGAGTTCAGATGATATGGTGAACAGTTGAAGATTACAGTGACTTCTCAATTGGTACATCCTTCGGGTTTAGTTGTTTCAGGGGTGAGTTAATTTTTTTGTCATGGAGATTGTGGGAACTTGTTTTGAGGCTGCTGGCAGGTGTTCATGCTCCAAGAATGGTTGTTATGAGAGTTGGTGATAGATATTAGAATGTCTTGTGTCTTGTCTGGTCTTTACCTAGGCTTTGGTTTATTGTTGTTTTAGTTCCGTAGTTCTAGGTTTCTCTATTGTTGTTGCAATTCTGAAATGCTTTAGTATAATTCTGTAATATAATCGAGAGATATATTTTGGAATAATAAATGTAGTTCTTTTATCCTGCATTGAAAAATGACTGGTATTTTAGCCAAGAAAATATACTTATGTTCTATTTCCTTTTGTTTTTTAAGTTCGAGAAAGGTCAAAAAGCTCCTAACAAGTTGGTTTCAAGTTTTGCGTGGTTACAGTAAAGCACACCCAAGTTGCCCAATTGGCCTAGTGAATTCTCATGTGAGAGGTGAGAGGTCAAGTGTCAAACGTATAATACAAGTATTAATCATTTCATTCTCTTTTTGAAGACCTTCTTTGTTAGTTAGTAGTTACTTCTCTCAAGCAGGGCCCACGACCTTGTTATAACCTTACATCTCGTAAATCTCACTAAGGAGAACAAATATGCAAAACATTAGCTTGATCGGATATCAATAATCGCACTTAACTGACTGTGTCTTGTTTTATAAAACGTACACCACCATTCAATTTTTAAAATAAGACATTATTAGTTAATGTATCGGTGTCCAGTCAATTTAATGTTCTTTAGTATTCATTTTTCTTAGTGAAATCTACGGGATGAACAATTTGAATTATTGTCGTGGGTCATGTGAGGCTCACAAAGTAGAGTGTTTGCTGAATGTGACAGGTATGTGAGGCTCACATAGTAGAGTGTTTGTAGGATGTGACAAGTCTTGGGGAAGTACAATTTGAATTATTGTCATGGGTCATGTGAGGCTCACAAAATAGAGTGTTTGCAGGATGTGACATGTCTTGGGGAAGCACGCGTTGTTCAAGAAGACAGGAATATGCAATTCAATCAAGCCCCAAATTCTCCTGTGTCATTGAACACTATGACATTGTCGAGTATCAAAATCTCATCAATCAGATGGAAGGCTAGAAAAGTCGTATTATTAAAACTGACGCAAGCAATGACGTCAGGAAAAGAGGAGTCCAGAACTCGTACAGAATTGTTGTAACTAGGGACCATATATATTGATGAAGAAAATGGATCCTCTCCAATACTTCTTAAAGTATCGAAATTCTTCCTAATTTCATGTTTTCGGTTCAAATAGAATTAGTCTAACACTATCGATCCAAAGGTGTATCATTGGTGTAGCTCTTATTCATTTGCTATCAATTTGTCTCCAGAATGACTTGTGGGGAAAAAGTTTTCTATATTTAGTAGTTACAGATTTATGATAAGAGGACAGAGTTTGTCTCCTTGAATGGAATGCAAGTGGCTCTTTTAGTTGCTGGGTATATGCCTTTTCCCTTTCGAAAGGTGGAATTTGGGCCCTTGTGTTGCATTTCCACCTTTTCTTTTCGACAATATCAACCCAAGTTTCCACCATCATTACACCAACTTCACATGGGAGTCCCTTTATGTTAAATCTTGTCGAAAGCGTGTAAATCATACAAGACTTACACAATGAAGCGCAGCGGAATATTCGAGCTTTCGGAGATCGACGAACCGAGACCCGCTCTACAAGCACAATCTGTAACCACGAACAAGAACCCGAACACCGTCTTCTATCCTCGTCGTGTAGAGAAGACTACCAGAGCCTACTCTTAGTATCCACACCGCAAATCCTAGGGTCGTAGATGGAAACCCTAGAGAGAAGATATAGATACGAGAATATTTTTGGGGAGAAAGAGAGAACTAGAACTCTGGTTAAATTCTTGTATATCTCTCATGTATCTGCAAGACTATATTTATAAATAAAGTCCAAGAGTTTAAGTTCTCTTTAAACTCTCCTAACAGATAGAGATAAGAGTCCATCTCTTATCATCCTTCTAACTAACCCAATCACTTAACCCATGTGAACGATACGTGTGTATTGGGTCCGGTTGAACCAACCCATAAATACTAACACTTTAAAAAACACCAAACACCATGATTCTCAAAAGATAAAAACAAAAAATACTACCGAACATCATGCTCCATGACTCAAGTACATATGAGTAGCCGAAGATATTCAGGTTGATCATAAACTCCACAAAAATGTACAGTGGCCGAGGATATTGGGATACCAGGTGACAATGTCCAGAAGCACATAATAATTTTTCGGGATATGTATACGTGTATCCATACATGTCTCACTTGGAGTGGATGAATGACCAAAAACCCCATCATCTTGTTTCCTACAAAGAATTCTTTACAGTGGGATGGACCATGGAATGATGCTTCATTAAGAAAATTTGTTGCGTCATTCTTCTGGTTAATCATAAGCACTGCCACTAGGACCTGTATAATACCGATGAGGTGGCAACTCTTCATTGGGAAGTCGTAAAGCCTCGATTTACCAGCATCCAATAGCGTTGCAACACGTCACACTTTCGGCTCGGCTAAACAATCGGCACAACTGTGAACAGTTGCATTCACTCAAAGAAAAAAAATCAACATTACAGCAAGTCAACTTAGTTCAGTCTCAGATGAAAAAAAAAAAAACTTAGTTCAGTTGAACATATCTCAAAATTCCAAATGAAACCAGAAAAAGAATCTCAAAACGTTCGCACATTCACATTGTTGCATACAATGTCATGGGCTCGATCAATGAATTCATTCGACTTACAAAGTAACGGAATTAGTCAAAAACTACAGGGTATTGCAAAAATATACAACGATACCTTTCATCGATGTGTCTACAGTGCAGTGAACTTCCAAACAAAGAATGGCACAAGTGACCAAAAAGGAAGGAAGGAAAAAAACCTAAATCAAACAGATATAATAACAGCATTGAGACTTACCAGACTACTAAGTTGGCATACATTTCCATCTAATAAATCATCTGTGTGGAGTTTTTCAAACCATTGCTCCTCGCCTCTGTCTTTTTATTCTTTCAAGTGCGCCAAGTTGGGCCCCATCATCTGTATCTTTAGTAGCAGCACTATCATCTCCATTGCCATCATTATTGTCACCCTCTTCCCGCTTTCTAACCAAACCACCAAAAACAGCAGAGGGCACATCTTTTTGGGCAATCTCAACTCTGTCATCATCTTCTGAGTCACTCTCCTCCGGTAGCTCAATATCCTCGTGATTTGCAACAACTTTTAACCCTCCTTCAGTCTGAGACTCCACTCCGGCGCTCACAAAGCCCACTACTTTCCTGTTACTATCTTTGGTAGCAGTGTCATTGGCTTCAGGTAATAATTGCCTCTCTAGAGCAGCCATTTCGTCTTCTGGAACACCGGCTTTTTTTAGTGCATCCATTGCTTCGTCGAGATTTGGTTGCTTATCCTTTTGCATCAGATACTCAGGAAGGATGAAATGTGTCTGAAAGGAAGACAAAAATTAGTATAACTAAAGTAAGAAACCACATTGAACAAACAAGAATTCAAAATCTAGAATTTAAAAATAAAGCAAGGGGAGAACATGCATAAGAAATAACCTACAGAACTATATAGAGCATCTACGTTAGTGAGGTACATTTTGCAATGTTCTAAAAATTGCTAGGCACTAGTCCGGCAGAAAAGGGGCGCCTAGCGCCAACTACCTAATCTAGGCTTTGGACCCTGACTAGTATCGCCTAGTGCCTAGGCGGGGACTAGTTGGCCAACTTTTAGAACACTGACATTTTTTTGCTATTTTAGGACCCAAAAAATGTACTTCATACAATGCTACCACCTGCTCCATTAATGTAGGATTCTATTGTGCTGTTTATAAAATTGTAGCAATGTGCTATCTAAGATGTCACAGAAATAGAGCGGTGCCATTTTAGCACAACAAATACTAATGTGCTGGATCGAGAGTTCTTGTTGGATTGTGCTATTTTAGAATATTCAAAGGCAACACCATGGAAATGCTTCCATGACCAGAACGAAGCTCTCGTTTCAAAATTCTTAATACT
This sequence comes from Vaccinium myrtillus, assembly GCA_016920895.1. NCBI lineage: Eukaryota > Viridiplantae > Streptophyta > Magnoliopsida > Ericales > Ericaceae > Vaccinium > Vaccinium myrtillus. The sequence goes on along the minus strand of CM029275.1, from coordinate 21,947,378 downwards.
CCTAAACTTGTTTACTGGATCTCTTGGTGACATTACTCGTGCTTTGATGAAACTAAAATTTCCACCAGAAATCAGCTTAAAGTAGTTTCCAATGCAAGAAGCAAATCTTGGAAACAAAATACTTATGTACAAGGAAACAAGTCCCTCGCCACAAATAAAGGATACAAGGAAAAGACCAATAGAGGGTAAGAAAGTGTAACCTACCTGGCTATAACTCGCAGAAACACTCCGTTTCATTCTTAGCATTTCTCGGAAGGTGTCTTCATTACCATGGTTCACCTCAAACTCATGCCATTTGTTCCATATATCAGAATCCGATCGCGGATCTGCAAACTGAGATGCATATATAAATACCCCACGAGCACGATCTATTTCTCCCAGGCTTTTCTCCAGCTCAGCATATTTCATACACATGGTCTTGACATCTTTGTCCGGAAGTCCAGATTCAATTGCTTGCTCGTATATTTCTCTTGTTTTTGGAACACCAAATATCTCAGCAGCACGAGCTATGTAGATCTCGTACATGCTCAATTTCTCATGGGGCGGGACAGCCTTTGTAGATTGGTCATAAACCTTCATCGCTCGCTTTGCTAGACCATAATCCTCCTCCAGTTTAGCATATTGAAGGTACAATGGCTTCACAGATTCAGCCGGGGTCTGAAAGAACATAAGGTCAAGAACATTGTAAAGTCAGCATCATTATAAATGTCAATACCTACAAGGGAAATCAGAATGTGCTATGTCACATCAATTCTTAGATATGTAAAAATGCCTGTGTCGGACAATCGACACCTGGACAAGCGGAATAGGGTCCATGTCCGATATATTTAGCTGGACATTGACCTAGTAAGCATGTTTTTATAATTGGAATTTATCATGAATTATGCAAAGAACTCTAACATAATGCATGAAATGCTTTAAGATACCATGTAAACACCATTCTAGAATATAAAACCAAATGTACCAAGGAATATGGAAATATTGGCCAGTCCCAGTGTCCATGTGATGAAAATTAGATGAATGCGACACTTGACAACTCGTACCCCGGTCCATGTAACACACTTAGTTAGAGAAGAGAGATCAGATAATATCACTGTTAGAAGGAAAAAAACAAAATTGCAGATGATAAAAGTACAATACCATAAAAATAAATCACTTCATTGTATAAGACAACATTAACATTAACAAATCAACAGGACAGTATACAATGGAGCGTAAGTCTTAAAGTAAATGTTTGTGATGAGAAGGCACTGCTTTATTATACGAATTTGAGGTCATATTGATCCTGCATTATTTGGTGGTATCCAATGTTACTTGGACTCGGGTACGGGTGTCGGGTGCGGGTATGTATCTAGGTGTCAGATTCAACTATTTCTCATTTCAAGGACACAAGAACACGGCAAAATATTCAAATTTGTTTTTATTTTTTGTGTACTTCTTACGTAAAATGGTGCTTTAAGGTTTTATAGCGCATTTCATGAATAATAGGAGAAGTCACTTGAATTACAATTGTTTTCTATAGAAGTGTCTTGCTAAATTCGGACACATTTGGCACCCTTATCTTGATCCTTTATACCATTACGAGAGTCCGCGTAACATAGGTGGTATCTTGATCATAATTTAACTTGACACTGTAAATATGTTCAAGTGTACACTTATCTCTATGCACATTCTAAGATCGATCCTTTCCTCTTCTCAGCTCAGTTGTCATTATTAAAATTCAGCAACTTGACACATGGTTTCATCTTCCAAATACCTATTTCCAGCAATTACAAGTGTAACATAACACTAGAATTCAGCATCTAGCCCCCATAGTCTAATGTTTATTTCAGCGATTCTTACATCATATACTTGACAATTCAGCTTCTAATTGCATTACTTCAGCCTTTTAATTCAATCTTTCAGTGATTGGTACCAATCCCATATTTTGGAAAATAACTTCAGCACTTCGATAATCTAGCTTCAATCTTAATAGTTAGCTACCAATTTCAGTCCACGGATTTAAACAACCATTAATTTTCTTGAATTGTACTAGCAAATATGGCATAAGAACTAAACCCAAACAATTTAGAACGCCTGATGGTGTTCATACCCATTCCCAAATCTAAACTTGGGTCAAAAGAGTCAAATTTGAGGAATCAAACCAAAATCGCCAAATCTTGGGGCCTACCTCCCTCCCCTCTCTCTCTCCCCACCGTTTCTTTCTTCTCCTTTATCCTAGTTGATAAGTAGCCTAAAGGACTAATAAAACTTTTTGTTTTTCTTCCTCTTCATAACTTTTACTTCTTCTAACTTAGAGGATATATCAGATACATCTCTCTACCAAGTATTCCAGCCTTATTCAAACCATGGGAGGAAAGTGATGTTTGTCACTTGACTCATCAAATAAATGTCTCATAACATTTTCTTCCATCCTCTTTAAGAAACTACACTGAACCCTCGATGATAAAAATTTCACACATTGAAATACTTACGAGTACTTATTGATTTCCATCAACACCCATAGTACATGATTTGGGTCTAACATGAAGGCGTCCCGAAAGGTCTAAATCATAAAGCATAGAGCTACTAACCGTAGAGTAAGAATAAACTTAGTAAATTGTGAGTAAGAACTGTTAGGTTAACAATGATCAACCAACTCATTTTTGTAGGATAAAGCCACTAATTATCTTATGCAGATGAAGCCCAGCTCCTGCAACCACCTATGTTCACATTGTAGGCAACGATTCTGAAAACCACCTCCCATAACCTAATAACTATCCTTTGCTTTTCACCTCTCATTAATGTGAAAATCCTTGTTTGCTAGACAACCTAGATCACAACTTGGCTAAAAACATATACTGACATCATCCACTCGACTGCAAATCGGAAAGATACATTAAATCAGGATGCAGATTAATTCAGGAAGCCAATCAGAGAAGGAGCCACATTGGGAACAGGAATAAATAAGAACATCTAGCAGTAAGCATAAATGCAATGTGCAAGGTAAATAGCCAGGTGAGAGAGCGTTATGTCAAATAAACCTTAAATGGCCATTCGGTCACATGCTATCTTCCAGAAAACTAGCCATTAATTGATGATTGTTAGTGGAAGTCAGTAAATACATATTTCAATCCAGCCAGGCTGTGTTTAACCCCTGATAAGTAATCAACCAGACAATTCGCATAAGTTTTTCCCCACGCAATTTTAAACTGCAGAGGATCTCTCAGGTACAGATCAACCTCCACACTCATCAGGTTAAGCATCGGAAATTAATGACAAAACAAGTAGTGGAGGGAGCATATCGGCAGTTACGATAACTATACAAGAATCAAAAGATAAAAAAGAAAAGCGTACCACTTCAACAGCGTGCTCAAACAGCTCTCTCGCACGTTCCAATTTTGATTTCCCATACCTTTTGACAAACTTGGAAAGATATGTGACCCATATGTCCTTAACATGTGGGTATTTGAAAATCTTGACGCCTCTTTCATAAACCTTGAAGGCATCCTCAAAGTATTTGTGTTCCTGGGAAGTCCAATTGAAAACATATTAGGTCTCCAACCTCACAAACAAGACACATAACACAATTAAACATAAAGTACGTTCATACCTCCAAAAGCATAGCATAGTTAATTATGATTTGTGGCGTGGCTATTCTTAGATCCAATATTCGTTCATAAACCGCACGAGTCGACTCTAAGGTACCAAGGCTTTCCTCTAAATCCACGTAGAATGCCCAAAGCCTCAAGGATTTATGCAGCTTAATCTGCACTGGTTCATTGCCATCAGCAGCCACTGCAAAATAAATAGCACATTGACCAACAGTTAGAAGGACAGTTGTAGGTTAACAAACGCCTCATCATGAATTAAACTTCTGTGAAATGAAACTTCTCAATAAAGAAGAGAAAGCATAATTGAACAACACTGTTTACTTAAATTTTGAGTTTCCTACCAGGTAACGTCACTAGAAATGAATAGACAGGTAACCTACGGGGATGATATGAGCAAGTCCTTTTCATATGTCCAGATGACCACATTTTAAAAATTCATCGAAGAGAACTTAGCAACAATAAGGGAGTGTCTGGGAATGCAACAGAAAATTCCCAATGTCTGTTTCTTGAGGCCTTTGAGGGCGCATACCCGTTCAACTTCAACCTATGGGGATGATATGAGCAAGTCCTTTTCATATATCCAGATGACCACATTCTAAAAATTCATTGAAGATAAATTTTAAGCAACAATAAGGGAGTGTCTGGAAATGAAACGGAAAATTCCCAATGTCTGTTTCTTGAGGCCTTTGAAGGCGCATACCCGTTCAACTTCAATCATCAGAAACTGTAAAATCGACTTGCTTGTACACCGAAGCTGGAGCAAGTTCGGACGAGGATAAAGAGGAAGAAAAAATTGCACAAGTAACGCCGCTTTTTTGTTTTCCGTTTCAACCAAACCTAGTTTATCAACATTGACGCGCATATTTGGTCATTTAGGAATCAGCATAATGAATTTTATCACATAAGTCTCTTTCACATAACAAGAAATATCACATGAAACAAGGTTATAACTGTTTAGGGTAAATTACAATGACCTCCCCTGAGGTTTCTGGTAAGGTTATAACTATTTAAGGTTCTTTATATGTTTCATTGTTTTGAAGATATGAGGACAGGTTTTATGTCAGCATGTAGGCCCTTTATTGGCATTGATGATGCCACCTAAAGGGTCCATATTGTTGTGGTCTTGTCAGCTGCAATTGCCTTGGATGGGGATAATGGATTATTTCCAATTGCTGTGGGTGAGATGGAATATGAGAACAAAGAAAGTTGGGGTTTTTTTCTAGACCACTTGCATACTATCATTGGCGGTGGTTCAAACGCAAAGCCTTGGACATTTATGTCTGATGAACAAAAGGTACTGTTGCTTTTTTTTTTTTTTTTGTTCTATATCAATAGAGTAGTGTCTTTTTCCATAACTGCTGAAGTCTTATTTGTTCAATATTTTTAGGGTTTGGACAAGGTCATTGCTGATGTGATTCCTGTGGCTGGTCATTGGTTTTGTTGTCAACATTTGCTCAACTTTTCAACGTTCAATTTCCAGGACTCCTAGTAAAACAATACTGTCGGAATCCGCAAGAGCATACAAACACATTGAGTTCAACCAAGCCATGGAAAGGATCAATAATGTATCTACTGATGAAGCACACAAGTGGTTGACTAATATAAAAAATGTCCAGTGGTCTACGGGTGGTTTTGATGAGAGGGTAAAAAATGACAACATAACAATAACCTTGCTGAGTCATTTAACCATTGGGTTGGACCTCTTAGGTATAAACCCCTCTTGTCTATGTTAGAGGGGATTAGGTGCAAGTTGATGACTAGGATTTGAAAAAGGTATGAGAAGGGGTCATGAGGACTGGGTTGGTTGGATCCCATGTGAAGAAGAGGCTAAACAAAGCACAATTTGATGGTAGGCAGTGTACATTGATGTTTTCGCGGGGTGATGAGTATGAGACCAAGGGGTGTCATAAGAGCTTCACTTGGACACAAAGAAGTGTACGTGTAGAGAATGGCAGATTTCTGAATTCTTTGTAAGCATGCAGCCTCAGCCATTAAACACAAAAGGGGTAATCTGGAAGAGTATTGTGATCAGGCCTTCACCAAGGATGTATATCTACTGGCCCATGGAGGCATGATTCATCCAATTCCAAGATTGTGGGAAGTTGTTAGGGGAGATACCGTAAAACCCCCTCCTATTAGGAGGTTGCCTGGAAGGCCAAGGAAAAATAGGATAAAGGAAGCAGATGAACCAATAGGCACTAGTAAGTATAGGAGGCCTAACACTTTGGGGTGCTCAATTTGCCAAAACTTTGGCCATAATAAGAGATCATGGCAGAGAGCACCAGTTAAGGAAAAAAAGCAGCTTCAAGAGCCCAAGAACAGGTGATGTATAAAAGCATTGATTTATTTGTTACTAACTGATATACCTTGAATTTTAAGGTAACTTACTATATCTCTTGAATGTTAAGGGCAGCAATCAAACCTCATTCCTCCCAAGCCGCTGCACAAGCTGAAGGGGTCATCGGTTCATCATCTCCTCCGCTTGGGGTAAGCTGTATAGTGTTTCTCAATGTCCATTTTATCATAATTTATTATCCTAGCCTAGGTAGTGTTCCTTTCATTGTAGGCTAACATTGGAAGATCAAGTAGTGGATTTGTTAGAGGGAGGGGATTGGTTAGGGGCAGAGGGAGGTCCCATGGAAGGGGAATGTCAAGTGGAAGGGGACTATCAAGTGGCATAGGCGGGTCAAGTGGAAGAGGAAGATCAAGTGGAAGGGGGAGAGGCAGAGAAAGGTCAATTTCTGGGCCTGAGGTATGTTGCATCTCACTGATCTTTGTGGCCCGGAACCAAATACTTCAATTTACAATCAAATCTCAGGCTCCAGTAACCATTTCGTATTTGGTAATTCTCTTTTGAGTTTACAACTTCTGGGTTCAAATAGAAGTCTCATTATGGATCCAAGAGCAACTTTTTCGGATACAGTCACTATAAAAACAAAAAATAGCAAGTCTATGCCTATTTACGAACAATAAATAAATCCAAGCAATCATCAGTAGATAAAGAAAGATAATGGTTACCTTTCCGTTTAACCTCCACCGATGGCTCTGCTGTTGCACGCCTCATCAACTCCAGAGCCCCCTTAAAGTTCTTATGACGAAGTTCCATTTCAGCCCATTCACACCACACACCAGCCAAATTATCAACAGTTTTGTAATTGACCTGTACTGCCTTATCAAAAATCACTCTTGCATTGACAACATCCTTGTGATCCTCGTACAACTTGGCAAAAGCAACCCACAGTGTATGAGGTTTCCCCACAGCTTTCATGGGGTCAACTGTCCTCACTGCCTCTGTGTAAGTCAGAATCTGCTTTGTAGGGTTACCCTCAAAAAGCTTCACTCGCCGATGCCATTGCTCTACGTTATGTGGGTTTTGGCGAAGAAGCACGCTATTAGCCAGTTCTGGCCTCCTATCCAATAGATGCTCGAACCGGGCCATTCTCAATTCAACATCTTTACCATCAGACAACCAAAACCTCTTCAGCTTCAACTCAATCTTCGCCACATCCAAACGGTCATCTTCATCATCATCATCATCATCCTCTTCACCATTTTCCTCACCCCCATCTAGCTCATCCTCGCTTTCTACATCCATTTGCACTCTAAGCATACTCTCTTCAAACTGCGAGTATGCATCAAAAATCACACTAAAATCCCTCACCGTCACCACTGTTGTCATCCCCTCCTCAAACACATCCCTAGCTTTCTCAAACAAGTTCCTCTTGATATAATAGTCAGCAAGCGAAGTCCAAAGCCTCCCAACCTCATCCGTGAACTTCCTAATCCCTCCCCTAATAATAGCATCCACATTCAACCCGGAAACCTCCTTCGCGTGCTGCGTAAGCAAATCGCACAATTCAAGCCACAAACTATGCTTCGTCTTCCGTTTAATCGAATAAAACTTATCGTCGTTCAAAACCCCAGCTAACCTCTCCGCAGCCTCTTGCCACAAACTCGAATTCACCAAAAACTCAATAAAATCCTCTATATGACCAGGATCATACTTCAAGTACCGTCTATAAACCCTAAGCGAGGTCTCGATAGGGACACCCCTCTGGCTAACGAAAACCAAATAAGGCTCCCAAATCCTATCATGCTGGGTGACGGGCAACGCGCATAAGGCGCGGTCGAAAGTGCGGCGCGTTTTGGTAACGAGCTTTTGCTCGGTTAGGGTTAGCAAGTACATGATCCAAATACGGGGCATCTTGTGCATAGTGACGAGAGCTCGTTCGAAGGTGTTGTTGAGCTTCTGGTACTCTTTGTGTGTGATGGGTAGATTTCGAACGAGCTCGAGGCGTTCGCGGAGGAAAGCGTACCAGAGTTTGTAGCTGCCTGGGAGGGATTTGAGGGCGCGCTCGTAGATGGTGAAGCGCTTGGTGTGAGGAGAGTCTGTCCGGGCGACTAGGTAGCGCCACCATAGCTTCAGGCTGAAGGGGTTGCGGAGGAGTTCTTCTTCGTAGAGGAGGTCGTCTTGGCTTGGGTAGAATTCTTGGGGTATTGACATTGGAAGAAAAACCCTAGGTTTAGAGAGAGAGAGAATCGGTTTTCTAAACCCACGGTGGGAGTGAATTTTCTGAAGACGGGATTTGGGGAAGACGGCCGGTGGGGTGGAGGTTACTGGTTAGGCCGTCCGAGGAGAGAGAGAGACTGAGAGAGAGAGAGGAGTGAATTTGAGATCGGAGGAGTGGTGGTAAATTGGGCCGGTTTTGGGTCTGCAATATAGGGGTTGGGGTCCTGTTCAGTCCAACCCAATGTCTTGTGGGCCTACACATCCATCGGTTGGGTCAGGAATAATTATCGGTCTCATGTCGGGGTGAAAGAAAACACAGGTAATTTGGTTTGTTTCGAGTGATAAATGGTTTTGTACAGGACTCTTTTCTGATTATGATTCTGATTCTATATTGGACACCTTGTCCAATATGGAAGTTTAATGCTAATCCCTTAAATCACGGGATTTACTCCTTTCATGTGAGATGTTGTTCCATACCCCTCTATAACGGCTTATTGTCTGATCACTTAAAACGGTTTAGCCGCACTAGCATAGTTTGTTCAACAATGTACTTCCACGTCTATGTATGATGCTACCGACCATCACCTCCTCAACATTGGTCATGTGCACCCTCTTCCTGATGCTCCCACCATATCGTGGTGTGATCCTAGCCATATATGTGGCATGTCACGAGTTGCGAGTTTGACTACAGTCTTGCTCTTGACTTGGTCAGATATGGCCTTGCTCGTGACTTGGTCAGATATGGCCGTGACTTAGTATTGAAGTTGTGACTTAAGGAGTTATCGGGATACTAGAATGAGCCAACAGGCAACTTCAAGGATCATGTTGGGGGGTCATTGTGTAATTATTTTATTACACTTTAGCCTTTCCCTTGTTGGGACGAAAAGACATTTTTTCCTGCCACTTGGGAAAATCCATTTTTGCATATATAAGGAGGGGAGTGGTGTGCAACCTATTAGCCTCCTGGGTGTCAGCTTTGGGCACAGAAGTAGGCAACCTTGGGGCAACTTGGGGGCGGACTTTAGACATCCATAAAAGGGGTGTTTAGAGTCTCCATGTGGGTTTGGTAGCCCCATAGACGGTGCCATCAATGGCAAGAGTAGGGGTGCACACTGGCCCCGTAACCTGCCCAACCTGCCTATCCCAACCCGATTTTTTTAGGGTTTAGGATAAATATTTAGGCCCATAGAGTCGGGCTGAGGTGAGATTTTAAGCTCGTTTACTAAGTGGGCTGGGTATGTGAAATTCTTTTGAAGCCCAGCTCAGCCCAATTTAAATAATATTTTATTTTAATATTATCAACAGAGATTGATGGATGTTGGAGAATTCCATATTTTTTACTAGTATTTTAATTGCACTTTAATTTATAGGTCTATTTTTAATATTTTGTAAGAACTTAGAACTTTAAATATGTTATTACAATTGTGAATTGTAATTGTGATCGTTATGATTGATTAATTTATATTTGCGATACTATGTTTTAGGAAAATACTCAAAATTAGAAATCATACAAATAGAATTTTTAGAACTTGGGGAGCCGGGGCCTTGCGCGGCCCCAACACAGCTCCACCCATGTCAAGAACGTAAAGTAAACAAATTAAAAGGGGAAGAAATTGACATAAGATAATAAGGGAAGTGAGTTGGATTCTCTCCCGTCCTTCAAGACTAAACGATCTAGTTTTTTGGTTGTTTATGGATCCTTCTTAGCTATATTTTGATAGTTACTTTCTTAATGATTATTTCAAAAATCATGCTTCTAAGATAGTAGTTACTTTTGGAATCCATTTATATCAAAATAAATCTTTTTCGATGTTACATTAGCGTATATCCATATTAACATGATTGGTGTTTCCAACGAGCTCTAAAAAATCAACGGTTGAAATTTTGGGGTTTTTTTTAGTACACTTTTGTGGGTCCCATTGTATTTAAAAGTACACTTTAAAAATACACTTGTACGTTAAAGTACACTTAAAATGTATTTTAAAGTACAAATGTACTTTGAAAGTATATTTTTTTATACTCTTAATGAGTGCACTATGGCACCCGTTAGCATTTCCCTTTGACGAATTTACTTCTCGAATGAGAGTTGTGTTTTGTCTAGGAGTATACCATCCGATCAAACTAACTTTTAAGTTTTAACACTAAGTAGTGAACACATTGAGAGATACAAATGAATTTTTTTAAGAGAATTACAAATCAATTGAATTATTGAAATCATCAAGTAAAATCATGATGAATTACTTTCTTTTATCACATGCGGGAGGATTCACACGGTCTGAGTTCAAAGTTCCAACCACACCTAAGGTTGTGTGCAGGGCTGCAAAGAAATCAAGCTGCTCGCGAGTAGATTGAGGTTCGTCTCGGTTTAACTCGTTCAATAATCAAGTCAAGTTTCAACTTGGTAGTAAACGAGCCAAGCTTAATACTCTTAAGCTTGGCTCGTTGATATGGCTAGGCTCATTTCTAGAAGTTTGTTTAGAAAATCAACTGAGCTCTATTCATTTACAGACAAGCCAAGTTCGAGCTCGACCACTACTAAGCTTGGCTCAACTCGTTTTGTAGTTCTATTTGCGTGGAGAGAAGGGAAAAATAGGCAAATATATCCAGGGCCGGCCTTGATGTTTGGGTTGCCCTAGCCCAAGCAATAGCTTGGTTGCCCTCTTATATATATTAAAGTAAAAAAATTACAAAATTCAAGAGTTATTTTAGGAGCCCGAAGCGAACTCCCAATATAATAAATTTATTATAAAAGATAAATGCAAAAAAAATATAATTGTAAGAGTTTTTTTGAAGAAGATAAGAAAGTATCCTCATATTTTAACTATGATTTGATTCCAAAAAATTTAATAAACCGTGTTAGCTAGCTTAATTAGTTTTCAATTTTCCACCATTGGGATATCACTTGTACATTTTTGTTGTGTGTGTTAAAAGCTAAATTTCTAACAATGTAATTGAGTAATTTGATATCATAATATTGTGGATTGAAAAGGAAAAAAAAATCTAGAAATTACACTCAAATGCACCCACTTTTACACAAACATATGCATAAATATGTGGGGCTCACTCATATAACACCACCATGATTCCATACATTTATAAGAGTGTCTATATATTTGAGTGTATATTTTGAGTGTGATCTAGGCTTGTTAGGGAAAAAAGTTTCCCTTCAGAAACTTTGAGTGGATATTGAAATAAAAAAACACATTAAAAAAAAAAAAAGATGGGTGAGATTCGATCTCAACCTGCTAAGGAGGTTGGCATTGCCTATGACCACCAGACCAAGCGTCCAGCTTGTATACCTTGTGGAAACATTTTATATTTATACATAACCAATGGTTTTATTATTATTATTTTTTGGGTTGCCCCTCCCGGGGTGGGTTGCCCAAGCCCGGAGGCTTGCTCGGCTTACCCTTGGGCCGGCCCTGAATATATCTATCTATCTATCTAGCAATATTTTTATAGCAATGTCTTTTGCCTACAAAACTCTTCAAATCCCAAATCTTAATTTTTTAGAATTTTGTCTTTTTTTAATTGTTTGTAATGGGTGAGAAAAAAGTGGAGGAAAGGAAGAGGGAGAGAGAGCCATGGGTTGGGGGGTGAAGAGCCAGAGGTGACGTGGGAGGGAGGGATTTTTTATAAGTTTTGGTTTTGTTTATGGGAAAATTTCAAAAAACCCCAAAACTTTGACCTACATATAAAAAATACTTCCAAACTTACAATTTTCTCAAGTGTACTCCCAAACTTCACTTCTGTTATTCAAACACACTCCCACTGTCTGGATATGTTACCTCACTAACGGGAAATGCTGAGATGGAGCTTAACGGACCCCAAAAAATTGTTAAGTGGCTTAAAATGATTTTTTTTAAAAAGAAAAGCTCTCAGTCCTTCTTCCTCTCCCAATTCACAGGTAAACACGGAGAGAGAGAGAGAGAGAGAGAGAGAGAGAGAGGTGTTGCCCTCCAACTATAAGCTGAAACACAAAAGTTGAGAATGTCCCACAATTCCACAGTTGAAACAAAAACCTACAAATTCTCATATTGGATTTGGATATGTTGGCCTCTAACTATAAGCTGGGATATGAGGGGATTCTTGATGTTAATTTGCAAACACAGTCTCGCAAATTTATTTCTAGAAGCAAGAAATGTTACATAATCAATCTGAATTGGTTCACCAATTTGGGCTCCAATATGAAGAAGGGCTTCTTTATCAAAATACTCAATTGGGAGCCCTAGAAGTCGAATCCAGATTGCCATGGAGGAAATCTCAGCTTTTAGAGGATTAAAGTTGGGGATCCATTTCTGAACATGGAGAAAATTATCACCAATGAACCAGCGGCCTTGCTCTAAAGCTTAACGGACACACTCCCACCATATGGATCTGTTATCTCACTAAAGGGAAATGCTGAGTTGGAGCTTAACGGACCCAAAAAATCGTTAAGTGACCCAAAACGGTTTTTTTTTTTTTAAAAGACAAGCTCTTAGTCCTTCTTCCTCCCCAATTCACAAGTAAACAGAGAGAGAGAGAGAGAGAGAGAGAAAAGGGCTTCTTTATCAAAATACTCAACTGGGTGCCCTAGAAGTCGAACCCAGATTGCCACGGAGGAAATCTCGGCTTTTAGAGGATTAAAGTTGGGGATCCATTTATGAACATGGAGGAAATTATCACCAATGAACTAGGGGCCTTGCTCTAAAGCTTTCAATAAATCAGTAGGGTTGGTGAATTTAGAAATATGAAACCCATTCCCTATTTCAATTAGAGAAATTGATCTCTATATGTTTTGCCCACCGTTTGGATGATGAGGGAAAAGGACCATTCTTTCTTGAAACGCTGCTTCAATTGAGAACTGAGTCGAATTGAGACAGTTGATTGATTTGTCTCTTCCCTTCTTCATCGTCGCTGGCCGTTTCATCGGGAGCTTCGTCATTTCGTGAAGCGACATCCACATTTTGTCCGACCACCATATCACGGAAGGAGAGTTGAGCGAGTGGGATTACCGTGTTAATGGGGTGAGAGCAAGTTAGGACTTAGAAGGGAGGAAATGGGAGAGGAAGGGGAAATTGAATCATCTTCTTTTATTGGACGTGTTCTTCACTAACTAAGCTTCCGGGGAAAGATTCTTTCATTGGTTGCTTCCTTGATTTTTATGATCTTTTTACTCTAATACACCTAGTCACCTATAGTTGTTCCAGTTGGCAAGGAATTGGACGGCTTTTTCCCCTCCTCGCTCTGTTTTCCTGTGAATTGGGGAGGAAGAATGACTAAGAACTTTTTTTTTTTTTTTTTTTTTTTTTTAAAAAAGCCAAAAACAACGGCCTTGTTCGGTTAGGGGGTTTAGTTTTGTTGACATCATCATTTCCTTCATTTCTCTCTCTATATCTCTTCACTCATTACACCTGCTTACATCATCAAAACTAAACTAAACTACAAACCAAACACAACCAACGTCATTTTGGGCTACTTATAGGTTTTTGGGGTCGTTAAGCTCCAACTCAGCATTTTCCATTAGTGAGGCAACAGATCGTGACAGTGGGAGTATGTTTGAATAACGGAAGTGAAGTTTGGGAGTACGTTTGAAAAAATTGTAATTTTGGGAGTATTTTTTATATTTAAGTCAAAGTTTGGGTGATTTTTTGAAATTTTCCCTTTGTTTATATTGTCATAGTTTTCTTGTTTTTTTTTAACTGTTCTAAATGACAGCTTGTTCAATACATGAGGCTAGAAAAACACAAACATGATTTTTTGTTTTTATCTATTAGTATTGCATTCATTCAATAGATGGGGTCAAACGTTCTTGCAATAGAGTAGCTTATTTGCTGGCTAAACAATCTCTATTAGGTGCTCGATTGGAAAATTGGGGGGGTCCTGTCCCTCAGTGGCTTTCAAATCTTACCCTGAACCCTCTGTCCTCATTTATTTGTCTCTTTTGGAAGTTCGTGCCACTTTTCAATTGATTATATATTGTAATTTACATTGTTTTACGTGATTTTAAAAATATTTTCTTATAGATTTAATCGAGATCTATCAAATAAAATCGATATTGAATATAAAATTCATTATCGATTTAAAGTTATAACTAGTTTTTTTATCCGGTTAGAATAGAACGAGGGACCAAAATTTGGGGACGGAGGGAGTAAATATTCTTTCCGTGAAAAAAAAAAAGGATACATGGGGTCAAAAAAATAACAAATTGGCTGTGTTCGTTTCCCAGTTTTAGTTTTGATGACATTATCATTACTCTCATTCCTCATCTCTCTCTCTACTCATTACACATTTTTACATAATCAAAACTAAAATAAACTACCAAACGAACACAACCAATATAATTTCCTCGTGTATCAAACAGGTACCCAGAAACTCAAGCTGAAGGTAAATATAATCATATATTTCCTCGTTTCCGAAATAATTCCCACACGCAACCGACGCCCCTCTGTCCTCACGCGTACATCTCCGTCCCTTTCTCTCTCTCTCTCTCTCTTCCCATCTTCTCCAACTGCAACAGCTTCACATTATTCAAAGCCGTGTTTTCACTCTCACAGTAAGTCCTCTCTCCCCCTCTCTGTACATACCCCTATTATATATATACATATCTACCCTCCATACATGTATTATTGGGTTGACTTTTCGAAGCCCTGATGGTTCCTTTCTTCTGAGGTATGGCTATGATTCAGGGGAAAAAAAAATTAGGGTTTTGAGATGTGGGTTCATCTCTTCTCAATTTAGATTCACGTCTATTGCCCTTTAAATTTTTGCGATTGTTTCGATAATATTGCCTTCTATTGGTTTTCAAAAGTTCGATCTTGGTCATACATACACACAACGACAGAAGTGTGATTTCGGTGCTTGTTGAATCTGGTCACTAGTTTTTATTGTGCAAGTTTGATCATACGTAATGGGATTGAGTTGCTTGATGGGGCTTATTTTTCACAGCTTATGTCATCTCCATCGGTTCACCAAACCGATTTCCATTGCCAAGTTTTGGCAAGACAAGACAAAATTTGGCATGGAGTTTGGCTTTTGCCTAATTTCCCATGTTAGCGTCAATGTTTAGGATTGAATGCTTGTGATCCGAGGGTAAAACTTGGCATTGAACTAATAGATGAAAACACAAACCAAAGGAGATGCTGTTAAAAAAATTTGCTTTTTTTATTTTTATTTTGCTTTGAAGCTTTTCTTGTTTGTTTTGACAAAGCTTCTTGTTTTGTCTTAGGGGCTAAAAAACTTGAAAAAGCTATTAAGAAAATGATATTTGAGAAGCTTTATTTTGATTTTGTTAGACTCCTGCTTTATAATAATAATTGTAGCCTTTATGTAGCTTATGGGAGATCAGTCTTGTTGTGTAATGTATTAATTTTAATGGTTACTAACGTAATGTGATTGTTTTCTCCAGCGAAAAGGTTGGTCACATTTGCGCGTGTCCCGTTCTCTTCTCCATTTTGAAGTTTGAAGCCCTATTAAATTATAGTTTAGAAAAAAACAGATCTGCATTCTTATACTATCTAATGGAAGTTAAGCTATGGAACGACAAGCGCGAGAGAGAGATGTATGAGAACTTTGCTGAGCTCTTTGCTATCATCAAAGCTACTGAAAAGCTAGAGAAGCTTTACGTTCGGGACATCATTTCGTCGGTGGAGTATGAGCCCGAATGCCAAAAGCTAATTGCCCATTTCAAAACTTTAGCTTCCACACTCAAAGACACTGTTCCAAGCATTGAGAGGTTCCATGACACATATAAGATGGATTGCCAAGCTGCCTTGAACCGCCTTATCACTTCCGGCGTCCCTGCGACAGTTGAGCACAGGGCTGCTGCTGCAATGTCAATGACTACTTCGGCTTCCATAGTGGCTGAATGTGTGCAGAACTTTATTACTGCTATGGACTCGTTGAAACTGAATATGGTTGCTGTTGATCAGGTCCACCCGTTGCTGTCAGACCTTTCTGCTTCACTCAACAAGCTCACTCTTTTGCCCCCTGATTTTGAGGGAAAGATAAAGATGAAGGAGTGGATTGCGAGGCTTTCGAAGATGGGGGCAGCTGATGAGCTAACAGAGCAGCAGGCTCGGCAGCTTCACTTTGATCTGGAATCTTCGTACAACTCTTTTATGGCAGCATTGCCCACCGCTGGAACTTGACTGGTGGGGTAAGCCTGTAAATAAGTGGACATTGTATTGTTGTTTTGGTGGCTCTGATACATAGTATCTTGCTTTTTGGTTCACTGGGAAGAATCTTAACAATTGTTTTGAATTATTATTGCTGATTTTGTAAGACTTTATATACGGTTTTCGGATGGCTGGATTGGTGATTGCTAATCTGATTGTTTGTGCTGACTATGAAAATGTACTAGTTTGTATAAGATCATAAAAACGGATTTGTACATTAAGCTGGCTTCTCGATGTTTATGTTCATTTTGGGATTGTATTTGGTAATGGACAAATGGTTGGAGGTCCTTAAATGCCATTTTAGATCTTCAGTTTGAGGTTTTGATCATTCCTTTATGGGTCTCGGAGTTGTTCTTGCTTATGACATTTTGCGTTTCTTTTCTCTTCTTTCTTAAGTTTTATTTTTTCCGGAGCTTCGGAAATAAGATCTATCTTAAGTTATCAAGGAGAGGAAAGATGGGTATTTTGTTTGTTAGAAGCGAGCCACTTTCTTCACCATCCAGTATGTGATAATATGATAAAGGTGGTTGATTTGAATTCTTGATGTTGTGCTGTTTCCACTTCGCAGTCCTGCATCAGTTTTCATGTCCATTTATGGTGCTCATGCTCCCTATGTGTAGGCCTGCTCCTTCCCATTTAAATCGAGATTATGCTTTATTTTATCAGCACTAAACCTAGATTATGCTAATCTGATTTAAGTATGTTAGGCTACCCAGTTTACAGTATAGTTATATCAAGATGTGGAAAAATCCCCTTTCATCCTTTACTTTTTATTTGTCAAGTTTAACACGATGACCAAATGTCAGATAACTTTAGCTTTCTTTCTTGCATTACAGATTCTACTCGCTAATGGTCTTTGACCTGTTGAATTATATCGTCCAACTTCCAGCTTACTCTTTTTCCATATTTGTTATACTTCTCTCCATTCGATCTTGTGACTCTCCATCCCATTTCCCCACAAGTTTTTATTGATCTCTACGTCAGTCGTGAGCTACTACGCAGATAATACCTTGGTGTTTACTCAAGGGAAGAAATCTCCATTGATATATATTTTTTTGGTGTGTTTTTTACGGCATGGTTACTTCTCTAAGAGTTGGAGGCAACAAAGTTAATATTTGTGATGCTCTGAAAGGGAATTGAGTTTAGAAATGAAGTGAATATTGCCTTGTATGAACAGTTCCTGTTCAGACAAGGAAGTCGAGGTGTGTGTGCATAAACAATTGAGTGATGTTACATGTAGGCTCAGCTAGCAAAACTTTCTTGTTGAGTTGTGTACAGCTAAAAGCATAAATTACCGGTTGTTTTGCCCATTGCTGCCCAACCAATTTTGTTTCACCTTTACTTTGATGTTGAATTCCCATAAGCTCTGCACTACAACTAAAACTCTTTAAGATGAAATTTCTCCTACAGTTCATGGATAGTTGGAACTTAGTTGCACGAAGCGGCAGCGGGGGCGGGGGAGCGGGAGTATGTATAAGCTCCCTAGGTTGGGAGCAGCGAGGGAATTTTTAATAAATAAATACATAGATGAATAAGCTTATATATATTATGTGTTGTACACATGTTTTATAGTTGAAAAGGGAGCGCTTATATAAACATTTTATATATATAAACACGAGTGAGAAATGACATCCCAATAGATTCTTTTATGCCAAATATATAGACTGAACACGTAGATACGTAGTAGAATATGAGAAGAGAAAGAGAGTGTCCTAAATCTTTCTTCTTCTTTCTTTTTCTTCTTCCTTTCATATATTTGGGAAAAAAATTGAGAATTTCATCCTTACGAGTTAAGATTAGTATGGAAACTCCCATCCTATTTAGGAGTGGGATCCCACCTGCATGGGAGCGAGCTCCCGTCACGGGTGCGCGGATTCGAGCCCCCGTCTAGGTAGCGTTCCCATTTTAGAAGGATCCTGCTACTAAGAGTAGGAATGGTTCTGATAATGGTAATAGGAAAATGGAGAGAGTTTCTGCTCAAAGAACTAGATTGTTGACATTATTGAGACACCCTATAGATATTAATAGCATTTGGGCGTCTTTTTCCTTTCAGAAGGAGTGTCTATGCTTAACCTATTCTTGTAGGGTTTTGAATATCGGGCACATTGAATGAATACGAGGATATTTAGGAAGCTGAAAAAGGCTTCGTTGGTGTTGTTGGGATATACGTTGATTCAGATGAATTTGGGATCTTTTGCAAATTCTAGTCACTATAAATCACATTTGATAATGAGCTGGTTTTTCTTCAAAATGGCCAGTTTATAATTAGTTAGTCAACTAAGACTGTGTTAGTTGACTGGTCTAGGACAACTTTAGGAAATTAGTGATAATCTCATAACTGGGTTGCGATGATTATAGCTTCGCAATAACTTTAGGTTGGTGTTCATGGGTAGAAGATACAATTTTTAGGGTTGGGAGGAGGGAAAAAGCTGCAAGTAGTTTGATTTCAGAAGGTGAAGAATATTTGGGATTAGCTCGAGGACAGGGTTTGGGCAATCCCTGTCTTATCGTAGCTTGTGAATGTGCGGAAAGAAGGAGAGAGGAGGAATCAGTAAACGCTGAAGGGTATTCGGCAACTTCAGACTGACAAAATCTTGATTATTCCACAGCGAGTTTCCTAGAACCATTTCCCTGTGCCTGCATTTCCCAGTTTCCTCACCAAATGCAAGTTTTATGTTATACTATATGTGTACCAAAGTCTCACGTCCCAATTACAAGTAAAAACCTGCGGTATGTACCCTATGCTTGAGGGTACCCTCGCCTCAATAGCTAGCATTTGGGGTTTGAGTTTTACCATGACCGCCGTATGACAATATCAGTTAACATGGTTGTCAAGCTATGGGCTTCTGAGATTTAGTTTCTACTAGTTAAGATCAATTTGTCACCCTCAATAATTTGTGGCCAATTTAAGTTTACTTCTGGTAGCTTCTTTCTTTATTAGAAGCCTTTTTGTTTTCTACATTTACAGGACACAGCAAACAAAGAAAGTACCTTCTCCAGGGTGATACGCAATTCCTCTCTACACTTGTAGGCAAGAAAATAAAGCACTCAACCTTCTCAACAAAGTGGCACAGCTTTCCACACTTTCCTGGAACTACCCATTGAGTGTAACCTTGAGCCTGTTTTTAACATCACATTTCTAGTAGTACATCAAAATAGAAAGATTGGTTTGTTGGATAAAGTAGTTAAAGCCCCTCTGCCTTCTGGAAATATGTTCCGTTTTATTTTTCTCGGCGAAAGTGTTGTTAACGAGGTTTGAACCCCGGTCAAATGTGTGGAAGTATTCTTATGTTTGATAGCCCAAAGTACTTCTTTCTAAATTAATTTGTTCATGAGGTGCATTGTGGAAGACAATTTAGAGGTTCCCTTAAATGCAGAAGCATGATCTTTGAATAATACTATTGAAACCTATTGTCATTCTTTCTGAAATATTGTCAATTTGTCATCTATCTACTCTCTCTATCACACACACACACACACAACATATATACTCGTATAGCGTATCTCGACATTGAAACGCATGTTCTCCGAGTCTCAGGGGCAAAGTAGTCCTTTCTTCCTACTGTTTGTGCAACAATGGAAGCAAGAGTGGGAGAAGGATGGCGGCAACGAGAACAATCCCTAGCACGACAGCGATGCACGTCCACTTCCTCGAGCTCTTTTGATGTACCCGGGCCTCCTGCAGTTGCTCAGTCCCGCGCCTCACGAACGAGCTCGCGTGGGCCACGTGGCTCTCAATGTCGTTGAGCTGGTGACCTTGAGCCTCCACCAGAGCTGCCATGTCCAGAAACACCTGGTGTAGCTCGAGCAAGTTCTTCTCGATCTCCTTCACCGCGTCATGTCTCTCCTGAATCTCCGATATCGTGTCTAGAATCCGACCCCTCCCCTGTTCCTGAATCGCCTTTTGCATGATATTCTCGCTTTCACCACTTGAAATCAAATTCTCAATGGTTTCTTCGGTTGCCTTCTCTCCCGTAATCGTAAAGTACCTATTCACGGGCCAAACCAGAATTTAGAAATGGGACGTGGACAAGGTTTTATAGGGAGGAATTTCATTTTCTCGAGTTTTTATAAAAATTATTCAGAAATTATAGAACTATTTTTGTTATTGTGAATACCTCCGCTCGACCGTTTCCTTGTATTCGTCCGCCATTTTCCCCCTCAATTCCTGGAAATCGTCCATCATATCCTTGAGTTTCTTTCCCAACCCGCTGACCACCGACATCCTGGTTCGGTCCGTGGATGACCCAGGTCCGCATCCAGGAAGCTTTCGGTGGTTAGCGTTAGACTGTTCTAGGGCTTCGAGTTTCCTCTTGATGAGCTTGACTTGTTTCAAGACGTGAGCAACGTCCGAGTCCATGCGGGCTCGGACCTCTTTCATGGTTTTGGCATTGTGGACAGTTTTGCTCTCCTCGTTGGATTCTTTTAACCTCCTGTAGAGTTGCTCCACGCTCCTCATATCTTCCTTGACATTCTCGACGTCCTGAAAAAACCGATCGAGGTTGCCCTCGTTCCCGGCTTGCCGGCCGGTCTCCACGTCATCCAACTGCGTCTGTTGCTTCAGGTCCGTGTACCTTTTGAACGAACCCGAGAACAGATCATTCATCTTCGCAAATTTTTAGGTATCAATCTTCACCGTAAACAGATTTTTTTTTGTTCAAATATCGGTATTCGATAGAATAATTCAAAGAAAATTAAGAGAAGAAATGGCAAAATCCCTATTTGGCTTCTTCTTGTTGTGATTCTGAGATGATGAAAAGGGTTTTTGGGCTTCAACCTCTTCTTCAACACCTAATATTTTGACGAGGTAGAGAGGTGGCAACGAAAACCATAACGGTCATCTATAAATGGCAGCAGAGATCAAGGCCAACCATTACTATTTACTAGCATAAAACTGTACGAACGGGCGAGTAATTATTCAGTAGTCCCGGAGCACAGCCATGTGGTGCTTCGAATCACTTTAGCGCTACACATTTATACGAGATTCATAAACAGTTTTGAATCCCATATAAATGTGTGGTGCTAGAGAGATCAGGAGCGGAGCACCACGTGACACCTGAATAATCACACCCAACAGGCTATCTAAAATGGGGAAATTCCAAAGGTGCCCATAAATTGGAACTTGGCACAATCGTTACAAAGAATCAACAGCTGTTAGGTTGGCTGGTCACCCGTTTTTGTAGCATTTTTCCATGCACACTTTCCAAATGCATTCCTCTGGCAAGGTTGAGATCCCACTACGGTATCTACCCCCGGATTTGCATCCAGAAAGTGTGCATGAATCTTTTGTCCAAATAAAGCTAAAATTTCTCCCGCGAAATCTCAAATCCCAGATCCAAATGCACGTATCTAGTACTACAAATCCTCTGTTCCAAAATTCTGTTCCTTTGTTTCGGGACTTTTTCGGTCATTAGATCGCATGAAAATTGCATATACAATCCAACAATCCAAAACACTTGAGCACAAAGGAACACCATTTTTCGAGAACAGGGGGTCTCAGACCAAGAGGGAGAAAAAAAAAAATCAATGGGAGAAACAATTGGACGTGCAGTACCATGGTGGGTGCCACAGCAATGAGAGAGAAGATGCGACCAAATAAGGGAAAGATTAAAATGGAAGAATAGAAAATGCATTGCAAGCAATGAACAAAAATTACCTGAAAGCAATTTCATTTAAAAAAATAAACAAAAATGTTCAGATCATGAATGACATTAATTACATTTTAGACTCGGCTGACAATAAGGTAAACTCTTCCACGGAAGAGTTACCTTTTACGCACTACATTTTGCATTTTTAAAAGGCTCTAACACATAAAAGTTAATGCTTTAACACGAAAGAGTCACTGTTTGAACCTTTCCGTCCGCCCATTGGGCTGATGGTAGAATTTTCCATTACATTTTAAACACTACATCCCTTGTAAGGCAGACCAGGTGAGCTCCTGAAAATACAATAACATATACTCCTAGCTTCATTCAACCCACTACCGATTGAAGTCACATTGCCATTCTGGTTTCTGTCCTTTTACCTTGCTGGCGTCTTCTTTCTATCAATCAGCAAAATTATCAGTTTCTACGCAATATAATCCAGTTCCTCCCGTCCTCCATAATACTACATGCAAATCAGCAGAAGGCTCGATGCCAAAGCAGATAAATGCACAACATAATCCAGTTCCCCCATCCAACGAGAAAATCTCTACTTTTATCTCCCAATAGCTCATGGGGATGCCGGTGTATGATGTTCAGCTTCAGTATCCCAATGAATACTACTACCCAAGGTAATACTGTTACTAAAATTTCCCTCAAATCCGATTCCACCAAACTGCATTTGATCTCCGTCTGAATTATTTCTTTTGTTAGTGGTTGAAAGTCTCTGTTGCCTATGATGTTCTTCTTTTGAATCTGGATGACTATAACTATCCCTCTAATCCTAGTCCACCAAACCGCGTTTGATCTCCCTCTGAATTATTTCTTTCCCTGGATCTATTGCAAAAATGTAGCCTAAGATCCCTCTCAAAAGCATTTTCCATTATCCTCTTTACCACATCAGAATCTGGTCTAGGTGACAGCTCATCATCCCTCTCCGGTTGGATATTCAAATCAATCTGTCCTTTGAACGGTGAAACAGAGGATGTAATCCTGCTAACGTCATCGTTGGAAAAATCCTCACCATTCATCATCTTCCTGTCCAGACTCCTATTTTCCACGTTAGTAAATGACCGGATGATTTCTTCAGGAACATTCTCAGAAAAATTTGGATGTTGTTGAAACTTTTGTTGCGGAAACATCTCTGCTTCTTTCTCTGATTGTTTCTTCTCTCGCCGCAGCATTAGGGTTTGGAAACGGCGCTTCACCATTAAGCAGATGACACAGGTGCACGTTTGTTTGTGCTTTGGGCCTTTTCCGCTTGGGGGTTGAATGCAAATGACGCAAGAACAGCCGGGTCTATGCCTTGGGTGTTTTGTTGTTGGGGTCTGTGACGATTCTTGGGGGGACCCGCCCTCTTCCTGGATGGCTAGGTTGGCAAGTGCATCGAGCCCCTCTAGATCTTCAACTGAATCTGGGTCCCGTTTCTTAGATGCCACTGCACAATCAAGATCGCAATTAGCAAAGAGAGATAGCGAGAGGTGTAAATTTACAAGATGAGGACGACTGAGAAATGGTTCGTGCGATTCATACCTGGTTTACTAGCAGGCAGCAGATATTCTAGTTCTGCTGTCAATTCTTGAGCCACGGAACAGAAAGATCTGGAAGTAGGAAAGGTGATAAAAAGGTTAACAAACTTAACACAATTCCAAACTGCTAGACTCGCATTGATTCAAGATTATCTGAAAATAAATCGATAACAGCAAAAGAGCATCAGAGAGAGGGAGGGAGGAGAGGAGAAATTGTGACCTTCCATTGCAGATGGTCTAAGTGCACACGTTACGAATGTGAGACAGGTGGTTAACAGATTTATCTCATCTACCCAATTCAGTCAAATAGAATAGATATGTTACAGTAACAACACTTCTAGGCAAGTTCAATAATAAAGAATGAATTTGGAAAATAAAAAGAAGTGAAAAATTCTAAGAGCATTTTCAAGGTGAGGTACCGCTCCCAGCACATGTTGCGCAGTAAAAAACATGAAAACAATTGTATCTGTGTGTGTGTGAGAGAGAGTCCATCTCAAACAATGGTACTAAAACTTCCAAATTTAGACGCTAGTGATGTGCTTTGATAATTACGAAGAATGTGCTACTAGAATTTATGATCTACCAAACCAGTCAAACATAAAGAACACTCTGGGAAAAAAGAAGGTAAAGAAATGCTTTATTATATTTAAAGTTGGGCACTGAGAAAAGTATTGAGTGAATGTACCTAAAACACATGTACATGAAAATGCAGAGCTTAACACTTGTATGGTGTGAAATCTACAAATGGAAATAAATGTATGATGCAGGCCAAAGGATATAGAAGAAAGATGCAAGGATCATGGACGCAAATCAGCTGATAAAGGTAGCCAGAAAACTCGATAAAAAAAAGTTGTCATAAATAAGTTGAAACTTGAATGGACCAAGGATGAGGTAAAGTGTACCCAACCAAAATGGGTAGTCACCAGTCAATGGTTTTAACCACTTTCAAGGAGGAAACGGAATGAACACCCGGCACTACTTCCACAGGAGTATGAAATGTTATATTTCAAGTGGTGAAGTTGAAACTTTTTCAAATCCAAAAGTCCTGGATTTTTAAAGTGATCCTCATACTAAAGCTAGTCATGCAAACCCTAAATTTTAGTATGGTAAATCTTGAATCCAAAGCATAAAGCTGCACTAAAACAAAAATCATCACATGATGCTATAATAACCATTTGAAAAAGCTAACTTCCTTGCATGCATATTTGCAACCTAACGAGATGAATATATATCAGGTTCATTGCTAAAACCAAACAAAAAATGTATATTAAAATACATGTTTATAATACCTTTCTGGATCCCATGAGTTCTCAGAGCAGGTCCATCTTGAAGGAAGCAAAGCATCAAAAGGAACTTTGCGCAACTTAAAACAGTCTTCACATTGAGCCCATTGGATCTTTTCACTGACATGGTACCAAAACAGCATGGGATTATGTGGCACAAAAAAAAATGTCAAATTGCCTAACCCTGGTCCATTTGAAGATTGCAATAGCAAGACCTTGCTATTGGTATAATAATCAGCAAAAATACTAGAAATCAGTTTCTAGGCGAAACAACTCAGTTATATTCCCCAAATGGAGACCAGAGATACAAGAATTGACTGATCCAGATACTTGTCGCTTGCAAGATTTCTAAGATAAAATTCAGCAAAAAAATCCAAGACTTGCTCAAGGTCAAGGGTGTGGATGTTCAATCCAAAACCACTTGTCCTTTTTATAAGTATGTGCAATTCAAATACAAATAATGAAAAAATGTAACCAGATGACATATAAATTCCGGACCAGAGATTATGCAATCAGTTTGTGCCACAATGTTAGTCAAATCATATACACAGTATGATTAAAACAAGATTATTTTGATTGTGCATCAACTAAATCATGAGTCTTAGGGTATATTCTGTGGCAAAAGAATGCTCTCTTCGTCATACAGATGAAACTCCATAGACAGTATAAGGAATCAAACCAAAAGAATTTAAATACAAGTCTGAGCTTCCGAGTGGCTTACCCCACACAATTGGCTGCAAAAATTGTAGGCCTCCCAATAATTGGAGCATCCTGCTAAACAAATCCAATGCATAATCATCAGAAACATAAATCTCTATACTGGTGGATCATTATTTGAAAATACTTTCACTTCAATTTTAGAAATTAGGATAAAAAAACAAGGTCATGATACGAGTCAGGTCAATCATTTGAAGTACAGACATAAAGCTCTCAGCACGTTATGTGACCTTATTGCTCTTGTAATCTTGTTTTATTCTGATTTTATTATGGTTCCCTACCCGTAACAGCATGTCTCTACTTCCCAAATTTCACACGATGGCAATTCCACCTTTAAAACTGGATGAAGTGGACTAAGGGGGGCTGTATAAAACAGTCCTTGTCAAGGTTATTGACGCCCACCAATAAGAATGCATTGTACTAAGTTCAATATAGTAGCTTAGTTTCATATTTACCAATTGATAGGTTGGTCCAAGATTTTTTCTGAACCCTATCCTTTCATATACTCCTATTACAAAAGAAAGTGAAGTATATCTTCTTCTCTTTTTTTTTTCATTTTCGTGTTTCAAAAGCAAGTTGAAGAGCCATTGCTTTATTATATCTGGATTGTGAGGTGACTTTAGCCCAACAGACATGGAATGATCTTCTCCAGTGGAGTGTTCTGTTTAGGAGGCACTGCCTTGATTGTTTCTTCATTTTCTTCTTATCTTCTCTTATTTGAGGTAAAATCAAACCCACTTGTACTCTCTAGCTAAAAGATATCTAAATGGGTCCAACAAAGGGAACAACTAACTTGCTGTTAGAGTGGTTACCTCAGAATGAACATGTTTTGGGGAAAATTTCTTGATATTTTTAATGATATACAACTATTGACCGCAAAACTATAGGTGCATGCACCGCACTCACCGGTAGCCAGAAAACAGAAATACTTATAGGGGATATATTCAAGTCAAATATGAACCGAGATGGAAGTATAGTACCTCGTACTCTTCAAACTCGACGCCTTCAATTACCACAACACCTGGGACATAGTTTGGTGGTGGACGTAGCAGTCCCTGAGCTTGTTCCCATGTCAACTTCAGCTCTATCACGTGCTCATCTTCAATTTTTAGCCGTTTAACCTTTGAAGCCAACGTGCTGTTCTTCCTTCTACTGCGGATAGAAGATTTAGCTCCAAGTACCTCTGTAGCTACACACCCAGATTTATCATCTTTCAACCTTGGAGATGATTGATCTGCCGGATTAGCCTGGTCAATTGGCAAATTGCAGGGAGATAAGGAATTGCCTTTTAAATGGTGTGGAGTAGATAAAACTTCACCAGGTTTAGTTTTTTTGGCACTAACATCTTCCTTGGTAGAAACTCTACTAGTAGCATTGACACTTTCAGTTCCCTGTAGATAGACAGTAACAAGTAACAACACAGATAGATATTGTGGCCATTTTCACCTCCATACTCTAAAAGAAGCTAGGAAAAACTAATTCAGAGAGTACTAGACGAAAAGGCTACTGGGCTGAAGTGTTCATTAATTTTATCCTTTGGATAAGATACTTCTGAGACCTTACATTTAAAATGGTTTTGGTTATCCAATAGAAAAGAAAACAAGTAAATACACATTTTCATCACTCTTTAATCCCGCTATCTGGCTGTTAATTGCTTGCAATAAGATGTAGCTGCCAAATGGAGCCACGAATTGAGATTGAGATTATCACGGATACAAATAAGCATCACATGTAACAAGTACAGCATGTAAGGCCAACCAAAATTAGAGCAAAAAGGAATACAGGTTGCTCTCATTGACCGAGTCATCTCGGATGACAGCGATGGTCTCTTTGAGAAACATCCTACTTCATCTGGGAGAATGCTACTAAATGCTATATGTGAGAAAAATTCAACCTCAAATTCTTCACTGTGCATGTGGTTACTTCATAACATAATTTTTGTGACACAAATTGCTCTGAAATTCAAGGCAACAGACTTCCAATTCCAAATATCTGGAATAGAAAAACATATATCCTCAATATTGCACATCACTATCCATGCACCTGTCAGGCTTTCACTCTGTATGTTACATGAACTTGGGTAGTGGCGTAGGCTGCCGGTGTGTCTGTGTCAGATTGGATTTCTCTAATTCGCATGTCAAGTACATAGAGACTGCAAAATATGGATGAATTTCGATAATATGTTATTCTTTAAGGTAATTGTGATTACAAAGTAGTGAAGTACCATAGACCATTATCTGAGAGTTCATGCAATAAACTTCTTTACTAAACGCTAACTAAATAACTCTCATTTTTACATTTTAAAGAGTCCGTAACATAACCGAAACCAAGTTGGGACTCTGCCTTGGTCTCCAACATTCTCATATCTATTGACTTCACTCTTACGAACTTATCTGGTTATCACCATGAAAGTTCTCTTTACACTTCACTGTGAAGTCTGTAATAGAAAAAATTGGCTATCTATTTCAATACACTTATTAATAAACCTTTTAGAATAATAATTATGCAATTTCTCCAAATGCACAGTGCACGCTACTGCCACCCAAGAATCAGTTCAAAATACGAATAATAGCAGCAGCACACAAGGAAAAAAAAAAAAAAAAAGCAATCTTAAGGTTCTTGTAAGCCCTTCAAGAATTGGAGGAGGAAATCAATAATGGACGACGATTTATTTAGAACAAGTAATGCGCCAACCATATCAATAAACCAACGCCTATCTTATCTCTCTATGAACAAACACGTTAACCAGAAACAGAAAAAGAAGCAACTACACGCACTTGAGAAACTCATAGTGTCGAATGAATCTCTCCCAGGGTTAACTGGATCGCGGATCGCCACAGTATGGGGAACGGGAAGGGATCACGGTACATTGTCCCCTTCAGAACGTGGTAAGGTGGGAGTAGGCTTCTTCAGATCATTTGGTTCGAATGAAATTAGTTCATTCCGAAGGTGAACCATTTTCTCGGGTATTCCAAGAACTAGTAGCTTGTATATGATATTGTACTTACCAAATCATCAACAGGATTAATTTATGTGGGTTTTTTTATTATATGAGAGTGTGTTTACCATCTATGTGGGTTTTTTTTAAATTTATGTGGGTTTTGTGTGTATTTGTCGTCGGATCGCTAGAATCCCCGTACCAATTTGCTATTGATCCCTGATTGGGATTGTGATCCGGATCGCAGTTCATAAACCTTGTAGTGAATTGTGGTAACCCTGAGCTCCTAGGCAGTAATTTTCAGACCAAAGGTGAATCGTGTCACAGCCAAAAAAAGAAGAAGTAATGTAGAGATTTATTGTAAAAGACAAACCTTATCGGATGGTGGGGGAGTTGAGGCCTTTCTGAATCCCATGACCAATTTCCCTTCTGGCTCTATCCTACTAAATGTTACTGTGGAAATAAAAATCAAATCTCAGCCCACACACAACAAAAACTACTATAATTCAGATTAAGTTCATCTAAGGGCCACTTGAGAAGGGAAGCGGGGCAAAAATGAATTTTAAAGACTACCATAATCAAGGCACAAGCATAAGTTGATTTGTATGTACTAAATCATGCAAGCTAGGCTCAAGCAAATTACATGGTCGGTAACAATAAGATATTAAAGACATCTAAGCAAAACCAAAACTAGGCAATTTAGTACTCCAAAGATGAAAAGCAGGTAAACATGGTAACAAGGTTTCTGAGCAGGCAAAACAATGACTAAAAAAAATGCTACAGCTTACAACTCAACCAAAGAGCATGAGTAAGATCTACGTGGACAGTAACCATACAACTAAAGCAAAGTGCAGAAACTTCCCAAAGTAATGTTATTCTAGCAATGTTGGGAAATTACCTATATCACCAGCTTGCAATTGCATTGATTGTATACAAGGAGTGACACCCTCTAGAACATACATTCTACTGTTATTGTTGGGCCAGAATCGGAATTGAAATATCCATTCATTCCCTTTCGAATCCTGGACTTTCAAAGGTGAACCTTCAGGCTGGGAAATTGACGGAAAATAGGCCTGTCTCACAAGAAAACTCCATCAAGATCGCTTAAAAGCACAAGAAAATATCAAATGCATGAAAAATTTAAGGAGAAACATTTCCAATACCGTGTCCAAATTAAGAAAGCATTAGAATGGTTATGAGACTGAAGTGATATGTACCATAGACGTCCACCTTTTCCGGAAGCTTGCATATTATTCCAAGAATTTAATTTCCAAATTGGCAGTGAAATGATTACTAACTACTATGGTCCTCAAGCTACAAGGCAAGAAACTTATTGGCGCTTTTGTTGTTAGATATCTGACTTAATTAAGTAATCAAGTTCATGTCTTTCAAAACTAAAAATATTAACATCTATAGTAACATGTGATGACAAGATAATATAAATTCCGCATGACCTACATCCATTCATACCATTATTATTTGTAATGGGGATTAATTTATCCAATTTTATTAGAATGAGTGCTCTCTCTTTTTATCTCAGAAAACAGATTTCAAATGCTAAATCACTTCATTCGTCATTATTTTGGTATGTGCACCATAGATATAAGCCATACCTAACTAGCCACAATGTTTCCAAAATGCCTAACACAGGGATCTTGCATATAAACACTAACCTCTGCGCATTTCTTTGGAAGCACCAACCGCCCTATCCTCCCTGCATCACTGGCGCTTAACATCTTCTCAAATAAAGGAGTGATTACAGAGCTTGAACTTAGATTTGGTTAAGGTAAATAAGGTGCTAAACTGCTCGAATTGAAATTGGAATCATATTCATTAGTTAACACGACAAGCATAATTAATAGACCTTTTCCAAAAAAAAAACACAGAGAGGATAAGCATCTTTTGTGAGAACTTGTAAAGAAATCAAAAGCATACAAGAAATCTAAATCCATACAGTCAACCCCAATTGGTCGTAATTCAAGGGTTTTGTGTGGTTTGGTTTTGCACAGGAATCTTAACTGCAGAACTACTACCAGCGCTTACTGCTATAACCTACATATCACTATCACTAGGTAAAACACAAAATCTTCTCACCACCGCCACTGCATACAGCAATAGGATACTTTCCGGAGATTTGCTGCAGCTCTTGATCAGTTATCCTGGGCCTGTACCGAGGAAGTAACTGATTTCGTAGTTGTCCATCTCCTCGAGGCTTTCCATTGCGTAACTGACTCTCACCAGATGTATCAGCTCCATTATGTCCAGAAAACTGCTTGCCCAAAAGCTGAGAAGACATTGGCCGTGGTACATGACTGCCAAAAGCCTTTATATGGTCATTTGCTTCATTTGGCAATGCAGAAGATACAGCCATACCAATATGTGACATAGACACTTCATTCGCTGAGAATGACGCCTTCTGAAGAACATTGACAACTGGATTATCTTGCTCCCCACCATTGCCTACAACAAATACCCACAACAGAAGTAACAGACACAGCTGAGAACGCAAGTGTGTGTATTGGAACATATTTGCCTACATATAGCACAGATACAGCAAGTAATAAATGTTCTTTAATAATTGGATCATATATGTAGCCATGTAGGTGAAGATCAATACCCTCCTTCCCATTTGCAAGTATTTCTGATGCACGAAATTTCAGGCTACCATTCATTGATCTTCCAGATGAATCCTCTAGTTTTTTCTTTTCCAAAGATGGGGCAGATAGGCACTCAGTGGTAATAAGTCTGTCAATTCCATTAGGTAAGTCAACTTCAAAAGGCATCCTTGGTTGCAAGCCTGATCGAGCAGATGAAGAACTGAACAAACTGGGTGCTTGCCGCCATGGCACTGGACCAGATTCAGCTATCGGGTCCCAATTTTTGGCAGAAAGGTCCTTAATTCTGTCAGGCAGTGCAGGAAGGAAGAGGGAGGGAGGAGGCCAGGCAGGATTTGGTGTCTGCAACAAGAAATAAGATACTGAATGGTTACATGATCTTACAGGTAATTATGCTATAATACAGCTGAAGCAGACTACTATTTTGTACTGTAAGTTGCATCAGGCTGCTATTCGGAAAGAACAAGAAAAGCAAAATGCTGTCCATCCGCTCACCAATATGGTTTAATACTGTATGCTACAGCAATTATGCTACTATGTTTCTTGGTGGGGGATGGGGAGGTACCTGCTTTCTCACCACTTCATTTCAGCAAATAATTGTAAAAGTCACCAGTACAATACACATGGATGCACATTCTAATGGACTAGGAGAAATAGGAAAGAAACATTCAGGATGTTTGACCTGGACTCGTTCTATTCTCATCCCCCATTTGAGTTAGTCATCTCTGAGCTCAGTTTTGGTTGCAGAAAGGAGTAAAAAAAAAAAGTTGACCCAATTCTACATGCTCACACTAAAACATCAACTTTTGGTGGGGCAAGCTCAACAAAAATGGAATTACAGACGACCCAATCATTAAACAATTAAAAAGCCAATAAGACGGTAAAAAAAACATAAAAACAACTTACCAAAATGAAGCTTTTTCTTGCACAGGTCATGCATTCAATTCCTCCAGCATCCAATAGTACAAACGTATGAAATGACACTATACATCCACAATGTATTTGCTGCATATAAAAATTTACCATTAGAATTTCTGGACAAGAAATTGCCAAAAAGTGGATCCTTTTTTTCATAAGC
The DNA here is from genome assembly GCA_016920895.1 of Vaccinium myrtillus. Lineage (NCBI taxonomy): Eukaryota > Viridiplantae > Streptophyta > Magnoliopsida > Ericales > Ericaceae > Vaccinium > Vaccinium myrtillus. The sequence continues at coordinate 21,915,317 of CM029275.1, read as the reverse complement.
ACCAAAAAGTTGTTCTTGAAAGATGCAAATCATTTGATCTCCAGTGAACAAAAAGATTCTACGAAACTTGTAAGCTCCATAGGCCGAGCTCCTTTTTCGGTTGGCAATTCCATGACACAATATTGAGTTGTACTTTTTATTTTCTGTTAAGTTATGTTGTTAAGGTTTCATTTGTTATGTATTCTAATTCATAGGGTTAGTTTAGTCATGAGTATGTTAGTCTTGTATATCTAAGTGTATAGACCCATTTGTTGAAGTTAATGAAAAAACCTTTCATCACTGTTTCTCTCTCTACATTCTAACATGGTATCAGAGCCATGGTCATGATCGATCTGGCCTTGTAGAGGAAGAGAACGAAGGTGACTGTTGATCACGATCTCCACTGTTGATCATCGATCTCACTGTTACGCACGCTGTTACGCTATTCACCACTGAATATCGTCAGGAACTACTGGGTCTTGTTCGATATTGGTGTTGTTCTCTCCGGCGAGCCTCGTCGACGGCTATTCATACTCCGGCGACCTCTGTTGAGCTCCGGAGACTCCCGTACAGGTGGTATTTGGGTCGGTTTTGATCGATCGAAGTGAGATTCTTGAGTGGTCCTACTTAGAGTGATCGGAATCGAGTTTTGAGCATAGGGTTTTGTAGCCCATGTCGAGGCGATCACCGTGGTAGGTGGCCGGTCGCCGGAGGAGGTCGGAACAGTACTCACGCGCCGGTTGAAGTTGGCCCGTGGCAGAGAGTGAGATCTACTCTCGGTCGTGAGTTACACGCACGCGGAAGGTTCAGTCAACGCAGGTCAGCGTCGGTCAACGGGTCTTCCGCGAGTCAAATGGTTCAAGGGACCATCTGGGGGTCCATTCCGCGAGTCAAAGTGGTCTAGCGGGGGTTCAGCGACTAGAAAAGGTCCAAACCGCTCATCTGGAGGGTTCAGCGACTATAAAAGGGGTCCAAAAGCTCATCTAGGGGATTCTAGAGGGCCTAGGAAGGTTCAGGCACCCATTTTGACCATTTTTTACCACCTTTGGGAGCTCCGAGACTTGATCCGGACTAATTTCGACGTTCCGGATCCATTTGCGGGGTCGGTTTAAGGTGATTTGAAACGGAAATTGTTGGTACAATGGAGGCTTTCACAACTACTCAAGTTGGCGCCCTTTTTTCTGCGGGGGAGTTACAAACTCTCAGGCGCCTATTGGCTAGGCTTGACACTCCTTCTACCACTGCTCCTACCACTTTCTTTGCTCACAAAGAGATACATGCTAATGCTTCTACTTCCACTTCCACTTCCACTTCCACTTCCACTTCCACTGCCTCTCTTCCATGGATCATAGATTCTGGTGCTACGGACCATATGACAAGTTGTTCGTCCTTTTTTTATTCCTACTCTACTTGTTCTGGTAAGGATAAGGTTAGAGTAGCGGATGGTTCTTTATCTGCTATTTCCGGGAAATGTTCTATTCATTGTTCTCCAACCATTTCTCTTTCCTCAGTTCTTCATGTTCCCAATTTTTCTACTAACCTTTTATCCGTTAGTAGTCTTACCCAATCATTGAATTGCTCCATAACATTTTTTCCTACACATTGTGTCTTTTAGGAACTGGATAGGGGGAGGATGATTGGCAGTGGTAAAGCTCATGAGGGCCTTTATTTTTTGGAGTCTGCACCTAATCCGGTTTGTCCACCTTTGTCATGTGGTCAAGCTCTTGCTGCAGATACGAGTTCTGCTCTTCCCTTGTTACATCAGTGGCATCGTAGATTGAGTCATCCATCCTTTGGAACTCTAGAAAAATTGTTCCCTAGTTTGGCTAAGCAATGTTCTCGGAGTCAGTTCCTTTGTGAAGCTTGTGAGCTTGCGAAACATAAGCGCTCATTTTATGCTCCGGTCAATCAAAGAAGTGATTCGCCATTTATGGTCATTCATTCCGATGTTTGGGGTCCTTCTCCTATCACATCTCTGTCTGGTTTTCGCTGGTTTGTCACCTTTATTGACTGTTATTCTCGTGTCACCTGGGTGTATTTACTAAAAGCAAAAAATGAGGTTTTTTCGTGCTTTAAATCTTTTCACCAAATGGTGCGTACTCAATTTAATGCTAATGTTAAAGTGCTTCGTAGTGATAATGGGACTGAGTATATAGATGGAACTTTTCGGGCATATCTTAATGACTCTGGTATTCTTTTTCAGACTTCTTGTGTTGGCACTCCACAACAAAATGGAGTTGCCGAGCGCAAGAATCGTCATCTTGCTGAGGTAGCCCGCTCTCTATTGTTCACCATGAATGTTCCTAAACACTTTTGGGGCAAAGCTGTCCTTACTGCAGCCTTTCTTATCAATCGCATGACATCTAGTGTTCTTCAGTTCCAAACTCCGATTAAGGTTCTCTTAGGTTGTTCTCGGGTCTCATCTCTCCCACCCAAAGTCTTTGGTTGTGTGTGTTTTGTTCATGCTCCTAAGCACCCAGGTGGTAAGCTGGATCCCAAAGCCCGCAAGTGTATGTTTCTTGGCTATTCTCCCACTCAGAAGGGTTATAAATGCTATGACCCGCACTCTCGCAAAATGTATGTCTCCATGGATGTCACTTTTTGGGAAACAGAATCCCTTTATCCCTTGTCCACTTCATCTCTTCAGGGGGAGAATGATAGACAGGAAGAGATGTTGACATTTCATACTCCTGAGTCGTGGTCTTATCCTTTACCTTGTCATGGTGAGGGGGAGAAAGAACATTTACCTGCAAAAAGAGCAGGGCATGATGTTCGGGAAAGACTGGATAGGCCAAATTTGCAGACCTTTTCTCGAAAGAAAAAAGACAATACATGTGCGGCACCACTTTGCCAATCTTCATCACCTACTCCAGTTCTTGACTCTTCAGCTGACTCATCTGGTAATGATCCTTTCCCTACTGTTGTTGATGATCTTAATGCTCCTATTGCTCTTAGAAAGGGAGTTAGATCATGCACTCAACATCCCATTTCCCAATTTGTTTCTTATGACCGTTTATCTCCTCTGCATCGTGCTTTTGTTTCGTCTCTTTCTTCTATATCTATTCCATAGAATTGGTAGGATGCATTCATGATACCTAAGTGGAAAGGAGCTATGGTAGAGGAGATGACGGCTTTAAAAAGGAATGGCACTTGGGAGCTAGTATCTCTTCCAAGAGGGAAGAAACCTGTGGGGTGCAAATGGGTGTTCACTGTGAAACACAAAGCTGATGGGACAGTTGAGAGATACAAGGCTAGACTTGTTGCCAAGGGTTTCACACAAACCTATGGTATTGACTACGAGGAGACGTTTGCTCCTGTAGCGAAGATGAACTCTGTGCGAGTTCTACTTTCTTGTGCTGCCAATTTGAATTGGCCTCTTCACCAGTTTGATGTGAAGAATGCATTCCTCCATGGCGAATTAGAAGAGGAAGTGTACATGGCTATTCCACCGGGTTTTTCCTCATCTCAGACCGAGGGAAAGGTGTGTGGATTGAAGAAGGCACTTTATGGATTGAAGCAATCTCCTAGAGCATGGTTTGACAGGTTTCTCAAAGCCATGCTGAGATTTGGATACAAACAGAGTCATGCTGACCATACTATGTTCATCAAGAGAAGTAATGGTAAGCTTGTCATTCTTATTGTTTATGTGGATGACATAATCATGACAGGTGATGATGTGAATGAGATTGGTAGCCTTAAAGCTCTCCTTGCTCAAGAGTTTGAGATTAAAGATTTGGGGTCTATGAAGTACTTTCTTGGAATGGAGGTGGCTAGATCTGACAAAGGAATTTTTATCTCTCAAAGGAAGTACATCCTTAATCTCTTGGAAGAAACTGGTATGTTGGGATGTAAGCCAGCTGATTCTCCCATTGAGGCCAACCATCATCTTTGTAGCAATGTGGGGGAGCTTACAGAAAATGAGAGATATCAGAGACTTGTGGGTCGCCTGATATACTTATCCCACACTAGACCAGATATTTCCTATGTTGTGGGGGTTGTGAGCCAGTTCATGCATGAACCTCGTACTAGTCATCTTGATGCAGTTTATCGTATCTTGAGGTATCTTAAATCTGCCCCAGGTAAAGGAGTTTTGTTCTCTAATCATGGTCACTTGAGATTGGAAGCTTTCACTGATGCAGACTGGGCTGGTTCTATTGATGATCGGCGATCTACTTCTGGCTATTGCACCTTCCTAGGAGGGAATTTGATTACATGGAGGAGTAAGAAGCTGTCTGTCGTAGCTAGATCTAGTGCAGAGGCTGAGTACAGAGCTATGACTCATGGTGTTTGTGAGCTTTTATGGCTCCAAACTTTCTTGTGTGATTTGGGATTTCCTGATCGTGGTCCTATGAAGCTCTACTGTGATAACAAAGCAACCATAAACATTGCTCATAATCATGTTCAACATGATCGAACAAAGCATATTGAGATTGATAGGCATTTCATCAAGGAGAAGCTGAGCAACAAGTTGATATGCATGCCTTTTGTGAGATCCGAAGACCAATTGGCCGATGTATTTACTAAGGGTCTTAGTAGTAAAAGTTTTCACCCCATTGTATTCAAGTTGGGCTTGATAGATATCTTTGCACCAACTTGAGGGGGAGTGTTAAGTTATGTTGTTAAGGTTTCATTTGTTATGTATTCTAATTCATAGGGTTAGTTTAGTCATGAGTATGTTAGTCTTGTATATCTAAGTGTATAGACCCATTTGTTGAAGTTAATGAAAAAACCTTTCATCACTGTTTCTCTCTCTACATTCTAACATTTTCATATTTTAGATGCGTTTGTTCAGGATTGTGGAAGGAATCATGTTGTATTTGTACTAGTGTTGGTCCAAGAATAGTGCCCGAGCACGTTCTTCTCTCGTGTCAGCACATTGGTTGTTGCCAAAGTCCAAGCATAGTGCTCAAGCACTTTCATGCCTCGGGTCCAGCAAGTAGGTTGTTAGGAAAGTGCTTGAGCAACCTTCAATGTGCTCGAGCAGACGGCAAAACATCTTATAAAAGGGCAGCAGCTAGGGTTACAAAGTTACAACTTCAGCAGCCTTTATTTTGACGTGAAAAGAAGGAGAGAGGGCTGTATCTTTGGTATATTGGTTTATGGCTTGGAGTTCTTACATGATGTTCTGAGTAACACAATCAAATACTCCAAGATCTTCATTCAATCTTTGATTCAACCATTTGAATCGCTCTTCCGGTGGATTTCTGGAAGTATCTCGGAAGGCTTGAGGATCCAAGGCGTGCGGCAATCAAACACTTGGTGCAATGAACGTGGATTCGGCAATCGGTTCTTGGGTCAATTGAGAGGATTTTCAATTGTAAGTATAGGTCGATTGTAATCGCGCAACGTTATTTTTAGTGTTTTGATTCATTCCCGTGGTTTTTACCCTATTCGGGGTTTTCCACATATATAGCGTGTTCATCGTTTACTTTTTAATTCCTATTATCGCTTGATTATTCGATTGCTAGCAAGATAGGATTTTTCAATTGGTATCAGAGTGGGTCGCTCTTTTGATTAAGAAAGTTTTTTTTCTTGAGTGGATCCTATAATTTATGATGAACACGAATCTGAATATGAATCATCTTTCTAGTCGTATGCCGATTTTGGACGGTGAAAATTTTTATTATTGGAAATCTAGGATAAAAGCGATCATGAGGTCAATAGACGAAGAAATCTGGAACTCCTGTGTTAAAGGCTATAAATATCCTACTAAGGAAGTAGACGACGAAGTAGTTCATAAATCTAGTTCAGAGTTGTCAAAAGCAGAAAAAGTAGAGCTACAAGCTAATAATAGAGCCTTGGATATTTTGTTTAGTGTCGTTGATGTGATTGAACATCAAAAGATTGCCAACTGTGAAATTGCGAAGGAAGCGTGGGAAGCGTGGGATATTTTAGTCACATGCCATGAGGGAACATATGTGGTCAAACAGTCTAAACTACAAAGACTTACTACAGAGTTTGAGATGATTACAATGGATGAGGATCAGACTTTCAATCAATTTTACTCTAAGTTGATCGCCATTGTCAACAGTTGTGAAACCCTAGGTGAACCAATTCCTCCTTTTAGAGTTATTAACAAAATTTTGCGATCTTTGCCTGAAAGATTTAAAACTATGGTCACTATGCTTGAAGGTAAACGCATGCTTAAAGAAAAGTTTGTTGAAGAGGTAGTTGGTCTTCTTCAAACTTATGAGGCAGATATGTTGCACTCTGAATCTCAGAAATCAAAAATAAAATCTTCGACTAAGTCGATTGCTTTTAAAAGTTCTCAAATTGATGAGACATATTAGATTGCAATAATGATGATGACAATGATACTGAATCCATGGACTTATTTTTTCAAATTTTGAAAAAGTTTTTTAAAAAGAAAGCTATAAAAAATGGTTCTAAGATTAAAAAGAATAATCATAATGTAAAGAAGATTTTTCTATTGGTAACGAGAAAAATGGAGGGAAAGGACAACCATCAGGGCCCAAATGCAGCGAGTGTCATGGGTATGGTCACTTGGCTCATGAATGTATCAATAAGTTGAAAAAGAAGACGAATTACAAGGCTAACAAAACTTGGGATGATGATAGTGAGTCTAGCAAGTCTGAGGAAGAACGAGAAGATAACAAAAAGCATATTGCATTTGGAGCATCCTTACAATCACATCTTAGTGAGGAATCTTCAGATGATAGTGATGATGACGAAGAAGGAGATGACTTTGAGGACAGTCAGGAGTTGAGAGAAAAATATGATCAATTATATCGAGAAAGTGTTAAGATCACCAAGGTAAATCTTAAATTGGCTGAGAAGTATAAGTCACCTGTGGCGGAGTTGGCGAAACTGAAAAATCGGGTTGATGACCCGAAAGGGGTGTTAGCCTCCGTTAAAGGAGAGAGAGAGGAATGCTTCAAAAGGAAGTTGTAGGATTGAAAGAGAAAATCAACGTCTTGACTGATCAAAATTCCCTACTCGAAATTGAACTTGCAAGTGCTAATAGTGTATTTGAGCGTTTCAATGCAGGATCAAAAGTCTTGGATGACATGCTTCTTATGCAAAGGCCATCAAGTGACAAGTCAGGCCTTGGCTATCTTGGAGAATCAACATCAATGCAAAATGGAGGCAAAATTAATGAAACAAGGCCTAACAAGGTAAAATCCAAACCTCATGCTATTCCTATTGTTCATGATATCGTTGACTCATAACATTAATAAGGCAAACAAGGAAAAAGTCATTCCGACATGTCATTATTTTCAAGTTAAGGGTCAAATTAAACCAAACTACTTTAAACTCCATGGTTATCCCATCGCCAATCATGTTCATGCTCCTAAAAAGGAGATAACTATATTCAGGTAAGTAACATGAAACCTAGACCTCATCGTGGGAAGTTACAGATGTCTAATATTTCACACACCCACTTAGCATATTCTCATAGTTATGACAAACATGTGCCTACGTGTCATTTTTGTGGAGTGAAAGGCCACATTCGACCAAATTGCTTTAAACTTCATGGGTATCCTATTGTTTCACACCATTATCACCATGTTAATAATTATGGGTGTAGAATCCAAAAGCCTAGACGAAGAGTGAGTCCTCATGAAAATAATATGAATGTGAACCCTAATCAATTGTGCAAAAATATTGAAAAAGTTGAGAATGTTAAGACTAGACCTCAATGGCTGAGGAAGTCGGACTTGAAACATCAAGCGGATATATATACCAACTCTCTAGATTACATAGGATCATCTAGAGTAGTTGACCACGCCTTTTAAGGCTTCTTGTAGTATTGTCCATAGTCTAGGTTGGTTGTCTCTGCTCATCTTGTTCCTAGAGCTATGAATTGTGTTTTTTTTTTTATTATTGTCTAGTTTCATCTATTTGTTTTTATTGGTTTTCATTTTTATATATGTTATTATGAAAATCCAAAAACATTCAAATATTTTAAGATTCTTTAAAAAAAATTATACCTTTCTCGAGGTTTAGTTTGTTGCTATGAGTTTTTGAGCATCTAAACATCTTTGATAGTACATGAGCATCTTGTTTAATTTCTTTCTGGCGGTGTATTTGGGAGTTAAATGTATCATGACTACCACCTCTACACGTCAGAGTTAGAGAGATTACTTACCGAGGCAAGTTTGATTCTCATGCACCTAGATATGTCTCGTATTTTTCCTAGGCTATTGACCATTTTTTGGCCTCATTTCTGGATACGGTGTTACATGCCTTTCTATGCTAAAGAAATAAAAAGAAGATTTATCCTAGTTGTGGGTGAGATAAATGTCTATCCGGGCGTTCATTGAGTAACCGGACAATTGGGGTGAGGTACTCTCCCCCTAAGCGTTCGCGTCAAAAGGTGAATAGACCTCGTGAAGGCATTTGTATTGGACCACTTGCCTAGTAACCGGATCCATTCGGCTCTATCCAGTCCGAATATTCGCGTCAAACGGTAGTAGGGTAAAAGAGAATACCTTAAGCATTTGTGATTGGACCATTCGCTTAGTAACCGGGCATTGGGTATGAGGTACTCTTACTCCCAATATTCGCGTCAAACAGCAATGGGGTAAAAGCGAAAACACGACTATGAAATTCTATCAAATATTAAATATTAAGTTGAGGGGAGTTGTTTATTTTCGGTGGCACAAAATTTGTATTGACGAGTGCCTGGTTTGACTTCGTGAGGGGGAGAGTGCGTGACAGTCCAATGGTACATGAGAATTTTTCGGGTGCTTGGATGGTGATCTTAATTTCCTATGATGTGTGACACACACTCACCGTTGTCAGAAGTTTCATGTGTCATAGTACATTCAACTCTTCAATACATTCTCGATTGGTCTTATTTGATTTGCCCATGCATGTTAACTATGTTTTGCTACTCAAGTCTTATAACCACGTGCTTATACCTCAGTCGGTTTGATGCCATGTTACATTATTTTGTGTTCATTTTTGGTTTCAAGGCTTTGTCAGAACATTTTCATAGAGTTTCTAATTTTTCTGCACAACGCTTGACTACCTTCATAGTTGTTTGAGCATGTTGTTGGGCAACCCAACTGGTTTTTTTTTTTTTCCTCCAAGTTCTTGAAAAGTTGCTTGACCATTTCATTAGGAAAGTTGCTTCGTTCATTTTTTTTTTTTTTTGGCTCTTAGAACTTTGTCCTTCCCTGACAAAAAGGGGGAGATGTTTTCTGCCATGTGTTTTTCTAGTGTTTGTTTTGCAGCTTCACAAGACGGACGCATTCACACTCTGTTAGGGGATACTCCCTCCGTCCCCTAAAGTTAGACACTTTCGGGAGTACGTGCCATTTTTAAATTGCCTATATCTTTCAATTCATAACGTTTTATGTGATTTTCAGAACTTTGTTTAAAAGAACTAATTGAAATCTATCAAACGAGATCGAGATCCATATTGCTTATATAAAACATTACAGATTAAAAGAAATAATCAATTTTTCATAGCGCTGGAATAGTGAAAGTGTCTAACTTTAAGGGACCGAGGGAGTATTTTTTTTTTACTGAATAGTGTGTTTTGTTTTGTCATGGAAGTGCCAAAGGGGGAGAAAACTGGCCTGGAAACAGAAAATCTTCCACTCACCTTCCCACAAGACTCGCAACACCTCCAACCAGAACCATTCATGTGGAACGTCTCGCAGAATTTTCCCTCCTCATATGTAGAACTAGAGTGAAAAAAACTATCGTCAACAACTCAAAGTAGTAAAGATAAAAACAAAAATGGCAATCTACATAAATAGTTTGACATATTTTGTATCTACCTATGATCTTTGAATCACTATCTATCAAAAAAACAAATCTTTGAAATACCACCAAACTCATAATACAACACAAACAGAGAACACTTCGTGAAGGGAAAGGGCACCATGTTGACACCTCTAAGGTTACATCAGGGTCATGTGACCCCATCATCCAGCAGTTACCCTGCTGATAAATATGCTATGTCTAGATATATTATAATGGGATTATGTGCTATATGAAACCACAGTTCGACATTTGATGTCCATTAATAATTGGATATAGGGTTAATAATCTACTTGCCCCTCAAACTATTCAATTTTTAGTTACTTCCCCTTCCAACTACCGATGACTTTACTTCCCCGTCTAACTATCCAATTTTTATCCAGTTAATCCAATTAGCCAATTTCCATCCAATTGATAGATGGAAAACAGAACCCCAAGGGTACTTATGTCTATCCCTACCAATATATGTATATATGTATATATTTTCATCTTCTTCCCCAAAACTCACAGTCCCCATTCAAACAAATCGCCATCCCCACTTGAAACATCAGTAGAGATCACATCATTCCCCTCTTTGTCAACTTTTAATGTCATAGCCAGGAATCTACATGATGCCAATCGATATTCTCCTCTTTCAAGAAACTCCTCTTCTGAAGAAGATCGCCTCACCTATTTCTCAAAGAACTAAAAAATGCAATGAATTATGTAGTGTGAACTGCGAATTCAGTAGTTCAAGAATTCCAGTCAAAGGGTTTTCTGTCACCGTATGAAGGAATCCCCCAGAAGATTCGCCACATTCATCTCCCATGTTAAGGACAGGAACACCCAATGAAACAAGGGAAAAGATATAGGCACTAACACTTTGCACTAACAATTGCACCAACTCTCTCACATGGGATATGTGGGCCCCACATATGAGTGGTAGGTCCCACATATCTCAGGTGAGAGAGTTGGTGCAATTGTTGGTACAATTGTTAATGCTTGTAGCAAACCTGATGAAACAAACAAAATGAAGAGAAAATTACGGATTTGTTTCAATCGTCTCTCCAGTACTGCAGCATTATTTGAGGGGGCTTCTTCCCCACAATTCCTCAATTGCAAAGAAGCTAACTGGCCGCTGCTGAAGCTCACCAAATCCACCAGAGGGAGGCCGGAATTTCTAGCAACGAAATTGAGAGAGAAAGCCGGTCCTCTGCCACCTAAAAACATATCCCCACTCCCTCTCTCTCACAGATTTTTTTTCAGTTTAAGGGTTAGGTCTTCTTTTTTAGATGAAACAATGTTGGGTTTTCTATTAGGATTAGAGCACGATTTTGGGGAGAAAGGGTGGAATGTCCAAATTACCCTTTGTCTACTCCGGCGCCAAATACACCAGTTGGGATGTTTTCCATCCATCAGTTGGATGGAAATTGGCTGATTGGATTAATTGGGTAAAAATTGGATAGTTGGAGGGGGAAGTAAGTCATTCGGTAGTTGGAGGGGGAAGTAACTAAAAATTGAATAGTTTGAGGGGCAAGTAGATTATTAACCCATTGGATATACTACATGATAGAGGGGTCGTACTCTAATAAAAACCATCATCAACAATAACCATATTTCGTTTACTACCTAGTGTGACACAATATTTTTTTTACGTGGGCCTTACTGTAGCAAATAAAGTGAACTTATTGTGTTAAGTAGTACACAAATGTATTTCACAAACAATCTCACGAATTTTGGGCGTCAACGAATAACAAGTGGACTCTCTCTGTACTTTTTCTTTTGGTTATGGGCCTTATTGATTCACATTTTTCTTTGTCCACACTTTTACTTTCACAAACATTACAAAGGAACTTCTCAATTTGAAATTATACAGATCACGTTTTTCTCCTTTTTTTCTTTCAACCTAAATCTGACCCCATTGAGAGAAATTCCATGAGTCACCACTGTGATAGGGTAGTATTAATTTGAACAAGGCATAACAGGTAATACTTTAATCAGTTGTTCTGACTGGCTTTTGTGATCTCCAAAACATTCCTAACCATATGTAGAGCACCGGAATCCCATTGGCATTTGTCGATTAGAACAAAGTCTGAAACATATACAATGCATAGTTCTCACCAAAAGTACAAACAGTATTAAGAATTTTCAATCTATTGCAAATAGCAAAATAAAGTAAAATAAAATAAAAAGAAGGAAATTCACTGACCCCATGGTTGAATCAGGGAATAACACCTCAAAGAGATTTATATTGAGAATATTTTTGCCTAATGCCTTTATGCATTTGGCTGAAACTGAGGAGTGTCTATACAATTAGCTAAAGAACCCGCTCCTCTGTCTAGGGTTTTAAATGATTTTTATAAATTCAAATACTTAAATAAAAAAGTACAGCAGAAATTGATACTCCTATTAACAAATAACACTACAAATTCATAAATTAAAAAAAACCACATAACTGACCATTCACTAAACAACCAAATTCATAAATTTAAAAAAAAAAAAAAACCCCAAAAAAAGCGCTACCAAAGTCCTAAAAGTGCGCATTTTTTCCTCTTTGTTGCAGTGTCTGCCTTTTTCGGCTGGCATTACTAAAAACAGAACTAATTACAAAATAGACAAAACAGAACATAAACCACTGTAACAGAGTGCACTTGAATTGTGAATAACCTAATATCCCACTACAAATTAATCCATAAACACGTAATTAAACATTCACTACGCAACCAAATTCAGAAAAATGCAGGAAAAGCACTATTAAAAAGCCGATAAAGACGCATTCTTACTTTCTACTTATTTTTAGTGCCCCTTTTTTCTTTTTTGGCTGCGAGTACTAATAATCAGAACTACTCCTAAAACATAGAACAAAACTGGAAACAGAGCATAAGACACTGAATCATTGAAAAATGCTTACGCGCATCGATCGCAGAGGTCGGCAAACTCGCCGGTCCGGCGACGCCACCCTTTCCTGGGCCGTTCCAACGCATCGTTACAAAGAGAATTGAAGCAAATCCTCGTCGAAGAAGATGAGAACGACATCATCGAACCCTAGGCCGGTCTTAGAGAGAGAAAGCGGAGGCGCAAAAAGCGAGTGAGAAAAGACAACAGCGAGTAGGCATAGTGTCGAGAGAGAGAGTTGGATTGAACCGAACGATAACGACAATAGAAACTCCCAGAGAGATGGGAGTGGACGAACGGTATCCCTGGGTTGAAGATGAGACAAGGGCTAATCAAGAGAGAGGGAGGAGTGATGGCTTGCAGAAGGTTCAGAGAGAGAGAGAGACAGAGAGAAGAGTTCACCACGACGGCACGACCCAAGTGTTTCAGAAGCCGTATATCTACGTACAAGTTTTCCTACTAACGTTTGTACTCTCTCTCTCTATCTCTATCTCTCTCTCTCTCTATATATATATATATATTGTCGTCTCTCATCGCTGTCACTGCGACAGTGGTGGAAACTCCGGTGAAAATCTTACATGGCACTAGTGGAGAAAATTTTGGGTGCAAATAGAGTAGGCCCAGCAGGGTACACGAGCGCCAATCTCGGTCATCCAAAAGTGTTTCAGACGGTCCAGATTTGTCCCTCCGTTTCTCCCCTTTCTCTCCCCTCTTTCTCTCTCTCAAATTCGGACAGCCCAAAATATTTTTGGATTGCCGAGATGCACGCTGATTACAGCCACGTGGTATTCAACCAACACCCAAGTTTTTCTCACGAGGTTTTCCCATTTCTCCTAAACATGTCATTTTCCTCACTTGATTGTTCCAAAAACTGAGTAAAGTCAGAAATTGTCTTAAGTCAGTTTTTTAGAGTGATGTATTGTGAGATAGTGGTCTGTCTCGTAAACGAAATAAGTCAATTTTAAGTTTAAGCCGAATTTGTAGAACAACCCGAGTTTTAGCGGCTGTGTTTGGTTAGATAGTTTAGTTTAGTTTTGATGATGTCAGCAGGTGTAATGAGTGGACAGAGATAGAGAGAGAAATGAGGAAAATGATGATATCATCAAAACTAAAACTAAATAGGAAAACGAACAAGGCCAGCATATTTAGGAGTTTAAGCACTTTTAGCTAAAAACGAAAAACTCACCCCAAATAAAGGGTATTTTGGACCTTTCTCCTATAATACAGAGGGATTGGACTCATCAGTCTCTCGATTTTTTTATTATTCCTGGTCTAAATAGATGATCGGAGACGTTCATCTTGTAAAACTCATTAAGTGCTACAATTGCACACAAAAAAAATTATGTAATTATGTTGATCGAGAGCCGATGATCAACCATTTGAATCATTTATCTTCAAAAAATAATTTTTATCCAGCGTACAAGGTGGATTCTTTTTGATATAAATATGACTCGAACGGCCAATCACTGGTATCCAGTCAGCATAAATTTTCCATGGTTGAAATATTAGACCAATCTATATAATAATGGAGCTCAGTGTTTGAAATCCCTATATTTTCGACCCTTGGATCTTAATTAAAGGGCTCAGATTGCAAGGGAACTACTTAAAGGTTGAGATTTGGTCGTTGGGTAGAGGCTCAATACTCACCGTTGGATGCCTTCCCCTCTTATCTGCCGTGAATAATGCTCTCTCTCACCCAAATTTACTCTCTCCCCCCTCTCTAGCTCTCACCCACGTTATCCACTGCTGTGAACAAAACCCATGTCTCTATGTGTAAACAATTTTCTCCTTCTCTACCACAATTGTTGGATGCAAATCCAACGGACAGTGGAAGTTCGGCTCTTTTCAAAAATCAACAAAAACCATATTGCAACCAGCCGAATTCATTACTAGATGCAAATTCACTGCACTGTTTCGACTCTTCAAAAATCGGTAAGCCTATGCAACCATATCTCTCTCTCGGGCTCCACCCCCCCCCCCCCTCCTTCCCTCTCTCTCCCCATTTTCCCCCCTCAAATTGAGATGTGCTTTCAACTTGCATTCTGCATGTTCGACAAAATGTGTGAGAGACGATATACCATCATGTATACCTCCGAATAAATTTAATTCTTTTGCGTGTTCGATTGCCATAGGCCATTGTCTTTGTTATTAAATTACTTAATGTGAAGCTTCATTTTGTTATAAGTTTGAAAGAGATTTTTGTGATTTTTCTACTGAAATTTATATCTGTAGTTGAGACATTTTTGTGGTTTTTCTACTAAAATTCACATTTGAATACAAATGCACATTTTTTGTTATCAAATTAGTGAATGTGCAACCTCATTTTGTTACAAGTTTGAAAGAGATTTTGGTGATTTTTCTACTGAAATTTATATTTGTAGTTGAGACATTTTGGTGATTTTTCCACTGAAATGCATAGTTGTATAGCACATTTTTTTAAAATGCACATTTGTATAGCATTTTTGGCTATAGACCGTGGATGTTTTATTCATCCCGGGGAGGGGAATTTGAATCTTAATCAAATGAGGGAGCGGTGAACCTCCTTAGCAGTGGCTGTAATTTGGAACCTTAACCTGATATGTTCTTTTATTTCGGGAGTTTGCTCTGAAATTCTTCATGATTGTTGCTTTCTTCTCTTTCAGCCTGTTTTTTCCCCTACACTGTAATCTGTGTTGTGCATTTCGTAATACCCACCACATATTGGATAAATTGTCGATATGAATAATTTGTCTAATGTTATTCAGTCAACCCTCTCATTCTGCATAAATGTCTCTCTCTAAAGTTCTCTCTCTATGAAGTTATCAACGTGTAATTGATATACACTGAACTTTTGTCACTGCTGTCGCTGTTGGTAACGAAACATTTACAGTCCATTTTATCTTGAGCTTTATTCATGCAAAGCTATTGCACTTGGTTCTAAACATGCTTTTTGAAATTTATTTCATTTCACATGTGTAACATTTCAGTATAACAACAAAGTCGGAGTACCGTTTCTACTAACATGGACAACATTACCATTTTTGGTCAGGTATGTCATTCCGGCAAAAGTTTGTTACGATTCAATAACAAACTCACTTTATTCCATTTTCCTATGACATATCGTAATGTTTTTCCTATGAACAGGTCGACAAAGATTTACGGGCAACCATAATTAATTCTTCTGTGTCCTTTTTTTAAATGTCGTTCAATTGCAAAGCATTAGTGTAATCAATTTTTGTTTGATGTTATATAATACCTCTTTGCTTTAGTACTATATTTTTTTGTATTGTACAAGACTCTCCGAATGCAATCAATGAATATGCTTGAGTTATCGTTTTCCGCATAGTTAGATTCGATGGGTACGAGTTGATATATTTCACGCGTGTCCATCATTTGTTGAGTGCGTTAATTGATCGTTTGAGGCGTGCCTTCAAGCACGGGCATACGCTAGTTCTAAAATATGAATGGCTTTGATCACAAGTTTGGACCAAGATAGGCTCCAAAATCGAGGCACTGGCAGTCCGAACCCTCCTCAAACTAGAGAGGATCAGGACGCGACCCAAATTATCCGGTATAAGCCTGTCACCGCTGAAATTTTGGGCTGAGTTCGGAAGATTAAAGGGCTGTTAATTGGGCCGAAAAAAGTTGAGCATTGGCTTATTGAATAGCAATAATTTGGCTTATTGTTGGCATTTTTATTTATTTTTAATTGATTTTGTCCAGAATCATATTTTATTTTGAGAGGTTAGTTATCCCTTTTTTAAATAAAGCCCTTATTTTTAAAAAAATATAAAGAAATATGAAATGGCCATTCTATTGTCAGTTATTTGAGCTGATAATGAACAAATAAAAAGACAATAAAAAAATACTTACTTCAATGTATTTTTTACTCTTTTTAATTATACATTTTCACACACTTTTATATACTTTTCACATGTTATAATATACTTTTTAAAATCTTAACGACTGCCATGTGAGCTAATTTTAGAATTTTCCTTAATAAATTACACTTGCTGCCGGCAAACATAAATGTTTTCCGTTAGCAATTTAGCATGTTAAGCCAATAGCAATTGTCAACCCCAAGATGCTGGTATGGTCAACCAAAATTAGGGATTTGTTGTCTTGTAGGAGTACGATTTTAAGTTCAAAATTCGGTAAACGAAATGATTGTCACATCCATTTTTCTTATAAATACAATTTTTTTTTTGTCTTGTGAATTTTTATGTGTAATTTTGTCACTAAAAAATAAAAAGATAGTGCATTTATGAGAAAATAGAGTGTGAAAATCATTACCCTATTCCTAAATGCTACAATTTTCGTGGAGCCATTTTACACGATATTTTACTTGACTTTAATCAATATGTGCATTCTGCATAAGTTGATTCAGACGCCTTTAGTTTTTTTTTTTAAAACTAAATACTTCGAATATGATGCGCTTGCTTCAAGATCATGTTATAATAACCCTTGTTTTAGGGTAAAGTGTACAACCAGTCCAGTCACACAAAAAACAGAAAAAACAAATACTACAAGTGTGAAAAACGTTGATATGCAAGTATGATAGTGGCAGAGGCAGGGCTGCTAAATGAACCAAACAACTTGCGTTTGATTTGAGCTCGATTCGACTTTTGACTTGTTTAAACTTGCTCAAAAAAATAACCGATCTCGATCACTTTTTATTGTTTGTTTATAAATTAAAGCGAAGCTATATAGGTGTTTAGCTTAACATGCTCGTAAACAAGGGGTCGTTCTATAAATATTGTAAAGATAGAGGTAAATCAATAAATATCCAAAGGATAAGAGATCACCTTTCGTTTAGATCTTTTCACCAAGGAGTCCCTAGATTGGGAAACCTCTTCAACGAGAGAGAGAGAGAGAGAGAGAGAGAGAGAGAGAGAGAGAGAGAGAGAGAGAGAGAGAGAGAGAGAGAGAGAGAGAGAGAGAGCGAAATTTTGTGTAGGGTACAACTTTTCTTTTTCTCTAGCTTTTGTCCCTTTCAAACTTTACGAGCTTTAAGGGTTGAAAACTCGAAATTTCACGAGCTTAAATTTAGACTTGAAAGTTTGAGATTGACTTACATATCGCACTAGTCAAGTCGAGCTTAGCATGAACACAAAATTTTGAATGTGAGCCAAGCTTGACCTATTCTCAAAAGATTGTCAACTCGAGTCAAACTGAAACACGTGTAATAAGGAGTTCAGCCAAACCTAAGCAATATAGCGCTTAGTTTGTTTTGCTCGATTATCACCCCTAGGCGGAGCTCATGCAATCTCGTAAGTTTGGTTTGTGTTCAAATGCCATAAATGATAAATAGAGCTACTAGGAAACAGATGCTGGATCTATATTTGTGCGTACCAGTAGGGTCAGAGCTAATAAGGGGTAGGGTAGCACGTGCCCGTGCCAGATTAAAAAAAAAAAAAAACATTTTTGTATTGCAAAAACAGTTTTATTGTAACGGTCCGATATTTTGTTTTATTTTAAAAAAAAAAAGAAAAAGAATTTCGATTTTATTAAATCATTCAAATTCTTTTAATTACTACATTTTGTTTACATATATAAATATGTGTATCCATTTAGTTCCCAATTTCATTTAGTTCCTAACCAATTATCCTAATTAAGTCCTACACTAACTAAACTATCCTAACCGAATTGCTTCCTAACCAAAGTCAGTTTCACCTTTTGCTTTATGTCTATCAACATCTCCTCCCCTTCTCAATCCATGTTTAACCATTTTTGCTTACCATTTAAAATCAGCCAATGGCAGCCATACACACTCCCCAAATGCCTACCTTTAACCACTAAACTCATCCCTAACCTTATACCCTCTATTACCCCATAGGTTAAGAACATAACCAACTTTCCCTATATCTCACACCACCCAATTCCGAAATATTGCAGCTCTCTCTTTCACACTTATCTTCTGCCTATTCACACACACATCACAGTGAAGTCAAGGAGAAAAATAGAGAAGAAAATTAGAGTATCAATGGAGTTTTAGGAGAGAGAGACTCAAGTGGGTTTACGATACACACACCTCCACACTAAAAATCTAAATTTCAAACCTTTTCCCACCTTCTCATACGCCACCAAGCTCCAACCGTTCACCTCAACGCGCCCCGTGGCCTTCTCTCCGGTCATCTTCTCCGTTTACATTTTTTCGCCAAAAATTTCACTTTCACGCTAAGACTTCGAAGGAGAGGTAGAATAACTTTTCTCCATCTTCCCTAAGTATATTTTGATGTTTATATGTTATCTCCATTGTTTAGTAGTGAAATAAATCGAACCTATGCGCCAAAACAATCTTGACCGACTTATACTCTGTTTTTCGAAAAACCAGTTTTGCACTAGTACAGTAGCCGAAAACTGCTTCCAAAGTTACTCCAAAACTTAGTACCTAGCACCCCAATTGGATGGTGCTAAAATTTCAGGGGGGTAAGTTATAGAGGGGATAAGATAAGAGGGAGTATTATTTTTAGAGAGTTGGCCCACATTGATTTGATGTTTATAGAGGGGGGGATAAAAATAGATAGTTTGGATGAGGGATTAAACAGGGGAATAACTTTTAACTTGGTTTGGATGTTTTATAAATAAGAGGGGGTAGATGATGGAAAAAGCTGTCAAATGACTATTTTGCCCTTGTACAATTTTAGACTTGATTATGTAATAAATTGTATATAATGCAAAACTCAATATATTTAATTAATTTTGAATATTTTGAATTATTAATTAATTGATTAATTAACAAATTTTTTATTTTAAGGGAGCCTAGTGCACATAATAATTGATTAACTAAGAATCATAGGATAATTTTACCATTGAAGGGAGCCTAGTGCACTAGTGCACGCAAGATAATTTTCCATTGACTGCCCCTTTGTTTTCATCGAAGTGCTTTGGCATGTGGATGATTCCATAAAACTTATTAGTTATCACAGGAGCAACAAAAATCTCCCATGTCAAGATAAACTGATCTCACAAAAATCTCTCATGTCAAGATAAACCGATCTCACAAAAATCTCTCATGTCAAGATAAACCTCTCTCTCTCTCTCTCTCTCTCTCTCTCTCTCTCTCTCTCTCTCTCTCTTACATGTATCTCACCGGATATATCTCTTTTCATCTACGTTTTCCGGCGACTTTCAGGAGCAACGACCGATGCTTGGAAGCCCGGCGATCTGGGTACGGTTACGGTTCAGGAGCGACAGTTTGGTTATGGTTCAAATTTCAAATTTAATTTTGATTTCTAGGAATGTAAAAAAATTACAATTTTTAAGGTTTTTTTTTAATCTGAAACCCAGATCTGTTGCTTTCAGGGTTATTTTGTGATTTCTACGCCGATAAAATATTGTTGTCTAGCGTCAACAGTGGCGGGATGGTTTGTGTTGGATGATGGAGGAGAGGTGTATTGGGGAAAAAAACCAACCCTTCACTCCCGGATAATTTTTAGGGAGGTCAAGGGGTGCCAAAAAATTATCCGGGAGAATGACTCAAATGGGGGAAAAGGAAGAGAGGGTGAAGAATAATCCAGGAGAGAGTTTTGGTTGCCAAACCAAGGCAATGAGGTGGGATCCACCCCTTATCAGGGGTGATAAGTTTTAGAGGGGGGCTTTACCCCCATCCAAACGGGGCCTAGAAGTATTATTTTATTCCATTGTGTACAATAGTGTTTCGGACCCCACTGAATTATCTTCTACGTGTAATACCATGAACCAATTTGAAATGATTTTGTCTATCTCGTCCGAAACCAGTTTGTAATTCCTATCGAAACTTTTGTTAACATGCAGAAAATTTATTTGTTGTGGAGTGTCTATGCCATGCATGATATTGATTTTTGTACTAACACGTGTTCCTTTCAAGTTCCAATATGTACAGCTTGCAATAGTGTGGATGCATGCTTGGTTAAAAGAAAATTTCTTAAACTGATGTGTTCCCTAGACTAAATGGTAGAACTTATTATTTCATTAAAATAATATTTTCATGTTAGTAAAAGGTAGCAAAGAGTAAATGTTTCCTATTTTATGAAAGTCCATGAACATATTTTTTAAGCAAACTGATGCAAACCAGTTAGAGTAGTTATATTTCAAAACCTATTCAGTGTGATTACTTTTGGAATTCCGCAAGTTAATTTTTATCTCAAGCTAAAAGCTAATGAATCTTGATGTTTACGAAAAGTTAATTTAATCTCAAATGAAGTATAGCTAATATCCTTTTGTGTGTGTCAAGTCATAATGAACCCGAAAGTCACAAGGACCAACTTTAAATATTTTTTTTTTAACATGAATTGTTCTCTCTTAAATGTATCGTTATCACCTTGCTTCGCATATTGTGTTCAATTACCACGAAATTGTTGTATTGTTAGATCGGACAAATAGGTTCCCAGGTTTGGTGTTCGTATATAGAATTCTCATAGACGTTAAGTTAATGGGAAAATTGAATAAGAATTTCGGATGGCATTTTGATGAGATGAATGGCTGTCAGCCAATGATTTTGGAAATGGAGATATTGTGATTATGGATTGATAGAGATTCGGAACCCTAAGTTGTGGCATTTTGTGATTACTCCATACTGAATTATTTGGTGATATAAGGGTGATTAATTTGTATTATAGACCGAGTCACGACTATATACTCCCGAGGTTACAGTCAGTTCCTCGTGGGCCCAGTGGTACAGTCAGTCCCTGGGAAATTCATCCTTGTGAGGCGTTTGATGAATTCCGACTAAGTAGATAACTTAAGCTTTCATCTAGGCTCACAGTCAGGGCAAGCAAGGAGGAGTTGAATCACGAAATGGTCATAGACTTGGTGGTTATTCAGGAGGTTGTTCTCTAGGTTGAGAACTTAGGAGAAAACGTAAGCTAAAGGCTAGTTAATGAAATCATTTGTTTGTTATTCAATTCTGTACTTTCTTTTGAATATGCATGAACTGTGGTTAATTGTAATGTAAGGGTTGGTGGGTAGGAGTTATCTATTGGGTGATTTATCACTCATGGAGTTGTTATGGCTCTGACATTTTACGCCAGGTATTGAAGGAGAAGGAGAAGCATACTACCAGATGGAGGAGTTCCCTACCGAACAGATGACAACAGAAGATTGGGATCTCAACCTAAACCTCTAGAGATCCATCACCTCCTTTATTTTGTGGGACAAATGTAATTTAATTTTCCCAAGAAAAGTACTATGTTTATTTGTACTCGAACTAAGACAATTATGTTATTTTCGCTGCTTTATTAATGAGATCCTTTTTATTTATATTAATCTTTTATTTAATGATTTAAATTAATGCTTTTGAAAATCGGGGCGTTACATTTATTCTTCAAACCGTGTATGTTATTTTTTGTTAGATGAGTGATAAATCGATGATAGTGTGTAATTTTTGGGTATTAAGTATGTTGATGGATAATTAACATATGTAAATGTGTATCCTTTCGAATACTATAAATAATTAATCTTAGAACAATTGTACTTTTTTACACTAATTACTCCCTCCGCACGTAAAGAACTACCAAAAAATCTCCAATTTTTGGATTAAAAAATAAAGCAATTCCATGCATAATTTTCATACATCTTTTTGACACAAAAATAAAGAACTAATTGATTTTTGTTTTCCGAAAAATTGCTCGTCGTTTTTATAATAGATTATCTGTGAGGGACAAAGAGAAGGAGAATATTGATTTTGGATGCTACATCCGAGTGCGTGCAATAAATGAGAACGAAATGGGGATCAACACGAGTGTTGCACTATGGACTTGAGACAAATTCGCCAACTACGGTGCTTAAGATTGTTAGAAAATATGTTTACTATTTGTGATATACTCATTAAAACCGAATACAATAAATCAGAATTCGAAACCTGGAAATCAATGAGAACGAAATGGTGATCAAGACGAGTGTTGCACTATGTACTTACTACTTAAGATAAATTTGCCCGCTTCGGTGTTTACGGTTTGCATGGACGTCAATCTCCCAACACTACTTGATTGAATGCCCTATAGAAGTAACACTACAATCGGTGGTCTGTCGAACCTCCTAATGTTTTGCACTCTCTCAAAATAAATGACTCTAAATCAATGAAAATATGAACTATAAAAAATTCAACTAGAATGAACTAGAATGAATGAGGAACCTCGTATTTATAGAGATGTTCATGACTCCACGAAAAAGTCACGAAATGAAGTGACAACTATTCATCCAAATAGATGCTACCGAACAAACACAACTTTACACTTAAAATTTTCATTCACACACAAAGAAAAATATAATATCCAAAAATATTTTCCAACAATGGTTGTATCGATGATGACAACACCATTTCAGACTGTCGTAGAGAGAGAGAGAGTGTGTGTGCGCGCGCGCTTGTGGACGACGACGTTCGTGGTGGTGGGTGTGCAAATGACGGCGATGCCGTTTCCAGAGGAGGGTGCCAAAGGTGGAGGTGAAACAAAAGGCTACCACTAGGGTTCAGGACCAATAATTAAGTTCTCCTTCTTTTTATGTTTTTTTTATTTTGGTCTACTTTTACAAGCGAAGTTCTCGCATTTCTTAAAAAAGGAAAATTATGTTTACAAACT
This sequence comes from Vaccinium myrtillus, assembly GCA_016920895.1. Taxonomy (NCBI): domain Eukaryota; kingdom Viridiplantae; phylum Streptophyta; class Magnoliopsida; order Ericales; family Ericaceae; genus Vaccinium; species Vaccinium myrtillus. The sequence goes on along the minus strand of CM029275.1, from coordinate 21,892,191 downwards.
CGCATATACTAAATGACTATTTGAAGACCCCCCTTCATTATTCATACTCCTATGTCATTACAGGTTAAATCAAAACAAAATACATTTTCCCTGTGAGTATCTATGTAATAAGAAAGAGCGGTTTTTGAATCCTTATAAATATTAACCTTTCATTTGTAATCCTATAATTAAGAGAGTGTTTGATAAATCTAAGCGGTCCATTTTTTGTTTTCAAGAGTAGCTTAAGGAACGGCCTGGATTAATTTCCGAAACATAGCGAGATCACGTCCACTTATTTTCTTCTTTAGACTGTCCCATGTCTCTCTCCCCAAATTCCACAATCTCCTTCACGTTTCTTTCCTTTTCGTTTGGATTTTCAAAATCATTTGTATAGTTTCTATCATTCGTTCTCTCTTATTCACTCCCTAATCTCTCTGTAACCCTCGCATGTCAATTGTGTCTGAGTTTTTCGTAGTGTTTCGCCTCCCTCTACCCACCGTTGTCACACTTCGTGCCCGTGACAAGCTCTGTATGTGGGAGTTTAGAGGCTGTGAATAGTTAATGTATGTATAAACATTGGCGAGGATTCTATTTTTTACTTAATGTAAGAATAAACATTGGCGAGGATTCTATTTTTCATCTTTTTATTTCACACTTCAAATCAGTATAAACATTGGGAGTTTCGGCTTTATCTACTTCTATCAAGATTTGATACAAACTTTGAGGCTCGGTTCCTGCAATTCATTATGGTTCAATTTGAAAGTTCCAAATATTGCGCCAATAATGTTGGTATTTGTCCCAGTAATGAAAGTGAACCCCATCACCAATCCTTACCCTTTTTCCTACCAAAACCCAAAATTTGAGTAAAGAACCTAAAAATTTATCTTCAATGCAATACCCATTTTCCTACCTATTTTTAGTTTTACCCTTTTTCTTAACCAAATTTGGGAGATCCCCAAATCCACAATTTTTTGTCCCAATCTTTCTTTTCACTCTCTTATTAATTACAAGTGTGCAATTTCTAATCAAATTTGAATAGAAAAAAGGGTTTTAACATTGGAGAGAGTTTTGACCAAATTTTTACTAAAAATTTGGGTAGAAGAAAGGAGAAGAGCTGGTGATGCTCTTGTAGGTCTAAACTAAGTTTCTGACTTTGGTTTGAACAAAGAGCTAATCTACATTTTGGTAATTATAAATTTAAAATTTATATAAGCCTCATTTTTAAAGGTATAGTGTAATAGGAGGTGGCTTAGGGTGGTTGGTTGGAGTTAGGATATGATGTTGTGTGCCTTACGCACGGACAATTGGTAGATCAATTAATATGCTTGAATTATTGGTTTTCGCATAATTGGAATCGTTTGAAAGAAGGTTGAAATATTGCACATGCGTTCAATATAATTTGGGTGTGTATCAAGGGTGCACCAATTGTTTAACCCGTGTCTTTAAGCATGAATTGTTTTGACCCATGTCTTTAAGCACGGACATGCGCTAGTGATCTCACATTGTGGGAGGGGGAGAATATCTCCATGTTCCATGTTAATACCTTGGAGGCTTGGACCCAACTCAGTACAGAATGTAGTACAATAGGATCAGCTGGAATAACAAAAATGCCTGAGATTTAAAGTACTTCTAGATAAACTTTATTTCAACAATAAGTTGAGACATTGTATGATTATATTGCCTTCATTCTTTTGTTTATTATAGAGAAATCAATTTAATTAGAGAGGTTCAGGGTCGAATAAGATTCCACCTTAGAAATTTTAATTTGTATCGAATCACTTTCCAAGGGGTGTTGAAATCATGCCTCCTTTTGAATTGGATTTAAATTATATTTAGGAAGTAACAAAATAAACCCTGGAACTGTGGAACTGTAATAGTACAAATCATTTAACAAACAACCCAATGGGAGATGTATCTTTCATGTATTGTTTTATCCTTGTATGATTCTGTACAAACAGAAATACCACACATTAAGTAACATTTGTTATTGGTGGACAGCCGTGGAAGTTTTGAATAAAAATGAATCCCCAAGCAAGGCAGACAAAAATGTCAAATAGGGGTAAATAAAGTAGCCAAACCGTGGTCCACACTTATTTGGATCTTGTCATATGCCATCAGAGCCTTCTTGTTAGACTTGTATGTTGTTTTTCCTCTAGCTAGAACCTCACCGTCTACGTCTATGATACCTTCTTTTGTGGCATCATCGATTCTTGGACCGGGCTCCAACACAAACGCTTTCACCTGTAATATGGCGCAAGAAATGGCGCAAGAAACAGAAGCAACAAGTTAGATTCATATGCATATGGCGTGGCCTAGATGGCAGATATCTTCTGAAATTAAGAATGTTGTTCTGATCTCTATTATTCTAATGTTGGAATGGACTCAAATAGGAAAGTGAGTCATTAACCAAAGCTGGAATCACAAAGCCGAACTAAGCAAGAATGATATCCCCACACTGTCATATTCCAGCCAACCCATAAAAGAAGGAAACATACCAACTCTAAACCCCAAAGGTTGGTGCAATGGTAGTCACCTGACAACCATAAGCCTTAGGAAGCCTTTAGTCTGTTGTTCCCTTCCCATCCGTGTAATACCAATCCCTGATTTCGCCCAGCTTTAAGTGGGGGCCCCATGATTGGGCGGTGAGATTTGTTCAATTTACCAAGTTTTTTTTTTTTTAAAAAAAGAAGAACATATAGACTCTAATAAATATCCTAAAAGCCTTTTTCTTCCAAGAAATAACCAAAACTCTTGATAAGATTGCCTATCGAGGTGGCCAGGGGGAGATTCAGAAGTTGCAGATGTGAAAATTCATGCACTTCTAGGTCAGAACTATTTAGTATGGACACAGCGCAATACTACATATTTCAGTAATTATTACTATTTTGTACACATTGCACGTACAATAGACAATTCCCCCACGTGGGCTCTCTCACACCCTACTCACAAGTGTGCACACCCGCATGTGTACTCACCATGTGCACCGTCCTAGGTGTGCTCCTGCCTGAACCCTCTTAGATGCACTCTCAGTGTGCACCTCACAAATGAACTCATTTTTTTCCTTTTATAGCCATCCACCCCCTTAATGAACGGCTAGGATCTTTTTCATCCAACGGCCATGTTCTCCTTCTAGAATCCTCCTCGAAAATATTTTTCATTCTTCATATTTCCACAATATTCTAGAACTCTCTACAAAACTTTAGCATATAGTAGAGTCTTTCTAAAATCTTCTACAATATTCCTAAATCCTCTGGAATTGTCTGAAACCCTCTAGGTTTCCCCCCTTTCTTCCAGAAAGATCTAAAACAACAACTACCATGAACAATTACTATTCTAGGTCTATGGAGAGTCAAAGTGTTGACTCTCAACAACAACTACCATGAATAATTACAATCTAGAGAAACAATCAACATGATCCTATTATGAGAACCGAGTCGACCGCTAGATCTAAGGGTCTTTGAACCCGAAAGCAAAAGAAATAGGCTTACTCTTCTTTCTTTTTTTATCAATTAATTCAAAATTTCAATCAGAATTCAAACCTATGTAAAATGTAACCAATTCTTTCATTTCTTTGGGCTATTGGCCATCTGCTGGGAGTTTCGGGTTTAATACCTGATATTTTAGCAACAGATCTAAGTGTAATACTTGGTGGATTGATCCTTTTTGGAAAAGGAATGTGTGCGAGTTGTTTATTCTAGAATATGTTTTATTTTCCTGACAATTTCATCTCTATCTGGAATACCACAGTCTCCGCAACATGGAGAGTTCCTGCAAAAAATTGAACTAATGCTGGAAGACAATAATATTTTAAGTAAACCAAGGTAATATGATGAACTCACCTTAAAGTACAAGACATGCGGTGATTTGACATGATTCCCCTTGTTAAGTTCTGTCATCAGTGCTAACAAAGCTAACTTTGGGCAATTCCTAATAAGGATCAAGTCCAAATAACCATCCGAGAACTGTCCAACCAGCACAAAAAGAATGTAAAAGTCAACCAAGCCAATTAATAAGAAAAACTAAGAGTCTTTAATAGAAATCTAAGAACTCCGTATCTATGCCAAAGACCATCAGAGGTAGGTAAAAGAGTAACATTTTCATAACTACTTCTTGATTGATTCTATTGCGGCACTTTTGTGTGTAGGTTCAGCACTAAAAAGTCAGATGTTGTTTACCCGTAAAAACAAAATAAAAAACACAAAAAGTCAAAAATACAAAACCTTGGCATCGGGTGCTGCCATTGCGTTTTCACCTCCCCATGTTACATTATGGAGCCAGACCGAAACAAATGGGCCATCCATCTTCCTCCAATTCAAGTTCTCCAATTGAACAGTGGGACCTCCATAGCTACCTTGAAAACCAGGTGCGGGAGCAGCTACCTTAATAGGTTCATCATGACTGCTGGGCTCTCCATAATCTTCAAAACCAGGAGCAGGCACAAATGAAATACGCCCATTGTATTTCCTGAGATTAAGTATTCGTTGAAGACCCTGCAAATGCAGTAGTTGTTAGGAAATATAAACTCGACTTTGCAACAACTTTACTTATCTGTTGATCTGTTCTATCAAAAGCATCTCATTGCACCTTCAAAGCTGTGTTCATCTTTAGTAAATTAAACAGTACTTCACATGGCGGCTATCCCGAAGTAGGCGCAGATTAGCTAGGAAAGAGTAACGTCCTGCCTCCAACAGGACGTTACATCTTGAGTAGCTAAACGAAGCCGTTAAGACGTAGAGTAGCTACGAGTAGTTCCGCTACGAGGAGCGAAGCTACTGAGGAGCTACGATAAGTTTCCATCTTGATAACTAGACTATCCTCTGAATTTTCGTATTTAGATATATACATCTGCGCGCGGGGAACATAAGTTAATCGGCATGATGTGGAAATAATTAGCATGTTAGCTTGCTAGAAGAATGAACCCTTAAACAATTTTTGGCCTATTAATACCGATTAACTTACTTTTAAAAGTAAGTTGACCTATTTAGCTTGCTAGAAGAATGAACCCTTAAACAATTTTTGGCCTATTAATACCGATTAACTCCGGAAATTCTTTTTTTAACAAGCTACATTAGCAGTAAAAGTAAGTTGACTGTTCTACTTCCATGTGAAGTACTGTTTAATTTACTCGTAGCTCATCCAAAAAATGGGCTTCTCCTCATTTGCCACATCAGGGTGGTGTGTATTTTTTTTTATTTTTTTTTTTTTTTTTTTTTGAACTGCAAAAAAAGGGTGCTCTTGTGGGGACTTCACTGCACCCTGAGGCCCTGGCCCCGGGGTCACCGGTTGACGGCCAGATTTAACCCAACCCATAGGAAGGGACCCACCACCAGGGCACCAGTGGAGTGCATTACACCCCCCAGCAGAGCCCGGAAACGTTTCTTTAACTCTTTCAGGAGTCGAACCTGGGACAAAGCTGCGGCAAGTTAATGCCTCCACCATTGGGCCACCATCCCCGGTGGTGTGCATTTGGGGTGCACAAATGGTGTACCCATATCATTTTCCAGTAGTTAATCAAAAGAGAGGGTTGAGAAAAATCTGGGTCTCACACAAAGTCATCGAGCAGTAAAAAGCACTGATTCATATGATAGATAGTTAAGTTGTGCTTTGAAGACATTTATAACAAGATATGAAATAAATATAGATATATGAAAGCAAATCTTAATGTTAGAGAAACAGAAAGAACAATAATATCTATTCATCATATGGAAAATCAGACGCTACTTCTAAACAGTTCCATTATGAAGCTTCGAACACATAATAAATGCAATATACACGTGAGGAACTTACATAAAAATCAAAACGAGCACTCCCCATCCATCTATACTTCTCAGATTCAATGTCAATATCTGCCACCAGACCTGGAATATAACAGGATTTTGTAAGCACTGGAAATATAGCTACCGCTAACAGCAAAGAACCAATGTATAACTTCGTCATAATCCATCCACGATAACAAACACAATATTTAAGTTATAATAGGATTAAGCTTGAGATGTAAAGATATCAAATAGACATACCCCATGCAAGCGTCAAGACACTAAAGAACCTGGTCTCCCCTTGCGAGATGGTAGCTACGTCCAATGAGCACCTTTGCCTGACAGTAGAAGGAGTTGGCAGTTATTTCTGTAGCAAACAAAATCCAATTCGAAAGAAAAAAGTGGCGATTAACTATTCCCAACAAAGTTGTCGTAGAGAGCATAAGCAACCTCGAATAATAGCAAGAATTGCATAAAAAGCGGTACACGGATGACCAACCGAATCCAAAAGAGATTTTGCCATGCCATTTCCAGTACCTCCAATAAAAAATACTTCACGTCAGATTTAAAATTCTAAAGAAAAAGTGGTCAAGGAACAATAATTTTGTGGCATAAGATTGCCATACTTCACTTGCAGTAGAGACCTTCGTTGGATTTTGTACCTGACTACCCTTACAGCTAATATAAAATCAAACCTTTCATTTCATTTATTCATTCAATAAACCTTGAAGAAACTATAATTGGGTAGACAAACCTGCAGGTACTACTCCAAGAGGTATTTTTATTGCTGTATTCCAATCCTCTCTCTCAAGTAGTCCATTTACTACCTACTAAAATTTGCAAGTGGATTAGAAAAATGGTGGAGGTGCAATAGATGCATCAAATCAAGCAATAAAATAGATTTGAAGACTCTGAACTAATCTCAAACTCAAAGAAAGGCAAATGCAAGTCAAACCCATATCGCAATTGCACACATCCTTTCAGTATCACATGTAACACGTTACAGAGGTTCAGCCTTAAGCGTTGCAACTTAAGGTTCACTTAATTAACTTCCAATCATGCCATGGAAACGAAAATGTGCAAGACACCATTGGTGGACTTGTGTGAAGTACCAATCCTTACTTATAATCCACCATTCAAGCTACATAACCATAAAAAGTCAAACTAAGAGCGAAGAATGCATTCACAGTCTATTTCCTTGAACAGCTAGTTAAAATTATGAGTAGGATAAAAGGTGACATACATTTTGAATTTTGTTGAAGTTTGAGGAAACAACTTAAAGGGCGGATAGCCTCCAGTTGAAGTCTCTAAGTCATTTATTTGACTTTCATAGTCATTTTTAGCTCACTTTGTAGTTAAGTAGACCAGGATTGGTAAGTGAACAGGAAATGACTAAAGGATCAACTACCCTCTATGGGTACCATCACAACTTTGGAAGTGTCTTTCATTCTAAAAAAGTACATTGACCATCAGTGATGATATCAATTAGCAACATCACAAAACACTCTAGCTACAACTTCGACTCATTCCGTATTGACTCCATAAGTACCTATTAGCGTTTGTTGAATTCAGCTGTAATGCAGATTATATCCGTATACTCATGCGATAATTTACATAATAAGCAGCCAACCTCAACCAAGATCCCATCCCCGCTGACACAAATTATTCCGTCATACTTAGAGAGATCCAATGTTTGAGCAATTTCCTTCGCATGGAGCTGATGCTTAGTTTCTGAAAGTGAGAAAACGAAATCAACAAAAATGAAAAGTTGCATCCCAGAGTAGTGAGAAATGTTGCAAGGACACAACATGAACTACAAACCTTGCAGTGTATACTCAACATTAGCATCTTCTAACAGTGGTTTCACATCGTCAAGGAATATCTTAGATGCAGATTTCTTCCCCCCAAATGGATTCACAAAGATGAATAGCCTCTTTGGCCGATCTGGTATAGAAAATCAAGAAGGAAAATATTATTGCCATAGACTAATAATTATAAAAATTAAAACCAAAATGGTCAATCTTCAATTAACTATTTCGAAATACATACTCTCAAATTCCGTATTGCATAATTTTTGTCTCAAGGAAACGAGTCCTATGACCAAATTAGAAAATTCACAATGTAAACCCAATAATCATCTCGTTCATATAGGCAACAAAATCCAATTAATTAGTCAACCGATTCCAAACTGGCCAATTTACAGTTTTGGGATAACCTTATAGATTTATTATCACTACCAATTGATAAATATACATATCACTGGATCAGAATAATCCTGTATTTAATTGTTGGGAAAATACTGGAAAAACGTACTCTACTCCTATATTGTAAGATTCAGTAACCAAACAAAGTACGTTGATTGGATCAAATACTGAAGAGCTAACTCCAAATTTCAAATTCATTAAATGCACAACACATCTGATTTCTCAGTTCACTTATTGCACATTAAGACTAGGAACCAAATATAGCAAATCCAGACATTTAAAGTTTAAACACATGGATACCATGGAGCGGACGAGACCAAGTCCTAGAAACCGCCCTACCAAGTTACAAAATTTCATTAGAATCATACACTCCTAGTAATTTCTTTCTCCAAAACGCAAAAATTAAACAAGTTCGCCCGCCCAAAAAAATTATTAGCATCCTCTTGAAATGAATATAAATGAACAAAATAATATACATATACAATTTTATAGGTTGTACTACTCCTATGTGATAAGATTTAGTAACCAAACAAAGTATGTTGATTGGATAAACTACTGAAGAGCTAACAATCCAGATTCCAAATTCAGTAAATGCACAACACGTCTGGTTTCTAGTTCACTAATTGCACATTAAGGTCCTCGCGAGGACACGACACCAATAACAACTAATTGCACTTTAAGACTAGTAACCAAATAGAACAAATCCAGACATTTAAACACATGGATACCAAGGGGTGGACGAGTCCGAGTCCTTGAAACCACCCTACCAAGTTTCAAAATTTCATTAGAACCATGGCAATTTCTTTCTCCAAAACGCCAAAATTATACAAGTTTGCCCGCCCAAAAAATTTATTAGCATCCTCTTGAAATGAATATAAATGCACAAAATAATATACATATACAATTGTATAGGTTGTAGTACTATTTTGTAAAATGTAAATAATTCAAGGGTCGTTCGCCCACCCAACATTGAAATTCTACGGCCCTCGTATATGAACATAGAAATACGAACAAATAGCCTGTACGTATGCATTCACAACGATTTGAGCAAACGGAAAGTACCTAAAGAATCAATGAATTCTTGTAGCTTCTCGCACCAAAGCCTAAGCAAGTCCTCCGATGGAGGCTCAAACACGAACGTCTTCCTCACCGGAGGTCCCCTGCTCCCGACACAGCAGATATTCCCACTCCCGACAACGGCCCTGATCTTGATCCTCGAGCCTTCGGTGGAGAATCCGAGGACCTCCTTGTCCACCGCCAAGCAACGGTGCCCCCCGCCCTCCGTCCACCGGATAACGCCGTCGACGGTGAGATTCACCGCCGTGACGGTGCCGTTGACCAGAACCCGGTCGGAGAGTAGTGGGGTGGGCTCGTCTCCTCCTCCGGTTTGATCCATTTTGCAAGAGGAGGAGTTGTTGCTGGTTTTCGCCTGGGTTTGTGTTACTGTGTAGGAGGAGAGATCTGTGGGCGTTGACGGGTCGGGCCGAGAAAGTGACTAATCGGGATGTGTTGGTATGAGCCGGATGTAACGGCTGGCAGTTGACTTCCAATTTTGATCATCATTTTAGTTGATGAGAGAGATATTCGTTGTACGGAGTATTAAATTTAAGTAGTATAAATGTTTGGTTGTCAATATAACATTTTTGTTTGATAGAGAAATAGGGGAGTGAGGATGCGGGGTGCTCTCGGTCACTCTTTAGTGTGGTATCTAAGTCGTTGATCTTAGGCTTTGTTTGGTTGTTGAGGAAAGAAATAAAAAGGAAGGGGAAATTAATAAATTTTCTCTTCCTTTGTTTGGTTCTTAAAGAAGAGGAAGAAAAATAATCAAATTCGTATCTAACTTTCCTCCCATTTTCTCTTCAATTTTCTCTCTAATTTCCTTCTTAATTATTTTCTCTTCTTTTTTCTTTCTTTCCCTAACTTCCAAACAGAGCCTTAGCAATTAATGGCTCGGATTTTATTTTGACATTGGATGGTTTAGACTGTAGTCTGTAAGATGCCGAGATGAAATTAGGACTATTGAAAATACATCTGACGACTCGGATGCCACACTACATGGCCGTCTTACAGAACCCCGTTTCCAGTCATTTGGCATTCTCCAAATTGCTAACCGCTGCAGTTAGTAATTTGGAGAGTGTCAAAATCAATTTCCTAAAAATGTTGTAGTCTATGGTTGCGGTTTTTTTCTTCTTTTCTTTAGTCGATGTTTTTTAAAAATATTTTAACAAATTTTTTTTACTTTTTCAATAGAGTCATGTCATATACATTTAAAAATAATAATTAATAAATAATTTACTACAGTGTTCGACTCTATTTTATTATCCAACTAGAATTTGGGAGAACACAACACATTCAAACATACAAAGAAAAGCATAAAAACTAGACAAACAACAAACTCCACAATCAGTTCAAAAACAAAAACACACACACAACACTCTCTCGTAGGAGTGTTGTATGTGTAGTATTGTTCAGAGAGAGAGAGAGAGTTGGCATTGGACTTTTCACTTCAGGATAAAAGATTCTATGTAGGAAAAAAATGAAAGAGAGTGTGAGAGGGAGGAGTCATAATATTTGGTAGACTTCTCTTCTTTGTATAATTTTTAATCGCATGGTAATTTAGAAGAAAAAAAAAGTGATGGAACAGTAGGGATGGCAATCTCGGCCGACCCGCCCCTATCCAACCCGTCCCCTATCCATTCGGGGAGGGGATTCGGTTTTTTCGGGGATCGGGTAGGCCGGGGATGGAGATTATTTTAAAAAAATTCGGGGATCGGGTAGGAGATGGTATTGTCAGTCCCCTACCCGATCCCCTCCCCGTTCCCCGCCCCTCCCCGCATCCCCGTACACACACACACACACACACACACACACACACACACACACACACACATATATATATATATTAATATATATGTATATATTAATAGAGGCCCGATCAAGTCCGGAGTCCCGAATCCAAGGACTCCACCTTCCCGATTTTTTGATGCTTTTCCAAAGGTGTTTTTACGCTGGAAATCTTCAAAAAAATACCGGGAAGGGCTTGATCCAAGCATTTTTCCGCAAAATGTAAATGTACATTTTTGCGAAAAATGCTTGGATCAAGCCCCTTCCGGTATTTTTTTGAAGATTTCCGCGTGACCTTGAAAACACCTTGAACACATTGACGGCTCGGATTTTCCAAAAACATTTTCTAAATGCTTCAAAACGCTTCAATTGATTTTCGGGATCCTTGACAGATAATTTGTATATTAATATATATGTATATAAATAATCACACACTCTCTCGTCAAGGATCCCGATTTCCGGACCAAGCGTTTTGATGCTTTTCCCAATTGTTTTTGGGAAATCCGAGCGTCAAGCCAATGTGTTCAAGGTGTTTTCCAAGGCCTGGAAATCTTCAAAAAAAAATACCGGAAGGGCTTGATCCACGCAGCTTTTCGCAAAACTGCATATTTACAAAATTGCGTGGATCAAGCCCTTCCCGGTATTTTTTTTTGAAGATTTCCCGCGTGGGCCTTGGAAAACACCTTTTGAACACATTGGACGGCTCGGATCGTCAAAATTTGATCCGGAACTATGAGATCCGGACCCAAGGGTCCCGGACAGGAGAGTTCCTCTATAAATAATATATATGTATATAAATAATATATATTTATTATATTAGAAGTTTTTTAAAATTTCTTTTCCACGGTAATTCCACCAGGACCACCACAGTACTTCACACGGCACACCTCACGGTCATAACTCATAACTTAAAAAAAGGAATTTAGTCACTTAGGGTTACAGTACTTCACACAGCCGCCCCAAACTTCACAGAATCACAGCCGCCCCATCTCTACTGAGTCTACTCTCTCATCCCCTACCTGATCTGGCGAGTGGCGATATCCTCTCAACTCTCACGATCTCACCCAACTCTCACGTCTGGTACAGGTACTCTCTCTCTCTCTCTCTCTCTCTCTCTCTCTCTCGGTCTCCTCTCTGACTCTCTATAATACCCTAGGTTTGAGGGTAGATGGTGTTTAGTCATGAGCACTCATGTAAACAGCCAATGTGGGACTAAACACCATTTACCCCCAAACCTGGGGTATTGCACTCTCTCTCTCTCTCTCAATCTCATCTCTCATGTCTCTACTCTCTTTCTATCTCTCTCATTTAGAGATCAGAGACACCATTCACACCACGCTCAAACATCCCATTCCCACGGTCGTCGAGGTACTCTCTCTCCCTGATAATCTGGATTAATCTTGATTTAAGGTACTATATGTTGATTCCTTCAAGGTTTCTGGAGGTAAATCACTTACAGCATGTTCCGGATTTACAGAAAAGTTTGTTTTGATATTTGATTGTGCACTCCATGGT
>CM029275.1:21699893-21874893 GCA_016920895.1 Vaccinium myrtillus | reverse complement strand
GAAAAAATGTCAAAATGAACTAAGAAATTTCTCAAACGCGTCGATATGAAGTACCTTAATCCCTTCACAAACCTCATTTTTTCCCTTGTTGATCATACCTTAGCAAACGACGACCCCTGTTGATTCAGACTTGAAGCCAAAAAATCTAAAAAACAAATGCAGAACTAATCCATGACACGCCAGGACAACCCAAATCATACGCGTAAATCATCTTCAGTTTGCTTTGTTAGAAGTACAGAACTTTAAGTGTATGCATCTCTCGGCAGTAAGGCCTAGGTGATGCGAATAAGAAGTACAACCATGATGAAGATACATGTCATTACAAACATCACAAGCCATGTAAAACAAGTAGTCTTGAAACTCTTCGAGTATATACCCATCGCTCGTGTATTGACACGACCAGTGCTAGCCAAGCTATGTTCAACGGCCTTCTCTGTCGAATCAAGGATCTGCACTTATATTACAAGTGAGCTATGAGAATAGTTGCTCACGTGTCAGAATACAATTGAGTAAACCTCATAGTTAAAACAAAATCTGTAGGGATACAATACGAGATGTAAAGTTTGACCCATCTCAGTCCATGGTTTAAGACTGCAATTTTCAGTTATAGTACAATGGCACACATTCAAGCCCTTTTGCGACATCTGATGCACAATTATTGACATCTCTATACTAGGAATCATGGGTACTGGTGCGGGGTACAGGTACTGTACAGGATACGGAAACAACCCAAAAAAGTAGGGTACGGGTACGGCGGGGTTACAACGATTTTTTATGTATATCTTTTTACAATTTTGGCATGAATCATTAGGTATAACAAAGGAGTATAACATATTTTATGGATAGAAGCAAGATAACAAAAGCTAATAGCTCTTGAACTTGAACCCATGCTGCTTGATGGACTCATCTTCCTACGAAATAAAGTACAACAACCTAATTTTTGTGCATGCAACTATTATAGGTTTCAAAATGGAGAGCAAAAGATATTTCAAGGCCCACCTAAAAAATCGAAAAAAGAAATAGATTTTGGCATAATAATGAGAGAGAAGGGGCAGCGGCAGCAGGAATAGTGAGAGAGAGAGAGAGAGAGAGAGAGAGAGAGAGAGAGAGAGAGAGAGAGAGAGAGGAGTCGCAGTCGCTGGAGGAAGATCGACAAAAATTATTAATTAAACGCTGCTCTTGTTTTTTCCAAAATCAAGCTCTAGATCTGAGTCGTAGTCTCAAGTTTATGACTTTATCACATTGAGTTCTTGCATATTAAGGTGAGCTGGTTGAGTTTTTTTTTTCCATGCAGAATCCCTGAACTTTTGAAAACTTTACGAATAGGCCCAAAAGTACCCAACGAAGTACCCATAAACTCAAAAGTACCCGGTACATTTTTGGAGTACCCATGAAGTACCAGTACCCGGTATGGGTACTTTGGGGTTTTAGAAGTACCCGTGCTTCCTAGCTATAATGCAATGATAAATGATAGCTGTAGAAGATAAAACCTATTGCATGATGCCTCATATATACCTCAAGACAACTGGCAAAGCAAAACATGGCAAATTCTAGGTAACTTACTTTCTCAGTGCTTTTGATGGATTGACTCATGACGAGACTACTCTCTTTAAGCTGCCGTGCCAACCCGACCATTTCATCTGTCAAATCCTCCTGAAGCTTTCTGTTGAAGGCAGCAAAGGCAATTAGAAGTAGTAACAACGAAGTATACATGCAGTCCCATTTCCAAAAAAAGAAAAAGAAAAAGAAAAAGAAGTTGATGTGCAGTAACAGATATCAAGACATTCAATTGCGTTGATGGCAAATTGCTGGGTAGCTCCTTCAAAACCTCAAATCAAGTATTTGCAGTAAAAATGTCAAACCTAAGACATACATGCTAACTAGGTGGTTGAACGAGTAATTTACTGATGCAGTCATATTCCGCAACCAAACCAACAGCTATGAGCCTATGCTTGTGAGCCAATTGATGCTTTTCAATATTATAGAGAAGATGAAAGAAAAAGGAGAGGTCCAAACACCAATTTCCCTTTTGATAAGAGATCAAGCATTAATATTTATCTAATACTTCAAATGAAGCTGCAGTGTCTAGCTTGCATTTTAATGCATTTCTATTTGAAACAAGAGTCTTCTTAATTAACAATCAAACTCAGCTGTTGATTAGTTACTGTTATGAATTGTACCTTCTATTATTCTACATAGTAATGCAAATTAAATGTGAGCTCAAGCTCAACTAGAATGCAAGGGCTTTTTCCTTGAAAGCAGGTTGAAGTCCTTCGCTACTAGAAGGTGTTAAATTGTGGTCAACCAGTCCTTCACAAGTGGACACACACATACATGTTATGCCTTGAATTTAAATCAGTCTCTTTTTTAAAAAAAAAAATTAATAATTATTCAAAGTTGCAGCCATAACGAGTTATACCAGGAAATGGATAAAGGTCACCAACAATTCAAATGCCTTTAAGTACACTACATTTAGAATACACATATAAGTACATGAACCAATAACTACCAGTAAACATACAGACAGGGATCAAGAACCTCAGAAGGGTTTTAAAATTGACAGAAAACTCTTGCCCTCAACTTTCACTGTGCTATGGTTACTTGAAAAATATAAGTACCTGTGCTTTTGAATATGTGTTTGTGCCGCTGCATCCAATTTGATAGGAGCCGAGTTATCAGCGTCAGCATGGTTATGAGGTCTATCTTCAACATTTGATTGGGGCCTGTTCAATAAATGAATGGAACTACACTCTCAAAAGATGAACAAAGAGATATCACCTATTCAGAGCTACTACAGAAATCGTAGTTTCTTACGCAAATCTTCTCCTCAATTTTGGGGAAGAAGGAATAGGGCTTTCTCCTTCGGTCTTAGAAGGGCTTTCTTCTACAGAAGTTACACCAGCAGGTCTCTCAGTTTCTTGTGTGGTTGACTGGAAGTTTCCAAGTGAAAAGCTGGTTAGAAATGAGAAACCATATGAGATGCAAGTATTACTAATTCGGAGGAAGAAGAATGAAATAGCTGGATCTTAACTTAAATGTTATGATGGAGACAGAAAGTGACTCTGATTAAACCTTCAAAAATGGCTTCAGAAATCACCAAACAAGGGTCCAAAGAATCAATTAATACAAGTTACCCCAGAAAAAGCAAGAAATTCACATGCAAAAGTAATAATGGACAATCAGAAAAAGGAATTAGACTCTCATTTCCCAGCAAAAAGGATGGTGGGGAAAGAAGAAAAAAAATTGCAGATGATGTCATGTGAAAATGGCTATTCCCATGTTCATTCTGTAATACATTTATCAAAACAAGAAGAAGATGGATGTTACTCCATTATTTAACAAGTAAAACAAGTGTTATAGAAGAAACTGAAGGAAAACGCACCACGGGGACAGCCAATTTGGAAGCAATGGCTTCTATCTTCTCCGAATAATCATTCACCTGAGCTTTTGATATTCTACAGAAACAAGTCCAGAAAAGAATGTAAATCACCTAATTTAATAGCTTAGACCGTCAGTTCCCAAGTCCTCACAAATGAACAACAAATAAGACAACTGAAAAGGGCAAAAAAGATAATAAAATCTGCTTATTGTTCCTCTGAAATCCCAATCACGGATCGATATCCATATCAACACTTCTTTCAAGCGCTCGATTCCACTCTTGCGAAACAAAAAAATTTACACGATTACTTACATATTGTAGGGCCATGAAGATTCACATATTCGAAACGATAGCACGAGAAAATAGATAAAGAAAAATGCGAAAGAAAAACATAAGGACCTTGGTAATCCATCTGAGGTTTTCTCTTCAGCAAGTTCTTCCAATTGTTCTCGTAGAGTAGCAACATACTGCAAAGAAGCAATCACATTGTATAACAAAACAAATCCAATAACTGACAGCCACAATACGAGGACGAAATAAGTGCCATAATTCCATATAGATCAAAGAATTGACTCCGAAAAATAGACTGATACAAAACCCAGACTCTGAAACAATCAACATATCGATATACATATGCAGCAAAACCCCAAGATTTAAGGCACAATAAATCCATAAACGAAAAATCCCAGAATATGCAATTTGAGTCGAAAAACCAGTAGACTTACATGAAGAAGCTTTGCTTGATTTTGTTGATGAGGTGCAGCTGCGAGCAGTCTCCTTAAGTTAATTTCTGTTTTGCTGATGCCCATTTCTCCAGATCCAACCAAATTCCCCCAAAAGATTGGATCTATACAGTGCTAGTCTATGAACAACAAACGAAGAGAAAGAGAGAGAGAAGAGAGAGAGAGAGAGAGAGAGAGAGAGAGAGAGAGTTCTGGATGCAAATGAGTGTGTACCTTCTGGTTCATGCGTGATCCGAGAGGAAAATCGAGGTAACCGAAAGGAACGGATGAAGAAGAAATTGTTGCAAGAAACGGTGTCGTTTTAGGATATCCTAAAGCGCGCCATTTAATAGTCGGGCCAAGCCCAGAATTAGTACAGTAGACAGCTTGGCCCGCCAAAAACTAGGGCTTGGTCATTTGGTTCTGTTAGCAAATTGAATTCGTTTATTCCAACTCCAATGGAGGATGATTGTCGGAATTCGTTCACGGCATCTCTCGAGACAGAGAAGTTTTTGTGCAATCGATTGCTCGACCAAAACCAACCAATTTCTGAGCGCTTTAGAGCCCTCTTTTCACTTCGTAATCTCCGTGGCCCTGCCCCCCGCAACGCTCTCATCGCCGGTCATCTCTCTCTCTCTCTCTCTCTGCGCATATGTTATGTGTATATCTTTGTGTGTACAGTTTGCGTTGAACCTTCAGTAGAACTGAGTGGCTGCTTCCCTGCTTGAACTCCAAGGACCTTGTGTGTCAAACGCATGAATTGCTAAAATGCATTTTGCTTATAGAGGCCGTTTGGCATTTTCCATTTCACATTATGACCATTTGGCAGCCTTCAAAACCACACAATGGAGCACAATTTGATAGGTGCTTTTGCATTCTCATTTTCATTTTGCACGCTTGGTTTTCCTTATGGGTAAATAGACTATATTACCTTGCCTTTATTAGTTCAATTTGTCAAAGTAATTGTTTAGTTTCGGGATAATGTGAGATTATATTTTCCATGTCGATCACAAAATAATATTAATATTACTTGTAAATTTTCTTTAAGTAGTACGTATTTAAGACTTCCTAGGTAGAAAAAGAAAATAGAGAATTTCAAATAAGGACCCAATTTTGTGGAGTGGAATCACAAAATTATAGTTTAACTAAGTAATATCTAAAAATAATTATGAATCTACAAGAGTTGTTCATACCATAGAAAATAACAAGGGCACCATGGTAAAAAACCTATTTCTATTCTATTTTCATCATTATAATTCCAAACACTACTATGTTGCAAAATCTATTTTGCACACATCTCCCGAACCCTCTACAATTCATAATTTATTCGGGCCATAATCCAAGAATCTACAATTCACGATCAAATTGCAAAATGCAATCCATAATTAGGCTCCCAAACGGGCCCTTAAAGTCTCATTTGTGTTTGAGAATATTTTTGAGCTGATCAATTAAGTGAAGACAGATATTGCAGAAATAATATGGGGTGTTTGGGTGCCAATTATTTTTTCAATTTCTTGAATTGTGGATCGTAGATTATAATAAGGATAATAGGGATCCGAAAAAATGTTTAGGTGCTATGTGTAGAATCGATGTTGTAAAAGGGTTTTGCGAGTGAGAGTATAATGAGAAATCAAAAGGCTCAGATGTGTTTTTTTGGATTCTGCGATCTTTAAGTTCATTTTTGAAAATGCATTTTATACAGTCTATTCCATAATCAGCTCCCAAACACTCAAAACCAAAAAATGCAAAATGCAAGGTGGCTGCCAAACAGACTCTTATAAGGCGACTTTTCATTTTCACTGTAAATTGTCTTCCAAAAAAAGAAAAGAAGGGACATTGTAAACATAATTATTATTTGGTCTCTGGGTTTCCAATGATCCGAGAACGAGGCTTGATATGACACATGAAAAGATTCTAAATTCCGTATCGGGAGGCAATTTTAGTTTATATGTTTATAATGCCATCTATTTTTTAATATACCCACCTCATATGGGCATGGTGTTGGTACTTGGTATCATTTGCAAATCCAAACTGGAAGTAAAACGAAATTTGACCACCTGGTCTAATAGTTTGATGATTAAATATACATTGCCCCACTATTTGTAAAGTAACTACATGAGTTTAGGTTTGATTTCTTATGTACCTGCTTGAATGTTTCTAGTGAAGTCAATCTCTCCTTAGATTAAATTTCGTGACTTATTTGGCAGACTTCTTTGTTTTCTAATTATATTCTCTCTTTGGGATTTGTCTCATTTCACAGCAACAAGAGATTCATCAAATCTGTTGGCACATGAGGCTGCATTTGCATTAGGTCAGATGCAAGATGTTGATGCCATCCCTGCTTTGAAAGCTGTTCTTAATGATCTTTCTTTGCATCCAATTGTCCGCCATGAGGTGACATGCTGTTGTCTTTGTTGTTTTACGGACCCTTCTCTTGTTTGCTTATGTTAATTGTATAATTGGTTGTCTTTTGGTACGTTTTGAATATACAGGCTGCAGAAGCTCTTGGTGCGATTAGTTTAGAGGCCAATATTCCTTGTTTAAAGAACAGTTTGGTGTCAGATCCGGCTCAGGAGGTCCGAGAAACATGTGAATTAGCTCTTAGTAGAATTGAGGAATTGAAGAGTGTCCAAAGCATTGATGAATCATCCACTATGAATTCATCGCCCTTTTTGACGGTTGACCCTGCTACACCTGCTTCTTGTACTTCTACTGATCTATTAAGGTTTGCTGGATGTAATCAAACATAAATTGACAAGTTTTTTAACCAGTTAAGATTTGCTGTTTAGTATTTTGATTCCATCTGTAGGGAAGTTCTTTTGAATGAAGAAAAGGGCATGTATGAACGCTATGCAGCTCTTTTTGCCCTTAGAAATCAAGGAGGAGATACAGCTACGAACGCTATAATTGATTCTTTGCATGCAAAAAGTGCTCTCCTGCGGCATGAGGTTAGTAAAAGTTTGTCAATTTATTGGGTCTTGTGCAGTCCAATTATTAAATATATCGCGAAAATAAGAGCAGCACTTTGCTTTTCAATCTCTCTTTATTTTAACGAGAATACTCAAGTTTGATGCGTTAGCCGCAAAGACTAGCAAGTTTGAGGTGTCTGTAGGAGGTTTAGCCTTAGATTAGGAATGAAGGGGCAGCCAAGTATATCCAGTGGAATGTACCATTATAACATCAATATACACCTACCTTTTGCCTAGTAACTCACCACCACTTCCCAAAGAAGAGAAATATATCAGTGCCGGACGGGCACCAAGAGGCAAGGCCACATGGTGCCCGTCGGCTCTCCAGGCCGTTCGTTTGTGTTTTGGACAGCCCAGATTTGTTGGGGTAGTTTGGTGGCATTTTTGTCGAGAAAATGCTGGGTGGGCACCATGTGGCCTTGGTGACAAGGGTGCCTATCAGCTCATCCGGGCCATCCCATGAGTGTTTTGGACGGCCCAGATTTGTTGGGGTAATTAGGTGGCATTTTTGTAAATTTTGGGAGTAAATTTACCCAACAGATCTGGGCGGTCCAAAACACGGATGGACGGCCCGGATGAGCCGAGGGGCACCACATGGCCTTGCCACCAAGGCACGTGGTGGTCACCAGGCACTGAAATATTTCTCCCCAAAGAAGAGCTTTAGAGCCTGGCCCTGTGAATAATGGCAACTTGCGAGGGATGGACAGTGAGATCCAGTTCTGAAGTAGTAAAAAGATTCCTTGAAAAGGAGCAGCAAACAGAGAATAAGAGAGTTATTTATCAAAGGCTGAGTCTCTGTTAGCCTACTTGTTTTCCTTCACTTGGCTAAGATATTTTTCAGTTTTTGTTTTTCTTATTGTCAGGTTGCTTATGTACTGGGGCAATTGCAAAACAAAACTGCTTCAGCTGCACTTTCCAGAATCCTTATGGATGTGAATGAGCACCCAATGGTTAGACATGAAGCTGCTGAAGCTCTTGGTTCTATAGCAGGTATGACCCTTGTGCATTGGATTACTTCAAGGTATTATCGTTGAGAACATTACTGCTGTATCGACGAACAAAATGGGGAAAAAATGAGGCAATTGTGGCGGATATGCCCGTAATAGTAAACACACCATACTAGTTCATCGAAGTTTCCTATTTTTGTGAGAATGTATATTTTGTGAAGTATGGATGATATTTCTGGGTGGTGGTCAATGTGTAGTTTGACTCTGTCACGAAGTGTATCACCCTACAAAGATGGGAAGAAGTGCTGATTTATATCGAGTTTGCAAACTTTGTTTCAACTTCTTTACTTGTCCTCTCTGTAAATCCTGAGGCACTAGTTATGCCTGAAGTTTGTAGTGGCCATGTGCACTTTGCACAAAATTGTGTCATATCAGTAGCTTTCCTTTTAATACTTGAGCCTACTTTCTGAACCCAAACTGTATGACTCAGAAAGAAAATATTTTCGTAGATGGCCATTGTGTAGCACTTCTGGAGGAGTTTGCGAAGGATCCTGAGCCTATTGTCGCACAGAGCTGTGAAGTAGCTCTCAGCATGCTGGAATTTGAGAGATCAGGCAAATCTTTTGAGGTAATTTAGAAGATGCAAAAGAATAATTTGCTTATTTATTCTTTTCTTCGTCCCGAATTCTTTGGGATCCCAACCGGCTTAACAAATTGTTCTTTGCAGTACCTCTACATGCAGACACCTCAAGTTTAGGAAACCTCTTAGTAAAATCCGATTTCCTGTATTTGTCTGGGTGGCTCTTCTATCCAGAAAAAAATCAGCTCCAAGATGAAGGTGATTCGTGTGCCAGCAAGCATCTTCCCAATTCTTATACGCCATAATTTTTGCATCGTGTGAAGTTGAATGTTTTCAACACGAAACCTCGGAAAAGCTAACACATATGAGCTTTTATAGACCAGTTTGGAGCTCTAATATGTCAGTTTGCGCTGTGAGTCTGTTACATTTGCTGCACTTTTCAAGCTTTTATAGATCAGTTTGGAGCTCTAATATCTGCTCCTTTCTGCATTGCTTTCCTTTGCCTCGACGATGTCAAGTCTTGCCAAACAACAATGCTATAAATTCACAGGAGTTCCCTCTTGTCCATAATTAGCTGTTTGTTGCCCCATTGTTCCTCTATCCAAACTTTCCAATGCGAAAATAAGATTGCAGAAATTTAAGAAAATTCAATTTCCAAAAAATAGTTTAATTTTAGATTTGTTAGTCCTTCCATAGAGCATTAAATTTTTTATGTTGCACGGTGTAACCTTTCTCATTGAAAATGCAAACAAACAATGTAAAAATGTTCATACTCAATAAAAATTCGGGTCGACCTTATATTTATATGGTATAAGGTAAAAATGCCAACTGCGTGGGTCTTTTTCATTTCAACTAGTATTTAGGTTTGAAGCTCCATTTTTCTTTTCAAATTTTTTACTACTATCTAGGGGTTAGGAAAAAAATACAGTATAATTGCCCAATGATTAGCTCCTTTTTTTTATTTATTTAAATGATGAAACACGATCCCTTCAACTTTGTATTTCCCAAATGCTGCTATATCCATTTTTGTCACCAGTAGAAAACTAAACAAATTGAGAATTGTTCAGAAATTGGATTTTTATTTTGCTCAGTGAAAAAAATAAGAAATGGTGTTTTCAAAATAAAGGTAAAAGCGAAACAATTACTCCAGTTTTAGGTGTGTTTTGGCATAAAAAAGTAACTGACTTATTTTTCCGTCTTTATTTGATTTATTTTTCGTGTTTTTTAGTTTTGCATCAACTTTTTGTGTATTATTGGTTCGTTTCGGTGAGAGGAATCAAAAAAGTAAAAAATCATGGTCGAAACTTAATTTTTTGAATAAAGACAAAAATAAGTAAAAAATAATATTTTTTACACATTTTTTTATCTTATGTAAAAATTTGAGAGTTCTAATCATAATCTTTTACCTTTTTTGATTCCTCTCGTTGAGACGAACGAATAATACACAAAAAAATCGATGCAATACTAACAAACACAAAAAAAAAATCAAATAAGGACAAAAAAAAAGGGCACTTAAATAATCATCCTTTTAGTCACTTGAAATTAGAAAATCATCCTGAGGTTATTTAGGAGTTATGTTTCCATCCCGAGATTCAAATAAACCCTAACATATTAAGGGATTGAGGACTAAATTAAAAGTTGCATATATGGGACAGTAGGTAGTGGACCATTTTCAAAATTATGAGGTCATCTCTGGCTGCAATTACGGGATTGGGGATAAAACCCAATCCCCCAAATCACGCCAACTAAAACCTAGCCAAATTTGGGACGAATTGTTCTTCCATCCGAAATTGACGTCCCGACTCTTCACCCAGATTTGGGATGAATTTTCACCCATCGCGCCGTCAACAGTCCTCTCTCCCGGTCCCCCCATGTTTTTAATCTCTCTACTGTTAATTGTAAATGGATATATAGCTTTTCCCACCAAAGTGGATTTGATTTGCGCCAAACCCAGTTTGGTTCTCAAGAGAGAGAAGGAATGAAAGGAATAAGCATATGCGATTGATTCCTTCCAAAATTGATTTCAAAACTACTAACCCAATATTTTTTAAGATGTCTTTCACTCCCTGTTTCCTGTCTTTGATGAAAACCAACATCACTCCCTGTCTTTGAAGAAAACCTCCCATAATTTACCCTTTTGTTATCACATTATGCCAATTTAGACGTTTTGGAATTCCTTATTGGGGCTAAATCCCACCGATGTCGAATATGGGTGTGTTTGGGAAAAACATGAAACTAGTATTAATTTACCATGTTATTGTTCTGAAAATGTTTTTGTTACCATGATTATTGGTACAAGTTGAGACGTATTTTTTCTACCATGATCGGAGTTGTTAAACCAAGTTAACAAGTTGTATAAATTTACCATAAACATTGAGATATGCTTTTGGAAATGTATTTAACCATGATTAAAATTTACAAGTCATTTAATTTTACCATGTTAGTGGTGCTGGATCTGATTTTTACCATGTTTTTCATTCTCTATTCATTTTTTATCATAAAGACCAAAATATATGTGTTTACCATTTAGTCATATTTACCATGGAATTTCACAAAAAAATTACCATGTTTACATGTTCACATTTTTTGCGGAATTAATTTGGTAAATTGCGTAAATTAATCATTTTTTGAAGCAAATGATAAACTCTAGCTATAATAGGGGGGGAAAAACTGTCAATATGGAATATTGCTATATATGAAACCCATTATTTAAGGGACCATGATCATCCCCACAATTTTGAATTCCATTTGCAAAAGTCAATCAAAATCCCACCTAATTTCATCACAATCATTTTGTATCTCTGCATATTTCAAAAATTCCTTGATTTTAGGCTATACAATCATCCACCATATTTGAAAATTTATTGATTTTAGGAAATACTATCATGGAAAATTTTAGCCAATCCTTAAAAATAAGTAACTGATTTATTTGGTAGTTCCATTACTGGTGTATATATAAATATAGGGGTAATAGTGGTAAATCACGTATGAAGAGGATGAAAATGTAATTCTGTAAAGTGAGCGGGATGAAAACGTACGTGATATCCAAAAAAAGGATGATTATTTAATTACCTAAAAAAAAAAAGTCCAGTTGGCTTTTTAAGCCAAAACACATCCAATCTCCTTAATGGCAAAATAAACATGTTATTAATATTCCATAGTCCAATCCTCTGCAAAATAAACACGAATGATTGACTCATTTCCTCACTAATAATGCCCTTCATTGCTAATTCCAACCCTAATTTCATATCATTATCAATCTCCTTAAAACAAGTACAATTTTCTAAGGTGTTTTTTTTTTAATTATTTTTTTGTCATTTGTCATTCCTAATCTATTACATAAGGAAGAGGAGAATGAGATTCGATCATGGGATGTAGTGTGGGGCATTCGAAAGCTCTATCGCATGAGCTAGCCACCACTTGCTCATCCATTTCGCATTGTGGCTGTTTGGCAAAATGCATTATCAAAACTACGTAATGGAGGCACACTTTGATAATCAGCCCTGCAAGTAATTTTGCATATTCTCCTTTTGTATTTGAGTAAAAAATCTCATCATAATTTGATGATATCCAAACACTACACTGTTGTAAAATTTATTATATAAAACATTTCTAAACACTCTACAAATTCATAATTTATGAGGGTCATAATCCAAAATAATACAATTTACAATTAAATTAAAAAATACAACCAATTAGGCTCCCAAACGGGCTCTTACGTAAGGAAAAAGCAAAACAACCAGACACATACCTATACGGAATACGTACAGACAGCCACATTTACGTACATATCTATCTGTATCTAAACACTGTTCACTAGCCGTCAGAGTAGACGACCTTTTTAGACGTCAGTGGAGCAAAGCGAAGATTCGCAGCCTCCTTCCTCTGAACTTTCTCGGAAACCTCTCACCCCAGAAAACGATTCAATTTTCCCGCTTTCTCTCTCTCCCTCACTCGCTTTTTCCCCTTTCTCCTTTTCCTCTCTCTCCTCTTTTTTGTCTCCGGTTGGTGTCGACGAGAGAATATTGTCGGACTGCTTGAACTTTTGAAGCTCGTTTTTGGATCAGATCAGATCTGAACGAGGTTGGGTTTGGAAGCAGATAAGATGCAGACCAGGTACATGGAGAGGTCGAATAGCATGGCGAGGGAGAAGCGGGCTCTGGATCCGAGTGGTAGCGAAGAAGGTCAGCGCGACCAGAAACGGCCTGCTCTTGCTAGGTACAAAGTTTGTTTTTCGATTTGTTTTTTTTCCCCTATTTTTATATTCTAATTCTGTGCTTTATTATTATTTTTTTATAGCTCTTTTTATTGTTTTGTTTAGGCAATTGATAGTGAAAATGAAAACAACATGACCCTCTATATGTATAGGAAGACTATGTATTTATGTGTAAAGTTTTTTTCTTCGTTATTCTTTTTCAATTTCTGCTTCTTTATTGGTTTTTAGTCTTTTTATTGTTTTGTTTAGGCAATTTATAGTGAAATTGTGAGAGTGCACACAACATGACAATTGACAAGCTATATATATATATATATATATATATATATACCGAGCAAAAAAAAGAAACGAATTTATGTATTTCTACGTGGTAAGAGTGGCAAAGGAAAGAAAAGAAGCTCATACAATTATAGAAAAGGTCGCCTTTTTGAAGTACTATAGCTTTAGCTACTAGTTTTGTACATTGGTAAAATGTTTGCACACGCATTTTCTCTTTCTTAATTTTCTTGGCGTGACGTTATACTGGTATGTACATACGTGTGTATGTATGTATTTGTATGTGTTTAAGACTTGGGACTTGCAATTATCACAAAAAGGTGACATTTTTGTGTGCACTAGTTGAAGGATGAAAATTGTTTTGTTCATGCCTCTAGGTATAAAGTTTGTTTTCAATTTTTTTTTGGTACTTGTCTTCAAATTTTGTTGCTTTTTTGCTTCCTTGTTTAGGCTATAGAAAATGCACACATCAGGATTTAAACATGTTTGCAAGTGTGTGTGTGGATCTGTGTGTGTTAAGACTGGAAAAGGTAAGAAACGAAACTCTTAGATTTTGCAATTATGGCAAAAAGGTCTGCTTTTTCAAATATGGTTTTTATCTTCTACGTTAGTAAAAGTATGAAGTTATTTTATCCATGCTATCCATGCATTTTCTCTTTCTTATTTTTTGAGATGGTCACATTGGACCGAGAGCATGTTTGTGCATTGAATTGGTTAATGCAAGGAGTCTAAAAACGAAATTGGGTATAGTGTCACAGAGGATGTGGCTAGCTGAGTTTTTTTTTTGCCTCAGGCTGGAGCTATTTCTGCCCTGCCTTTTTTTAAATGATGTTTTCACTCTTTTCTGCTTCCTTTGATGATCTGTTCGCCTAGACATCTTTTGTCCCAGTCATCAATTGTGCACACTTGAAAAGCCAATTAGTCCTTCCGTGATGTTTTAAATCCTGTAAATTGACAAATGGGTTATGGAAAAACCATGGCCTAAAGCATTCACTGCATTTTCTTGCTTATAATTCCAGTTTGGGAAATACCAGTTTGCTGATTATTTTTGTGCAACATATATCATTCTTGATTGGCATGAGTGTTTGTCTGCCTCTTGCAAGATGTTATGTTGTGGACTAAATTCCTCCTACGGGGAAGCCCAGTTTGTTCTTCTATGAATATTATGCGAGTTCACCATACCTAGTTCGTTGATTAATCCACATTTTGTGCAGTGTGATTGTTGAAGCTCTCAAGGTGGATAGTCTGCAGAAACTTTGTTCATCACTGGAGCCTATTCTTCGGAGAGTTGTAAGATTATTTTGCCAATTTGTGAATTCTGCTTTTATGCTTACAACTTCATTTGATCAGTCTATGGTGGAAAAGAAAGACTCTGGTAGTTGACAAAACCAAACTATCAAAAGCTTTGCCTTACGTTGACTCTTGAGAATGTATGCATTCTGATGTATTTCACATCTTGATATATTGTGGATATGTGAGCATTGACAGAGCATTTGAAAGTCACTTTCCTTTGCGAATTTATGACTTCCTTCAGATATGAGAAACACAGACTCAGCATTTGAAAACCACTATTTAGGCTTCTTATTATTTTTGACACAATATTGGCTTGTTGAACAACCAGTAGAATGATTCTCAATGTTTAATCTTGTTCAACGAGTCGTCGAGTCCCATTGCATACTTTCATTCTCTGATTTATAACAGATGACTCCATTTTCTATTGGAAAGGAAAGAATACCAGCAATCTAGGGGTATAAACGGTTCAGTTTGGTCCAGTTCAGGCATTTTTAATACCAAACTGGACATTCCAGTTTGGAAATTTTGCAAAGCAAAGCAAAGCAAACCAAACCAAACCAATTTTTTAGTGGTTTGGTTTGGCAGGTTTATTATGGGTTTCCAGTTTCAAGAACGCAAGTGACTTCAAGCAACATACACTCTAAACCATATAGAAGTCCAAATAGCAACTAGCACGAAGCAACTGAAAATAACATTAGGAAAGAAAAAAAAAACAGTAGCAGAACAACTTTGAAGTCCAAACGACAACATTTTTATGTAAGATTAAATGCCATTAAGCACTAAATGCAAAGCAAAAGTCAAAGAAAGTTAGAGAATTGGACCCCTATCTATTTTTTATTTTATTTTATTTTTTTATATGTGTGTTTGTGCGCGCATCAGGTTCGGTCCGGTTTATTCTGTATCGAATGGCGGGAAACCAAATTGGACTGGGTTTTGTTCGGTTTGGCTAAAAATCAAACCAGATTGAGCCGTCTAGCTCTAAAAACCAAATCAATTTATTGGTTTGGTCCAGTTTTTGTTTTCGGTTTGGTTAAACCGGTTTTCTTCACCCCTACCAGCAACAAGGTGGTTCCTACGACTTCCTAAACACAGTCTCTAATAATATTGGATGTGAAGTGGCCAACTCTCTTTTTGTGCAAATGAATTATGCTGATAAAGTAGTTTAAATCACATTTTCTTTGGTCATTGAATTTCCGCTTGAAGGTACCACAACGTTTTTTTTTTTATTGCTTTTTAACGTAATCCTTGAGAATGTCAATCTCCTGCATAATATTTAGTTTGGAAGCCTGCCGTGTTAAGACTGTTGTTTTGACTATGATTAATAGTAGCGGGAAGTAGCTATAAATAGTCGATGTGAATACGTTATTGTCGTAATAGTTTAGATTATCGATGTTTTCATGATTGAATTCATTGCAGATTATGAACTTCTAGCTTTAATTTGTTAAAAGAAAAACTTGTTTCCAAAGACCCATTTCAATGTGCACATAAGATTTAATAGAATGCTTCAATCTATGCACATCTTATTTCATTAGATCAAGCTGCTTCTTGTACGTGTTAAGTGCTTCAATCGATGAGCATCGTATTTCATTGGATCAAGCTGCTTGTATGTGTGGGTGTTTTTATGTACAATTTATGTTGGGGTGGGGAATGTTTAAATTGTTTCATTCAGTAGCCTTAAGGAAGCATGGGAAGAAGGCATAAATAATGGCATAGTGGAAAATAGTTGAAATGCATGAAGGTAATTGAAGTCAATCTCTTCACGGGGTAAACAGTTGACTCATTTGGATTCTAGGCGGATGGTTTCTTACTTTCTTCTCAATTTGGATATGCATTAAAAAAAAAGTGGCCTTCATATATTGTTCTTTAAATGTTCGGTTTAAGGATGCTTGTGTATTTCTTAATATGTTTGACTTATTGATTGCCAAATAGGTTAGTGAAGAAGTTGAGCGTGCTTTGGCAAAGTTGCAGCCCGCTAAACTTAATGGGAGGTATCATATCTACTCTTGGTTATCAGTAAAATAGTTACTTTCTTCTGTTTTCATGCAAAATTTGGTTAGATTTCCTCTCTTTTTTCTATCTCTGTGTGTGTGTGTGTGTTCAATTAGTAAACCAGTTCATCTTTGACTAAACACGATCACAAAATCTGTGTTCATTGTCCTTGGCGTCATCACCCTTTATTATCTAAGTTCGGATCACAGTTTCTGGCTCACGCAGCCTGTCTATTTGGGACTTCATTTGAGTCCACCTTCAGTATTGCGAGGCTGGGTCATGCAAGGTTCAAGTCGATGGGCATAGGCCCCACAACCGAGGGCAGTTGGAATGAACTAGTTAGTTAGTTTGTCAATCTAATGATTTTTTCATTTCGATTTGAATTCTAGTTAAGTGGGGGGGACTTCTTATCATGTATATAGAGTGACAGGTTTTATCATGTCCTGTATTCTCAAGTATTATGTAATATGTACTTTTGAGTGGTCTGATAACGTAGTTGGCATGCTTATCTTGCATATGCTGCATATTGACTATAACGTACAATGCCATGTGAAAAAGGAATCATCATGTTGGTTCACTTTGATGTTTGTGACTCGGAAGCTGTTGTGGATCATCTTGAAAACAGTGTCACTGTTGCTTGATGCCATATTTATGCCTAGATACTTGTGCCTAAGTCGTACTTTTTTCGGCATAGGTGGTACAGCATCGTTATTTTTCAGAGGTTGATGTTTTGCAATTTTGAATATCTGACTGATATTCTTTCTTTCCTTCATTAAGAAGTGTTATATTGAAGTTGCATATTCATGTGCATTTCTTCCTATTTATTATCCACTTCTTTGTTTGTGCTTAGAAAATTACACGTCTTCGTTTCACGCTTTTTTCCCTCTGAGATGAACTCTGAGTGGGGCAAAATGCAGGGCTTCTCCAAAACGAATAGAAGGCCCAGATGGGAGAAACTTGCAGCTTCACTTCAGGTCCAGGTTGTCACTCCCGCTTTTTACAGGAGGCAAAGTAGAAGGCGAGCAGGGTGCAGCAATCCACATTGTTTTGCTTGATGTGAACACAGGTTATGTTGTGACATCAGGTCCAGAGTCTTCAGTAAAACTTGATGTGGTTGTGCTTGAAGGCGATTTCAACAATGAGGATGAAGAAGGCTGGAGTCAAGAAGAATTTGAGTCGCACATAGTGAAAGAGCGTGAAGGAAAGAGGCCTCTTCTGACTGGGGAATTGCAAGTAATTTTGAAGGAAGGTGTAGGAACCCTGGGAGATCTTACGTTTACTGACAACTCTAGCTGGATAAGGAGCAGGAAGTTCAGATTGGGTCTAAAGGTTACCTCAGGCTGTTGCGAAGGCATTCGTATTCGTGAGGCTAAAACAGACGCTTTCACTGTCAAGGATCACAGAGGAGAATGTGAGTTCGTGCTATGCCAGCCATGTTTGTTTTCGAAATCAGTTTACTTTTTCAAAGACTCGGTTGGTCGGGGGATTTCAAAACTTGTCCGAGGTTTTGATTTTTGGAAAAGAATCTTAATTCAAGAAACCACTACTTAAGATATTTTCATTTCTTGAAAATGATTTCTGGTCATAATTATATAATATTCTGAAACGACGAGTGGTGATGCTTTCAAATCATATTTTTAAAGTGTTCCTAAACAACAAACTTGTCCATTAGGTTTTCCTTTGCCTTCTCGATGTTTTGTGATGAGTCTGTCATTTTTTGGCTTCACAGTGTACAAGAAGCACTATCCACCTGCATTAAGTGACGACGTTTGGAGACTTGAGAAGATTGGCAAAGATGGATCATTTCACAAGAGGCTTAATAAAGCTGGCATATATACAGTTGAAGACTTCCTAAGGCTTATAGTGAGGGACTCTCAGAAACTAAGAAGTGTAAGAATCTAGAATTGGGTTGTCAAATTAGAATTTACTTGTTCACGTGGCATAGGAATATTAATTGACTTCTACGTTTTGTAGATCCTGGGAAGTGGCATGTCAAATAAGATGTGGGAAGTCCTTTTAGAGCACGCTAAAACTTGTGTTCTAAGTGGGAAACTTTACGTTTACTACTCTGATGATGTCAGGAACGTTGGTGTTGTTTTCAACAACATCTATGAATTAAGTGGCTTGATTGCTGGCGGGCAATATTGTTCAGCTGATTCTCTTTCGGATAGTCAGAAGGTAAGGTATTCCTGGAGCTGTCCTCATATTGGGAAAAGTGTCTTGTATATTTCTGAAAATGACGATGCTTTATCGTAAACAAGGTAGTAGCTACATATGAGTGGTTTTAGGAAAATGTTTTTTTGCTTCTGAACTGAGAAGTCTAGCAAAAAGAAATTGTCTTATCTTCTTTTTTAACGGACGGGCTGTTACTTTTAAAGAAAACCTTTTGTTTTAACTGACCGGAGGATTAAATGACAGCGTTGTGTTTTAAAATTGCTGCAACATGAAGCGCTCGAGTCCTTGAAAAGGACAGTGGTTGTGTTTTCAAATTGCTGCCTGCAACAAGAAGCGCTCGAGTCCTTGAGATTACCATGACAAGTTGGTTTTTGCAGGTCTTTGTGGATAACTTGGTGAAGAAGGCCTATGACAATTGGATGCATGTTATAGAGTATGATGGCAAGTCCCTTCTAGGCTTCGAGGAGAATCAGAACTCTGTTGCTTCTCGAAGTGGTATGACAGTGGGCCCACAGGATCACATTCTCTCCTTTGATTCTCAGCTCACACTACCTAGCCTTTCAGCGGCAATTCCTCAGCAGCCCTCTATGAATCCAGTCCTCACTGTAGGAGGTAAGAATTATATGCGAGTGCAAAATAATGTGGATGGTGAAGGTCAAAAGGGACTGGGGAGGAATATATGTCAAAACACGAGTTTTATGTTTAGTTCGTTCTAACTTCTAAGAGCGTGTGCATTGGACTTTTTTGAATCCTGTTAGTGTCAGATGTTTGCTGAAACTAGCCAATTAGCGAACATTATGGAAAAATTCTAAGACACCCCAACCTGCGTGCTTGTGTCTTGGATGGGTGGGTGTCTGGTATTGTTGTGGGAAACACTTTTAACACACATTTCAACGGATCTAATGGAACAACCGTTTGCTCTCTAAACTATCAAACACATACCAGTTATGTTACATTGACTCGGGTATCCGGTGTATGTGACTGAATATCGGATTTGTTTAATTCTCATCTCAAAGACATGGGCTTGTGGCAAGATATAAAATTCTTTGGTATGTTTCTTTTATTTTTACAAATTGGTTTTTACAAGGTTTCTAGGAGCAATTCATACGCAGTATGTGATTTAGGTACAGTCCTATACACTGGAATTACTATGTTCTGAGATGAATGTCCAATTAAAAAATGTTGGATCCATATCCCATACCTTTAGCAAGGGTCTGAGCCTCCAACATGGGTTGTGCATTTAAGAACTCCTATAACAAACTTGACACACAAGACCACCTTTTGTCATATAATACACACTAATATACATTCTTAGCTTCTCAAATGCATACATAAATGGATAGCTAACCTATGTTTCTTACTATTTTTATTTTTTCTGATGTGTGAATACTGTCTTTGGCTAGGACATGATGCTAGCATCAGTAACCGGTACTCAACACAGTCACAGAATGTGAACATCAATGCTCCTATCCAGTTCGATAGCACTTCATTTCCTCTTCACAACCAGATGATCTGTACTTCTCTACAAACCCAGCCTTCCAGAAGTGACAACGCTTTAGCCCTGGGTCCACCAGAATCATCCATGTCAGGCTTCCAGACTGGTGGCACATCAAATTTCAGTTCTTATAGGGGATATGAGGACTTCTTCCCGGAGGAAGAGATTCGCCTGAGAAGTCATGAGATGCTAGAAAACGAAGACATGCAGAACCTACTTCGTATTTTCAACATGGGTGGCCATGGTCAAGGTCATGGTCAAGCCTCTGTTAACGCATCTAACAATGGTTACTCTTTCCCATCTGCAGCATTTATGCCCAACCAATCTTCAAACTATGTGTTTGATGATGATCGGACACGTCCCTCAGGGAAAGCCGTTGTTGGGTGGTTGAAGCTAAAGGCCGCCCTTAGGTGGGGCATTTTCATCAGGAAGAAAGCTGCTGAGAGGCGGGCTCACCTTGTTGAATTGGATGACTTATAGTCATGGCGTTTTGTACTCGTGGACAAGGGATCCTCTGTTCAAAATTGCTTCTCCAAGTGTCCAAAGGCTCTCCCACCACACTGAGGCTTGGGTTTTGTATTTACGGGCAAGGGATCCTCCATTTGCGTTACAATGAAGCGTTCCAGGATACCAGTCTGATGATCAACGGTCGTTGGTATCTCTTAAATGAGGGTTTTTTTTTTTGTCTTTTCTGATATTTTAATCACCTTTTGGTTATATTTTTTTTAACTTTTCCGGTTCTTGACAAGAGTAACCGAAAAAATGGGCAGAAAAAATGTTCCATATTTGAAAAAAGGTCTGCTGGAGATAAAAGTAAGCCTTATTTTGACTTAGTTTTATCTCTAGTCATCTTTTTTCAAATTTGATCATAGATTTTTTCTTTTCAACTTTTCCATTCTCTCTCAAGACATGCCAGAGAAGTGAAGTATAACTCACTAAAAGGTGCTATAGGTACAGATTCCTTAATGTCGTATCCGGAGGACCATGCAAGCTAGAAAGTCTGGATTCGCCACTAGGTGGAGATTCCTCAAAACTCATACTAATATTCATGGTAGAAGCAGGGGCAACTTTCTTCTCGATCTGTTGTATGTTATTCTTTTTTGTTTTTTGTTTTTGGGTGGGATTGTGCCTTATTTTCACTTACTATTGTAGCGCGCCAACACAATAATCAGTGTTGTATGTTTGTAACAATAAGAATGATTATTGCCACTGCTGATTTGATTGTATAATTTGCTGTAATTTGATGAGGACGGTGGCATGTAGACACTATGATGAAGGTATTTTGTTGTATATTGCTGGATTTGTTATTTTGAACAGCTTGTATATTACTGGATTTGTTCTTTCGATTGTTCTTAGTGGTCCTTTCGTTATCCAATATAAGTTGGTAGGTTTCTGCGAATGCTTCACTGAAAGAGCAAGTGCAAGACTGCTGCCATCTTAATGTCCTGTTGGGCCAAGTAAAAGCACAATTGTCCTGTTGGGCCAAGAAGGTGTTCATGTAATCGTAGTTGTTGAAACTTGAAGTTGTGATTATCCTCATTGAAGCACAATTGTGGTTTTTGGTATTTTTGTTAGACGGTAGGATGTCAGGCATTAGTTGATCTCTTTCATAAGGACTCAAAGCTCTTGAGAATGAATTAGTTCAAGTATTCCTCACTTGGATTTTGGCCTTGATAATGTATCTACTTAGGGCCACTGGAGGATTGTATTGTGCTTCATTGGCTGCAGAAGTGCAGATTCAAAGTACACTATTAATGGCTCGTTTGGGCTTTTTGTCTTCCTTATTTATTTATAGCAAGATAGTTTCTTTTTTTTTTTTTCAACGAACAAGATTATCAGTTATATAAAAATGTAAACGAAATGGACAACTATCAGTCCGAAATACAAAATGCAGAAAACAATAAAAACAAAACAACAAAACAAAAGGAAACATAAAAGTCGCTCAGCATCGATGTCGGACCCACACACACTCCACTCGAGAAGGTGGGTGGTTGAAGGACCATGCATGGTCTTACGTCCGCCGTATGATCTCACCTTATTTGCACCTTTACGCCTTCATCGCGCCGTAGGAGAGACCCCCTTTGTATTTTGTACATTTGTAGACTTATTACTCAAGTGTGTAAAGACGGTCTAAAAAGCTGTATAACCATAGATTTAGGACTTTAACGTAGTGGGTTTAGAATTTGGTTGTTTAACTTGTCTATAGATAGACAAGTCTTTCCCTTTTCTATGTACAAAGTCTTCCCCTTTTCTACGTAATAATAGTCTCTCTGCCAACTTTTCAGGGGCAGTTAAGTAAAATGAATAAATTAGGTCACTTTCACCCATAACAACTACTGTAAAATAAGTTAGTGGTAACACAACAGTTTTATTTTATTACGTGTTTTGGTTAAGAAAGCAGTCTAAGTTTCTAAACATGCCTTAAAATAGAGGGGACACTTGCAATTTGTGGCAAACTATTTCACAAACAAAAATGATTGTGACACAAACTTTGTGCCACAACCAACCACACCAAAACAACCCCACTCACACTGGGGTGTGGGTCCCACATGGGTCCCACACTTTTGAGATCTTTTTTTAGATGATGATTTTCATTATTCTTTCACAAAGTAGAGGATCAGCATATCACTTCACCTTTTCCCCCCAACTTTTGTATTATTTTCTACTGCGTCTTTTTGGATATTTACTTGAGGAGAATTGATTTTCAGTACTTTAATTGGGTCAATGTTGTAAGTTGTAACTCTTTCAACAAGTAGTATGCCTAGTTATCCATCGGTGACCTATATTATATCTTTGCGCCAAATTTTGCAGCAATTTACAACACAAACTCGAACTCAGGCATCAAATTTTGGTAAAAAACCGCCTCAACTACCGGGCCAAATCCGGGAAAGCGTAACCTAACCATCCGTTAGAATTCTTTTCACCGTTCAAATTAGGCCGAAGTGGTCTTCCTTCACATATACAGGAAGCCAACACAATGACAGAAAAGACAAATTTTGAGTGCAATTATAAGAAAGTGACGTGCCAAAATCATTATCATTTTTGTTCTCAAAACTGGATAACGAAGCTTGGTTGAAGATGTTCTCGGCAATGTGTCTAGTTTGGGGGTCTCTTCTGGGAGTCCTGGGTAACAGAGAGCAGAGCTCCCATATATTTTGGCTTAACAAGCAGCTGCGAAGCAAACGTTAGACAGGTTTTTGTTATTTAAAACCATTATTAAAAAAATATTCATGGAAATGAGCTCATAAATTACAAACCCTCGATCGAATTTAACAACAAAAACATTAAATCCAAAAATAGACCATTCATTACGGAGTAGCGGACCGATTTAAAAAAAAGACAGGTTGCAATGCAAACAGTACTCTGAATCTACTCTCATTCGAACAACCAAACTTAATGAAGGGTATCCAATGTCACATTAAAACACTTGACTTCATCTCTCCATCACTGGGGCATGGCAACCACGATCCGTCCGGCAACTTGATCAAGATCACGCTGGCCGCTCGATGTGATTTTCCTCCCACTGATCCAAAAGAGCAATTTTCAGAATCTAATAAATTCAAGCACTAAAGAACTGGGTAAAGAAGTATGCCGAATATGGAGCTATACCTTCTCAAACTACAAAAATACTGCTTTCCCAATACCAATCAATAAGAGAACCCAAAAGAAACAGACTGTAAATACTCCTTTCGTTATAGGACGAACACAGAATGGCAATACTAATGTATTCGAATTGGCAACTACAAAAAAAACCTACATTCGGAACTTTCAGAATGAAAAATCGCATGCTCTCTCCAGTCTATGCTTATTTGATCTCCTAAATCTTTCTAATTATTATCATATAAAAGTACTTAAAAGTCACCCATTCTCTTAATTATGACATTCTCTTATTTATGAGGTAAGTTCAAAGAAAAATATCTAGGATTGTATAAATAACACTCATAAACAACTTTCCAGCCAAATTACTTGTATATCGGTTTTTACAAGCATTTAGAAGGCCCATGCAAACCACGGGATACCTAGTGCCAATATTTTCCAGGGGGAGACAATGCACCCTGAAACCTTAACTAGTAGAACAAAGGATAAAAAGAGAAAAAAAGTCAGGTCCTGATGAGTTGTCTTACTTTCTTTGTGGTCACTGGTCATAAAAAATATGCAAGAGCAGCATCGATATTCTCAGTAGTGGGCACTAAAAATAAGGATAAAAAAGCTTACCCCTTAGCATCAAAGTCAATGATGTTCATGCCCTGCAATTGTTGAAGGATATGTCTTGCAACAGAGCCACTGCTCTTGCAGAAATGGGGTGGGCGACTACCATTTCTCTTGCTGCCTCCATAGATCCTCCTGAAAGCTCCAACACCAAGGCCGCCCCTGAGATAGATTTTCCTTGCCATAGAAGCTGACATGCAAATTTAGTTAGAGATATAAGCACATTATAGGCAAATACAAATTACAAGTGTCAATGGATAGAGGAAGACAAAAGGAAGAATCACGCACCAGCTCTAATGTAGTACCAATCAGGGTCATATGGGGCAAGCTCCTTAAAAGTACCAGTCTTCACTATGTCTGTCCAATGTGGTAGCTCCATCTATCATAAAGCAAGGAAAATCAAACAGAACATTAAAAAGGACAACAAGCAACATTAGGAAAATCATTCATAGACCATCAGTTGTCTAGTCTTATAAGTTCCCAAGTTATCGGGATGAGTCAATGACATTGACACAGATATTGAACATCACCATAAAGGCCAACATGTTGCTATGCAGTATTGGCCCAACAATATTAACGAGAATAAAGGCTACAATCTTGAGTACCGAACACGGATCAAAAGGTGGACTTTCCATTAACCAAACAGTGATCATGTCGGTCATCTCCCAATGCATGCACTTACAAAGCTCCCGTTTGGACGCACCAATTGGAGGAACATAAAACATCATACTCTGTCCCTTCTACTAGTGAGTTCTTTTCAAGACAAGATTTTCTTTGACAAGGTTTCCATTAGGCATGACTGACTATCTGAGGGAGTGAGGTAGAGGGATAGCGTTGTAATAAATACATTATAAATAATCAAATGTACCCATGGATGGTGGCCATGAACACCACTTCAATGGGCGCACAACTACCTTAAAACTTTCACATTCATTTGGATGCTTAGGAGAAATGGCCTTATTTTTCCTAATCTATTCAAAGTTGGGAGTTGGAAGTATTTTTCCTTACAAATTTAGTGGTAAAGCCATAAAATTGGTTTCCAAAATGAAATACAATCATTTTGTGTAGTTATAAAGGACACTTCACACACGCACTTTATAAATAATCAAATGTACCCATGGATGGTGGCCATGGATGGTGGCCATGAACACCACTTCAATGGGCGCACAACTACCTTAAAACTTTCACATTCATTTGGATGCTTAGGAGAAATGGCCTTATTTTTCCTAATCTATTCAAAGTTGGGAGTTGGAAGTATTTTTCCTTACAAATTTAGTGGTAAAGCCATAAAATTGGTTTCCAAAATGAAATACAATCATTTTGTGTAGTTATAAAGGACACTTCACACACGCACTTTTTCAATTTTAATAGCAAACGTACAAGTAAATTATAGGTTGACCAATCTTCTAATCATACACAGGATCCAACTACCACGATTCTTTCCAAATTTCACTAAAAAAACATCTCTCAAATTAGATGTGAAATCTTTGAAAACAAAACAAAGCTACGAATATGATGAAGATGAACGACCATACTTTAGACTATAGGTACAGGATGAATGCACAAACAGACTTTAGACTATAGGAAGACCAAATATGATGAAGATGAACAACCATATCTAGTACTCGGTGTAAAAAGAATACAACATACTCCATAGCATACACAATGATTCACATGAACTATCAAGACTTAGGTTATTCTAAACAGAAGGCACCAGAAAAGTACCGCAATCAGTACAATCTAGAGGCTGCTAAAGCATACCCAGTCCTGGCTCAAATCTCCACTCTAACTCGAATTTGAGTGCAACCAGAACCGAAACACCCTTAAAACCATCTTCCCTCCTTGGATCAAAGCCTCAAACCTATAGGTTATATACCCTAATCTCTACTCAAAACAAGGAAAACTCATAAATTTGTTAAAATTGAGGCCACTTCGAAAGTTCAAATCATCCAAATTCAAAATAATTCCACTAAAAAAAGCTTTCATTCCAATTAACAATTAGTATGAGTTCTCTATTCGAGTTCTTGATAGTAAATCTTTTTACAAGCTGAAAATCGTCTCACCCCCCAAAAAATATTTGACCTGTCGTTAGATCAGAACATAACCTCGCACAGAGATGAAGAACGCCGAACAAGAAACCATGAAATTAACATTTACCACAGATACATTATTATCAAACTCGAAACAGCACATGAAACCATCGCATTCTAAGATCGAGCTTCAAACCTAAAACAAACGCATACATGTTTTCACACACACACACACACACACACACACACACACACACACACACACATATATAGATAGGCAGACCTTGCCGGAGCGCTTGAGGTGAGCGGAATAGGCCTTGACGAACTCGTGAGGAGAGACATCTTTCACCGTAACCGCTGCCGGAATTTTCTCCATGCTGATGCTGTGTAATCGGCGGCGGCAGATCTCTTCTGAGATGTAGGTATTTTTGGCAAGAACAGGTAACAGCAAACGAGCCACAACCCCTGCGGTGCAGCAAATGACGCTGAAACTCGAGAATAAGTAAAAATCTCAGTTAGTGTACTCTCACCATATAAACCATCACATACAACTCAAATTACAAATCCAATTCGGAACCTAGATATAGGAAATATTCAGAGAAATTACCTAACGAGGAAGCTGTGAGAGATGAGGACGATGCCAATACGGCAGATCTCTTCTGTGTTCTATCGGCGCTTTAGATAGAAATGGGGTGTGGAAGTGAAGCTAGGGTCGGGTAGGGTTTATGTTGGTGGCAGTCCCCGCATGGTTTGTTTGCCTGGGATAAATGGATGGGATATCAAATCCCATTATGAAAATTTTGAGATATTATTCAGAATATTAATGGATGAGTGTTTAACGGGATATAGCCATTGAAAAATACTTTTTTCTTATTTAAATCATTGGAAAATCAATATCCCATCCAAATCTCACTCCCATGGGATTTTATATCTCATACGGATTAGGATAAAACTTTTCATGGGATTTCAAATCTCATCCAAAATAAGGGAAACAAACATGAGATTTTGGGTCTCACTCCATCCTATTCCCATATCCCACACCCAAATCCCATCAAACAAACATGGCCTTTGGTCTTGTAATTAAAGCGGGCCGAATTGAGCCCAAGGGAGTGTTTAGTAGTCCGTGGGCTCTGTTGCTCCTATGGCCCAATAAAATCGGGCTGGTATATTGGGCGTTGTTCCAAAAATTGATTAGGGGTGTTTCGCTAAGGGTGTTTTTAAAATAAACTGGTTTTTTCACGGTTTTTTATGTGATGTATTGTAAGAGAATGACTTGTCTCGGTTAAAAAAAAAAAACTGTTTTTTGTTAGTAGAACACCCCCAAGTCAGGAACTCAATATAAGTTGGGTTTTTTTTTTTTTTTATTTATCGGCAACTAAGTTGGGTTTTTTTAGTTTCTAAAACAACTACTTAAGTATAATCGTCAGTACTATTCGTAAAATGAAAAATGTTCACTAGAATTTTTGACTCATAATTTGAGCTCTTAATGTTTTTGATAATTGGGTACAGGTTAGCTTGAAAGACCTCAGCTAATTTTGGAATCTTGAAATTAATGATCAAGAAAACTTTTAGTGACCTTTTGTTAGAAATATTTTGCATTTGTGAAGTTTGAGCTTACAACTTGTTGTTTCTTGAGGGCAAGAGTATTAAGTTTAAAACCATCCGATTTCCCTTGCCAGCAAATTTTTTAGGGCAAGAGTATTTTGTTGTATATTACTAGATTTGTTATTTTGAACATCTCGTTGTATATTACTGGATTTGTTCTTTCGATTATTCTTAGTGGTCCTTTCGTTATCCAATATAAGTTGGTAGGTTTCCGCGAATGCTTCACTGAAAGAGCAAGTGCAAGACTGCTGCCATCTTAATGTCATGTTGGGCCAAGTAAAAGCACTGTTGTCGTGGTTTGAATTTGGAAGGTGTTCATGTAATCTTAGTTGTTGAAATTTGAAGTTGTGATTATCCTCATTGAAGCACAGTTGTGTTTTTTGGTATTTTTGTTAGGCGGTAGGATGTCAGACGTTAGTTGATCTCTTTCATAAGGACTCAAAGCTCTTGAGAATGAATTAGTTCAAGTATTCCTCACTTGGCTTTTGACCTTGATAATGTATCTACTTAGGGCCACAGGAGGATTGTATTGTGCTTCATTGGCTGCAGAAGTGCAGATTCAAAGTACACTATTAATGGCCCGTTTGGGCTCTGTCTTGCTTATTTATTTATAGCAAGATAGTTTTTTTTTTGTTGTTGTTGAACGAACAAGATCATCACAGTTATATAAAAATGTAAACGAAATGGACGACTATCAGTCCAAAATACAAAATGCAGAAAACAATAATAACAAAACAACAAAACAAAAGGAAACAGAAAAGTCGCTCAGCATCGATGTCGGATCCACACACACTCCACTCGAGAAGGTGGTGGTTGAAGTACCATGCGTGGTCTTATGTCCGTCGTATGATCTCACCTTATTTGCACCTCTACGCCTTCATCGCGCCGTAGGAGAGACCCTTTTGTATTTTGTACATTTGTAGACTTTAGTACTCAAGTGTGTAGACAAAGTCTAGAAGGCTATAACCACAAATTTAGGACTTTAACGTAGTAGGTTTAGAATTTGGTTGTTTAACTTGTCTATAAATAGACAAGCCTTTCTCTTTTCTTTTCTGTGTATGTACAAAGTCTCCTCTTTTCTACGTGATAATAATCTCTCTTTGCCAACTTTTCAGGGATAGTTAAGTAAAGGGAATAAATTAGATCACTTTCACCCATAACAACTACAGTAAATAAATTAGTGGTAACGCAATAATTTTATTTTATTGTAACCCTTTCAACAAGTAGTATGCCTAGTTAATCGTTGGACATGGGACAGGAAGCAGCAATTTACAACACAAACTCGAACTCGAGCATCAAATTTTGGTAAGGAAGAGCCTCAACTACCGGGCCAAATCCGGGAAAGTGTGGCTGAACCATCCGTTGGAAATTTTTTCAGCATTCAAATTAGGCCGAAGTGGTCTTCACGTATACAGGAAGCCAACACAATGACAGAAAAGATAAAATTGGAAAATTCTATTGCACAACATAATCATCTACGTAAATTACACATAAAAATACAACAAAATATAAACTTACAAAAAGAAACAGAAATTGCTTCTAATTAATTAAAAAAGAAAAATGCAGTCACTCCCCATCTGATACTTCATCTTCATCTTCCTCCAAAATATAGACCAAGGCACGCTTTCTTGCAGCAAAAACACAAGCCACCCCCCTGGATGCTGAAATACATTCAACACGGACGTCAGACCACTTTAGACAAGTAAGCAACAACGAGTTTAACCTAATCAACAAGTTAATGGATATTCCTTGTCAATGAAATAGGGGACAAAATTCAAATGAATATGGTGAGTCTCTCGGTAAGCTTTGCTTTCTCTCTGTCACTCGGAGTATGGGGAACGTGTAGCTCTTTCATAGGATATACAGAGACTTGGCTTAGATGCTGAGTATACACTACATCTTCTGAATTCATCTGCTGTGGTGTACATTTTTTTTTTATTGTGCAAGACCGTACATCCGTACCTAGATTTCAGTCTAAATTGGGGGTTGTGGAAGAAGGGAGATCATATATGTCAGCTCTACATAGGCATGAACCCCTTATCAGCTTCAATAAATGTGTTATTCCAATACTCATGGTGATTGGAAAGTGGTTTTTTTTTTTTTTTGATAACAGGTGTCTGAGCCAGTTTTGACGCACCATGACTAATCCTGGGAAACCAATTCCACCATCCACTAGCGAGGGCCCCAATTAAAGCCAGGGCAAAGTTCTGTATGGATTGACCCCAAAGGAGTTGATAGCACTTACGAGGCTTCAAACCTAAGACCTTAGGAGCGAGCAAACCCTTATGTTCCAAGCCTTGACCACTTGGCCAACCCCTTGGGGTTAAAGCGGTGTGTGACACCGGATTCGGTGTTTTCGCCTTCCTTTTCTCACTCGTAGCTTGGTGTGACACGTGATTTACAGAGATTGAATAATTTTTCTTTTGTGAAATTCTTGTACTTTTGAGTCTTTCACTTTTTCTTGCCATTTATAATCCTCCTTTTGTTACCACGAGTTTTTCCTAATGCTTCCCTTTTTTCCCATTTGGAAGTGTCTAAAGAGTCCATCGAAAACAAGTCCAATCCAATACGGCTGCATGAAAGGGCGATAAATCGTTTTGAAACTTCACAGACACAATGATCTGAGATGAGAAACACTTACCACTGACTGCCAAGGGTGCAATCACATAGTGAGGAATACTCCGAACTTTTTCATTCTCCATTTGCAGGAACATGACAGAATCCTAGAAGTACCACTTTTTAATTAGAGTAAGTTGGAAAACTAAAACCCAGAATAAAGAAATGCAGTGTAAAGGAGGACAAATATCAACCACGTGGAACACTGTTAATGATAAGAAGAATTGAAGTTAAGAGAAGGTTACTGCTGAGACTAGAGATCCCAAGGCCTGTTTCCAATAGTTTTTTCCTCCTTTTCGTTTTTGTTCTGGGTTTTGATTTTAGCTTCTGACACCTCAGAAGCATATTAGTGTGTTTTTCACAGCTTCAGCTTCAGATTTTATGCCACAAATAGCTTTTAAAGCTGATTTTGAAAGCATCAATGTTGATGCTTTTGGACTCTGATTTTCAGAATAAGTTTCTGTGAAGTCTAAAATCTTAACAAGCATTCCTTGTGTCCGTTTCAAGTGTAAATTTTGTCTACAAGTTCTTGTACTACACAAATTCACCAGACGCGTTTCAATTTCAACTTTCAACATACAACACAAAAAAATTGCACATGCGGAGAAGAAAAGGTTCATTTTTAGGACGAGGAGTTCAAGACTCAATTAGCCCCTATATAGTAAGTTGCCTATGAAAGTAAAAAAGAATGTACCTTCAATTCGTTCAGATTCCAATGATTTAGAGGAGTGGATCTTGAAATCGATACAAAGGGAAGGTCACTGGCTTGAACAATCATCATACAAGAGTTTCCGGAGCTTTCAGAACTGTTAGTTGATTCGTTTAACAACAGAACAATTTGCGTTTCCTGTTTTCAACAACAGAAGTTACATGGAAAACAAGTTAGGGAAATCAAAATGCATAACCAAACTCTTAGAGTAAACAATGCCTCTTCTGTTTTATATTTCTACTTCTCTGGAAGCAAGTTTTTGCACTTTTGACAAAAAGAAGTATATGTTTGGTGCACACTCTTGCATACAATGACTTGTTTTGAAGGCTGCAACCCTCCGCCTTCAAATCACACTTATTTTCTACTTCTAATGAAAATTTTAAAAACTGTTACTCCCTCGTCCTGCAAAGACGGTCCAGTATTCCTTTTTAATATGTCCCACAATGATTTTCAATTTTGAAAAGTTCCCAAAAAAGTAAAGCGACATTCCCAGTTCGCCCCTTCTTTTCTCTTACCTTAAATAAGTTAGGATTTCAAGAAACATTCCATCAAGGGACAAAATTGGAAAGTTAACAAATGTACATTGTAATAATTATGTTTCCTTAAATACTTGGTTTCCCAATGAGGGCCCAACAAAATGGTACGGAGGGATTATCAATTTTTTGGAAGTGGAAAACAATTACTGCAAACTTATATTTACATTTCCAGAATTTCAGGAAGTGAAACAGAAAACTGAAACAGATTGGGTGAACCAAACTTAGTCTTAAAATCCTTACTTTATATAGACAGAGATCCACACAGTGGTAGCCATCAGGAACACATAACAAGACAGCTTCCAGTGAGGGATTTCTTTTCTTTACATTGCTTAAGTCATGCATAAAC
Organism: Vaccinium myrtillus; assembly: GCA_016920895.1. NCBI lineage: Eukaryota > Viridiplantae > Streptophyta > Magnoliopsida > Ericales > Ericaceae > Vaccinium > Vaccinium myrtillus. The sequence continues at coordinate 21,842,801 of CM029275.1, read as the reverse complement.
CCCCTCACGATGCCTAAGCAGTTTCTGACATTTGAGATCGACTCATCTGGAATTTTGAAAGAGATGTAGTCGACAAGCCTTTCTTCACGTGTTTGATAAGTTGCAACAGCCTCAGAAGCCTCCTATACAGGAAACTGTCAGTGTAATTTACTTGTGGGTGCTATAGAATATATTAGACGGCAAGTATTAATTGAGGGCTATACATAAACAATACAGTTCATATGGTAGATGGAAGAAAAATGTGCACAAAACAGAGCTGCAGAAGTTAAAACCTTAGCAAGAATTGGACATATGGGCAACACATCAGAATGCATAGATTTGCCAAATCTTTTTGGTGATTGGAATCAAGTTCAAAGGACTTCTTTGTCAGTGAGGTTGTCCTTTATAGTTTCTGTAATTGGCTGTTGGGCTAGTTTAGCCTTATTAGTGGCTCAAGGCCATGATTTCCAGGAAGGCGGGGCGTTACACTGAGGCAGCGCCTCGACCTGGAATTTTATAGGATTATGGAGCATACTACAGTAATTCTGCTGTATGTAGAATCCCAGCCGTATATTCTGGCTAACCAAGCTGCCGTCATTGTAACTCTTCTTTCTCATTCAAAACATAGTAAAATCTAGTGTGCACCTTGGATGTAGACATTCTTGCAAAACACGTAAATCTTTATGTCGTGTTTCTCTGGTTGTGCTTGATCTTTCGTCTTCGTACTATTGTGTGTGCGTGTATAGTTTGGTGCTCAAAATTGGCATTTGAGTGTCAATGATGTGCTAATCATGTCATCTAGATTTAATGTATGTGTATTACTTTGCTTTACGTTTCTACTAGTTTAAGCATATCACAATTATTTTTTTCCCGGAGACAAGTAAGAGTATCTCGCATCAAACTTTGGACATGAACCAAGCCATTAGCGTTCTTTACCACTTGAGCTGGGCCCAGGTTCCATATCTCACCATATTGTATTCTTGCTTTCAGGTGTGACGACTTCTTCTTCCCTAGTTCAGCTGTAGCTGGGCTATTTATCTTCTTGATAATTCAAAAATATTATACCACTAGCAGCACATGAGCTCAGAGAGATCTAGTTCCGTCAAACCCTAAACTTTGTCAATAAATACAACCTAACAAAGTCTCCCAAAGTTGGTATTTCAAGCATCCACCATCTCGTGGGCCTGTGGACACTAAAAAGTCCACAATTAAGAAAAAAAGGGAAAAACTTTCAAAGGAAAACCGAGGGTGATGAGAAGAAAAAAGTAGCACTGGTTTAACAGAGAAATCTTTCATTAGCGCAAGAACATGAAAAACGTTCAAGGAATGACAGAAGAAACACAAATTCATTTCTGATGCATCATATTTGAAAAGAAGAACATACTTGGTAGTATGATATTGACGTAGGAAAACTCGAGGGGACAGATTTTGATGAAGATGCAATTGGAAACAGTGGCAGAAAATCCTCAACAATTATCTTCTTGGAAATTGTAATGAAGGGAACCTGGAAAGCCTCCTTGAAACTGAAAACATGTAGTGATTGATGGAACACATTAAGTCACAGTCCTATTCATCAAGATCAGCCAAGCTTTCTCATAGTAAAATAAAGAAATGAAAATGCTACTCTTCAAAAAAAAAAAAATACTTTCGTTTGATTCGATCTGGATGAAAGAAAGGTTTTCGTGTTGATGGATATGTTCTCAACAAGTAGAAAAAATCTTCTTGTGAACCTTGCATAATAACTAGTATTAGAACTTGTCCCAAATTGGTTAATTATAGCCTCCAATACTAGCAGGCCTCTCCACCAATTTGCCGATTAGTTTTGAGTTGGATGCTTTAACATGGTATTGAAGCTAGGCTTTTGGACGAGACTCTTAATTGATTGCCCCGTTGTTTGTGCTTTAAGCGCACTTTAAACGATCCCTATGTAATGGAGAAGACATCCTAGAAAAATAAGTGTATTTCAGTGGAGTTCTCAGAAATAAGTAATCATATCGTGATTATAACAATATCCCAATTGACACTCTGATCAGATGGTTTGGTTGGAGTTCTCAGAAATAAGTATTCCCTATTACGTGATTATTACATGTCAACTTTCAATTGGTACTGTTTTTTTTTTTAATCATAGATGCCAACAAATGAGAATGGAGAAAAAGAAGAACGAATACCAAGATTCCATTTGCTGAAATTCTTCAGCTAGCGTCCTTTGTAAGTACCCAGTGTCTGAAAATCCTCCAAATGTAACTAGTTGTTTCACTCTTTTCATGGTTTCGCTGAAACATAAAGCAAACAAAACTCATCAATCATCAAATCTCATGCATAAGGTATATCGTCCTTAACTTTGAGCAAGACAGAATAAGATCCAATACACTCTCCATTAACAACAGAAGGCCATAAACAGAAAGTTGCCAACATGTGTAATTAAAGAAAGTTGAACTTCAATTAGCATTCTTTTGAAAAAGGAAGTTAAAAGCTGAGAGCCGCGGAAATTGTCCAGAGCTTCTTGAACTGTAATACATTACCCAGGACCACATCTATTTCATATATTGCGTGTTGAAGGCTATTAGAGGCAGAAAACTGGACTAAACAGACAAGAGTTGAAACACAACAATAGATCAGCCAGGGTTTATCCGCCTTCATTTTCACACACAATAGTGATGCTTTTTGAGATCAGTAGAAGGAAAATTTTCTCACTTATGGTCTTCACAGAGTTAACAAACTACCTTAGATGTGTAACCATATGCAACTCAATGCAATTGTAAAAGGGAAACAAACCAAACGACATATGCCCTTAGTTCTGAATCAGATAACGCAAGTTTGCAAGTTAACAAATATATACGACACTTGACGTTTTTGCAGTTGGGGAGGCAGCTTACGCATCAATTTCAATATTTTGATCAATTTCAGATAGTTCGAGTAACTGCTTGACAGGATCTTGATCGTATAGAAACTTCAAGAATATAATCACAAGTTCACTGCCAAAACCATGAAGCAAAAGCGCGAATAATTAGTTCAGCAGATCAGCAAAGCCTAATGGAACAGAAAAGAAGATTTGAAAGCCGAACCTACTGAATGGTGGAAGCTGATCACTTGGCTCTGACATTAGTATCTTTACACACTTTAGAAGCCAGCTGAAGAAATTTGAAAACTGAAAGAAAGACTTTTATAATTGAGTTGGATAAAAGACAACACTCAAGTGGGAAAATAGAGCATGGAATAAATTGTGCATGTATATATTCTAGCCTTATGTTTCATATCCTTGATTTTTGAGGTATATAGGGGCCGGTACTTCAGTGATAAAACTTTCTTATAACAACCACCTGAGCATGTATTGCCAAAGGTTAGGTCTATCTCCAGATCTACCCCGCCCATACCCTCATCGATTGAGGATTACATGGATACTGTTAATGTTGTTGTATCAGAAACAAAATCTCATGCTGGTAACATAAGGAAAAAAGTACAAGAAGAAAACGAAGGAAAATAGTACACCAAAATTAGGAATAAGGAAAAAATAAAATAAACCACAAACACATACTTTAGTAAATGGATTCATAGTCATGAAAAGTATATGTTAAAAAAAGGCTCAATAGAATATGCAGAAAATATCTGATTTCCTGTTTTATGATAGTTTTGAAAAATAATGATACACAATACTGTTAGATTTTCTCTCCCTGAAAGTTGGTTGGTATAGATAGCTTCGGTTTCTCCCAAGAGAAACACTTTGGGATGCTATGTGACGGAAATATTTCTCATCTCAGATTCCAACATCCCTCACTACTTCTCTAATATTCTAAAGATCATAAAATGGTCTTATCAATTTTATAAAGATCTCTTCAAGCAACACTAGTAATGCATGGCCTTAGAAGACCTCTAAATTGTATATCCTGTAGATGGAAGAGGTCAACAACAGTTTAAAGATGCTGCACCAAAGATTAAGACCAAAGTTCAGTTGTCCCATTCTACTAATTTGAATCAGAAAGAAAGATGTTTCATCAGTTAACAGAAGTTATCAAGGCTATAAATTTGGAGAAGGTAAATTCCAAAATAAATTGAAACAAAACCATAGCTATAAATACACTCTAAATAAAAAAAAAGGTCATGATCATAAGAAGAAATGAAATCTAAAGAGCGTAATTAAGAAAAAAAGAAATCGTATGTATGCAAGAAAGTAAAACAACGGCGCACCTGCTGCACCACAGAGGATAGAACCCTCATGAAACGTTCAACTTGAATGAGCAATGTACCAGCTTTTTCTGTTGCATTACTCGTTAATGTCTCATCCAACCCAATTCCCTGAAAGCGTGCTCGCCATTTTGAGAGGCCTCTCAGTTCTCCTATTCTGAATCCAATAATTTCTACAGCAGGCTGGAAAATAGACATCCAAAACATTCAGTTTACACTGAAGCCCTTGGAATAAGGAGCAAGACTAGACAAACACAGAACTAAAATTGTAAGGTATAGAGAAAATCGTGTCCATCAATGGCAAAGATGAGCCGGTTCTAATATTTCGAGTCACCATAACTTGATTAATAAATAGGCCAGCATTTTGTTCACAATTTAGATGCTAAAATTTGTAACCATATAGTTCCATTGCCATGGCCATGTCGGTGATAAGTATTATTGTACAAAGAGTTGCATATTAAATTGCACAGATATCAAGAAATCAGATTTGACACCATAATCGTGATGAATTAAAGGATTTTCCCAGAAAGTGAAGTTTATTGACAAATCTTTTGAATTCCAAAAGCAAAAAACTCAAAAACATTACTAGAGAAAGAAACAAAGGAGGACACCTGCAGATGATCAAGGACAATAAGCTGAAGATCTTTTCCGGCACCACAAACTACCTTCCCCACACGCTTGAGACCCTATTCAGTTATAACTGAATTAAAATTATCACAATTTTGCATTCAGAATTAGATATATTTTATAAGCAAACATACCGCTTCACCAAGAGAATTGACTAGAAATTGATGAACTGGTGGACTTGTTCGAGCACCACCTAAAAGGCTCAGAAACTCCTCCTGGGGATTGGAATCCAGTCCTGTGTTTTAATCATTGAGACATGTGACGGAAAACAAATAGGAGAACCATTAAATAGTATCTATTGTCAGCCATTACCATGGTCAATAATCAGAGTAGAAAGAGAATCGAATTTCTCATGAAACGTATGCATGGCATCAGACCATTGCTTACACATGACTGATAGTGATGCCCGGATGACTTCAGTTAAATCCTCAATATTGGAAGCCTGTTGAGCAACCTGGTGAAGCTCATTCTTCCTACAATAGTTGGGGATGAACAACGCAAAGGAAACAGATAAGCAGATAATCATTAAATATGGTAACCCAAGAAACATTTTCCAAGTATGACCGCCGTAACCATTTCATATTGTTATGTGATGTGATGAAAAGTCTGTCTGTATCTTAGCCACAAACTGTGAGCTGCCTATAAACATTGTGTGTTGCCAAATATAGCTTTTTTTAGTTCCCTCATAGTTTCATTTCATGTCAGAAGATGAATTTTTTTAAAACAAATCATAAAATGCAATCCTACAAATAGAAACACCAGCAAAACATGGTCAGATAGATAAATAATTAAAACCAACTATGAGTAAAAAAGGTTAATTATTATACATGATAGAGATGAGATATGAATTAAAGGAGAGAGGGCAATGAAGCAAAGTATATGCAGGCCAAAGGAAAAATGTAGTAGCATGATTGGTAGGAAGAATGCGACGAGAAAATAACTATATTAAGAACATATAGGCTAAAGCATCAATTCCTGAGCAATTGATTGCCAGAAAAATTGGGGAACAACTCAAATTCCTGCGACTTGAAAATTAAATGGCTCGTTAGCTTCTTAAACTCTTCAAATAATCACAGTTTCTACAACGTGTTGAAATTACCTCTTCCAAAATACTGAAGTATCAAGCACTAAGCAATGCAAACCAGCCAAATCACGTCCAGATATAGGACTGTTGCTTGGTTCAGCACCGTCTTCCAAAAGCTCCCCGGAGCAAATGACCGTCAAATGACAAAGATCTTTTGCCAAAGCCACCTAACACAAGAGTATCTAATGACAAGATCTAAAGAGTAAAAAAAAAATGACATCAAAAAGTAGATTCCGAGCAACGAATTAAAACTGGATTCATAGTCGGATTAGATGACTTCTCTTTTAGTAAGAAATTATTCATTCTGCAGCTAAGTCTCCTAATTAGGGAAACTAACAAGATATTTGCCCATAATTCCATCCACTGTCCCATCTAGACAAAGGTAGACAGATGCTTTCATTTTTTCCTCGATATATTTATCCAACGGTTCATCGAAGATTATGAGCACAAGTATACCCAAAAATAATCATCTAGAAGAAATATGCGAACAGCTTGGAAACAAATTCACTCCTCCTGAAACAACTTCTCAGAGAAAACAAGAGTGCTAGAGTTAAAGGAATGGAATATTGGGTTTTTAGTTGGTATCCATTCAGATATTTTTCTTCCATTCTCCGGCTTGTTGAAAGTTCCTGTTTGGTTGACTTTGCAGATGAATTTGCCTTATTTGAGCAACTTATTTTCCAAGTCAACCTTGTGCACATGGATTTTTCAGGATTTTTCTTCTAGTTCTCAATAGATATTATAAGGATCCTCGAAACCATCCAACATGTTGTAATTTGTATTGCACTACAGGCACAGGTCGGGCTTTTTATTTCTTTTACAGAGAAAAGAAAGACTGCACTAGTCGAAAACTAACTGAGCAAAAAAGGAAAACTTTATGATTCTGCCACAGTTTTTTAGCCTTCCAAAAGGAAATTCACAAGGCTACATAGGACTTTTGCTTGTAGTCCCATTCAAAGTGTAACCGCTAATACAGTATATTCCTTAGCCTCTCAAGGTATCATGCCTTATGCAACAAAAGTAACAATCAATTTAATTGGAAACGAAATAGCCAGATATATACAGCAGAAATAATAATACATATGCTTTTGAGAAATGAGAAGAGAGTCTAGCGCAGAAACAATAATACATATGCCACTGATAATTAGATGGATATCTAGCATACGACTCAAATCAAGGTCGAGATACCTTGCAAATCGAGGCATTCAGAAGCCGACAATGCATGCAATTGCCCACTGGTTGATTAGAAAGAGAAAACCTGTGTATATTCTGGCACATAATCCCGTAGATTCCACAAGGAGACTAGTCAAAATCAATACATAAAAAGAAGAAAAACAGAGAGTAATGAAGTGAACCCAAATATACCAAATATATGGTTATTTCCACTATGTTGGTATCCAGAATCAACTTACAACTTTTCCTATGGGAAATATGCCAAATATGCTAAAACAGATGCTTCCATCTTTGTCCCCGCTACATAAGATGTTGAATCGTTGATGTGACGAATTTGATAGCTCCCGGAATGAATCTTCTGTTTCATCCATGAAACCAGTATCTCCAGTAACAACTCCAGGCATCCGAGGAACCCTTGGTGCAGGAGGAAAGAAACGAGAAGTGCGGTCTTCATAAGTTGAGAGGCCACCACAATCATCCTAATTCACAACAGAGTAAGAGTGATCCTTTCATTTACATTAAGAAAGTCAAGTAAAACAGAGAAAACCTTCAATAGGAATGTCACTAATTACTAGGCGACACAGAGTTGTAGATGTTTTCACCAAATGAAATTGCAATGATGAAGTAAAAAAGGGGTTCAAGGCAAGATTACTTCCTACGAAAACTGTACTGGAGAAACTCTGCTCCAGTACAAATCAAGTGATCAACAAGAGGCGTCTGGAACACTATCATTCAACCTTGCAAACAGTTTGAGCCTTAAAAAGCGAATAAGAAGCCAACAGGTTAGATTAAAACTCATCAATTAGATCTTGGATCTTTTATGTCAGTCTGCTAATGTTAATCTATGAAAGACCTGGCAGTAAATCTATATTTTAGCCACTTATCCTCTTCAACATTCATTGGATCATTACTGAAGCAGCGAAGCCTCACATCATCTAATCACCTATGCTTTGACCTTCTTGAAAGATTTTTATCTTTGGCAGAAGTGGACAATATAACAATTCCAAGCCCTCTGTGACGGAAGTTGTTAAGATCTATTCATGTTTGATAAGTTCTACAACGGGTGTGCAACTCAGGCCAGTCATTCGTGTTGGGGGCCTGTCTGCACCCAGCTCAAATTGCACTGAGGCTTGCCTAGGGCCATATTTTTTAAAGCGGGAGGTGCTCATCTCTGTCACTAGCCCAGTCTACATTATCATATCCCTTCAATCTCAGGTTGCCACCCTGACAACAAGGAGCAACGTCCGATGTGACGGCACCCAACACTTGAGTGGAGCATTGACATCTATTGAACCATGTTAGTAGTCTTTAATGTAACTCATGTGACTTACAAAATGCCTCACCTAACCCACTCAATTGAGCTATTCTCTTGTAAGGAGGAGAATAAGAAAATTATTGTTTGTGTATCACAATGTCTAGCAATAGAAGGTGAAAATATTAAGAGATTACTAAAATTCTTATAGCCCAGCTGCAGTACAGTTCTCACTAGGTTATGTTTGTTAATAGTTTTAGTTGCTCATTGACTGCTAGCCACCAATGACTAGGAGGCAACCTGTGGATTTAGAACTAAATATCTAAAGAAATGGGACCGAGATGCCAGCTGTATTTTGTTTCAGGAGGCCAAGCTACCTTTTGTGGTTGATAACTCGTTACAACAACTAGCACACAAACAATCTTAAGTTTCCGAAAAACAATGACAAGGCCCAATTTACTGCAGTTAGCTGGAAGCTTTGTAGATTAAAATTACTTTTCCTGATTTAATAATTCATTCACTTCCACAATCAAGACCAATTCCAATCTAACTAAATTGCAATTCAGACCTCATCTGCAACAAAATTGCTATCTAACTCTGGCATTGCAGTATATCTTACAGGAAGTATTGGGAGAATACAATGAATCCGCCAAAACTTGTCTTAAAATGCATACCGTAAAGCCATGTAGCATAGATAAGCAAATGCATACTCACATTCTTTGTTCCATCTTCCTCCCAGTTAAGACAGACAACAGCAACAGTGTGGGACTTTATACTTCTCAACAACTTTCCATTCTGTTGGGCATAAAGCACATTAAAGAACACATAAGCGGTTAAATTGCCTTGAAAACTCAGAGTCTCAATACAGCCACTAAATTTACCGGCACATTGAATCTAAACAAAGAGAAACATAAGAATAAAGGTGAGTTGGGAAGTCTGTCTTTGCCAGGCACAATAAACTAAGGAGACTAAAATCACTCCACAAATTCATGTCAAACTCATGGGGTGAGGTAAAAGACTTCAATCTCAAACTTGTTTCAAAGTGGCGTTCTGGAAATATAGCCATGCGGGAATTGGGGAAAGTTCTCTTGAGGATGATATTTAATCCTCCCCTTTTTAGACATGGCCAACTGCAAGGCTACTTACTTCAACATCATGCAATGAAATGGTCCCATCTTCAAGCCCCACAGCTATTGCTTTGCCATCAGGACGCCAGCATAAGGATGTTATGCATTTCCCTACCAAGGAAAACTTATAATTCTGTCAATTCCACAATAAACAGAAAAACACTTTCGATGGATTTTATTTCCCATTTAAAACAGACTAAAACTAGTTTCTGATGGTAAAACAAAGAACTGAGATGTGCAGTTTCAATTTAAATCCAGTAACTAGTAAGTAGAATCTTCACTGTTAAAATAAGCTTATATTAGTAGTTGATGTTTGTCCCACATCGCCTATCTTAGTCATGTAATGTGGTACACACTAATATAAATAATATTGACTTGTGTCTGGGTTCGTTAACACCCTTACACTTTCTTCTCTTTCTCTCAAAATAACATGGTATCAGAGCCACCCCTTCTTCAACCCTAACACCACTACCGTCCATCATCCTTACCAAAAAAAAAAAAAAAAACAACACTGTAGATCGTCTTCTACAGTCATCGTCTACCCCTAACCCTACAAAACCCTAATCGAACCTGTGGCTGCCTACCCAATTACAACCCTAACTCGGCCAGACCCTATACGACTCCAAATCCAGCCTTTTCGCCCACCCACGATCCTACCTATACTCGATTCGAACCTGTTCACCCTCGTAACACTAACCAGAACCTCCATCGATCCTATTTCGAACCATACACATACCTGTCAGCCATCGCCGGACCACGTCAGACCTTCTATCTCACTCGATTCCCTCTGCTGTGACTTGTTTCTGTGATTTCGAGCCTCAAAGACTCGATCTGAATCTCGTTTGTTCGTCTTCAGCACTCGTCAGTGCCTGAAGAGCCTCGCCGGCTATAGCCCAGTTTCCGGCGACCCTTGCTTGTCACCGGCGACTCTCTTGGTTGCTCTCTTGTTTGGTAACGTTGGCGTATCTCTGCTCTTACTTGAGGTACAATGGGGTCTTTACAGATTATGCTATTCAGTGCCATTGTTTAGACAGTGTTGTTTCATTGGGTTTACTGGTTGGTCACCCTGAGTGATATATGGAGGTTGTTTGTTCTTGCTTACACACACATGGTCTGTTGTTCGGTTCTCTATTGTTGGTGACTACTTAATTGGTTGGCGGATGCTTACTTATTTCCTTGGTTGATTGATTGAAGTCGTAGTTGGATTTTATTTGCTGCTAGTTAATTGGTAAACTTTGCTCTATTGGTGGCTGGTTGATTATTTGGCAACATGTCTGAGGAGAAGTCTGAGAAGTCTGCTTCTAGTTCTAGTTCGAATCTTGTTGTTATTGGTAGCTCTTCTAGTTCCTCTCGGCGTCGTGACAGGATTCCATTACCTCCACTCCTTTGAATGGCAACAACTATGCTATTTGGTCTCGTGCTGTTAAGATTTATTATATGGGTGAGCGGAAGTTTTGTTATTTGACAGATGATCCTCCTGCCAAAGAGGCTACAAACTACAGTGATTGGGAAGCTGAGAATTGTCATATACTTGTCGAGTTGTGGAATAGTATGGAGCCCCAGATCAGTGCTCCTTTGTTTTATCTCGACACTGCCAAACAGGTGTGGAATCGGCTTGCTGGGATGTATTCTGGTGTTAATAATCTTCGTCGTACATATGATCTTCACCACCAGTTCTTTTCGTTGTCCATCGGTTCTGGATCTTTGGAGGACTACTATTCTAAATTTCGGGGCACTTGTGAGGAACTCCGTGTTTATGAGCCTATCTCGAGTGATCCACAGGTTATGGAGCGTCAGCGTGAGCGTTTGGAGGTAGCTCGATTTTTATATGGCTTGTCGTCCTTCTATGATCCCGTACGGTCTCAGATATTGGGAGAGCGGGAGTTGCCCTCTCTTGATGAGGTGTTTAGACGTCTTCGCCAGCAGGCTTCTATGTCAGATGCTAGTTCTGTTTCTCAGCCGCCACCTGATCGTTCTGCTTTAGCTGTTTCTGGTGGTTTTGGATCGAGTGGTGGCCGTGGTCGCGGCCGTGATCCTGGGTTTAGCAGTCGTGGTCGTGGTTCTGGTAGTCGTAGTTCTGGTGGCTATGATTCAGGTAATAATTCTAGTGGTCGTGGTGATTCTAGTTCTCGTGGTCGTGGTTTTGGTCGGGGTGGAAATAGTTATGGTCGCTCGTCAGGGGGCGGTCGTTCTGGTCGAGGTGGTTCTGGTCGTGGCCATGGTACCAGATTTTGTACTCATTGTCAGGGTACAAATCATACCGTAGACTATTGTTATGATCTTCATGGTTATCCCCAGGCTCATCAGGTTGCTCATTCTGAGGATGCTGGGCAGTTCACTCATTCCACCGATAGCAGTGTGACTATTTCAGCAGAGGAGTACCAGCGTCTCATGTCCCTTCAACCTTCTGCTGCTGCAGCTTCTTCTTCCACAGCTACGTTCGCTCAGACAGGTTCCTCTGTTGCTTGTGTTGCTTCTTCTTCTTCTCCTTGGGTTATTGATTCTGGTGCTACTAATCATATGACTGGTACCTCTACTATCTTGTCTAATTGTCAATCTATTGGTCAAAAATCTCATGTTACCTTAGCAGATGGTTCTACTACTGCGGTTACTGGATTAGGTTCTTTTCTAGTTTCTTCATCTCTCACTTTGCACTCAGTGTTACATGTACCTCGTTTACCTTTCAATCTCATGTCTGTTAGTCAACTTACAAAATCTTTAAACTGTTCCGTCACCTTTTCTTCTCATGGTTGTGTGTTTCAGGATCTCAAGACGGGGAGGACGATTGGAGGCGGTGTTGAGCGTGGTGGGCTGTACTACCTGACCCATAATCCTGTTGAATTTGTTGCTCTTCAGTCCATAGAGTCCTCATATCAGCAACATTGTCGGCTTGGACATCCCTCACTTCGGACTTTGAAGCGTCTAGTGCCCTCCTGTGGTTCTCTTAAAGAGTTGTCATGTGAAGTTTGTCAGTTTAGTAAACACCGTAGAGTACCATTTTATCCTAGAGTTGAGCGTCGTGCATCAAGTCCTTTTGAGTTAGTTCATTCAGACATTTGGGGGCCTATTCATGTGCCTAATGTTTTTGGTTTTCAATACTATGTTATTTTTGTTGATGATTTCTCTCGTATTACATATCTTTATCTTATGAAAGCGAGATCAGAGTTGAAGTCTGTTTTTCACTCATTTTATATGGAAATAAAAAATCAGTTTAATACTTGCATTCGTATATTTCGTTCCGATAATGCACGCGAATATTTTCATAGCACATTATCTCGTTTTGGATGATCATGGTATAATCCATCGGTCATCGTGCGCTCGGACTCCACAACAAAATGGAGTTGCCGAACGCAAGATTCGGCATTTATCGAGGTTATGCGTGCATTGCTATTTCAAATGCAGTCCCTAAGTCATCTTTTGGATGATGCGGTTATGGCCTTGTTATCTCGATTAACCGTATGCCATCCATCTGTCCTTGGAGGTGGGATACCTCACACGGTCTTGTTTCTGGTCATTCACTCCACTCATTACCTCCTCGGGTTTTTGGGTGCACGTGTTATGTCCATGCTCTGGATCCTGCCCAGAGCAAACTTGACCCTCGATCTATTAGGTGCATTTTTCTTGGCTACTCTCGCACTCAAAAAGGCTATAAGTGTTACTCTCTCCGTCTTTACGTCGTCATTTTGTGTGTCTTTGATGTCACCTTTAATGAGTCACTTCCTTTTTATTCGGAGTCTGTCTCTCCCAATGATTTGCTTGCATATGAGTCTGTGTGTCCTATACGTGTCCCGTCTGGTACTGTTCCCCCAAGTACTGTCCCCCCATCACCACCTTTGCAGGTCTATCATCGCCGTTCTCAAAATCCGCCAGTGCCACCTCAGCAGGTTCCACCTCCGTCCGAGCTCTCTCCGCCCACCGCCCCACCTTCGCCCACTGCTTCGTCTTCCTCTCCGTTGCGCGATCCCGACGACCTTGATCGTCCTATTGCTCATCGTAAAGGTATTCGATCCTGCACTGTCCATCCTATTGCTCACTTTGTTTCTTATAATCATTTGTCCCCGTCCTTTCGTGCTTTTACTACTTCGGTCTCCTCCGTTTTTTTGTTCCTAACACTGTTCAGGAGGCCTTCTCTGTGTCTGAGTGGTGGACAGCTATGGAGGATGAGATGTCTGCTCTTCATCATAATGGGACTTGGGAGTTGGTTTCTCTTCCTGCTGGTAAGACTACTGTTGGTTGTCGTTGGGTATTTACTGTCAAGTATCTTCCTGATGGCACTGTTGAGCGTTACAAAGCTCGCCTTGTTGCCAAAGGCTACACTCAGACTTATGGGGTTGACTACTCAGAAACTTTCTCGCCTGTTGCCAAACTTGGTTCTGTTCGAATTCTTATTTCTCTGGCTGCAAATCTTGGCTGGCCGTTATTCCAACTGGATGTCAAAAATGCCTTTCTCCATGGGGATCTCCAAGAGGAGGTATATATGGAGCAACCACCCGGGTTTGTTGCTCAGGGGGGGCGTAATCAGGTGTGTCGTCTTCGCAAAGCTCTATATGGGCTTAAGCAGTCCCCTAGGGCATGGTTTGGCAAGTTCAGTGATGCTGTGTTGCAATTTGGTTTGAAGCGTTGTCATTCTGATCATTCTGTCTTCTCTCTCACATCTGCTCAAGGGAAAATATTGTTGATCGTCTATGTAGACGATATCATTATTACAGGTGACAATCAAAAGGGTATTGATGACTTGAAACTGTTTCTACATCGTCAGTTTCATACTAAAGACTTGGGCAAGTTGAGATATTTTTTGGGTATCGAAGTGGCGCGGTCTAAGGATGGTATTAATCTATCGCAGAGGAAATATGTGTTGGATATTTTGAATGAGACTGGCTTACTGGGGTCAAAGCCAGTTGCGACTCCTATGGATCCTAATGTCAAACTGTGTGTTGATCAGGGGGAGTTGCTTTCCAGTCCGGATCAGTATCGTCGCTTGGTTGGGAAGCTGAATTATCTTACTGTTACTCGTCCAGATATCTCATTTGCGGTTAGTTTGGTTAGTCAATTTATGTCAGCTCCTCGCACTCCACATTGGGAAGCTGTTCTAAGAATTGTTAAGTACCTCAAAGCCCATCCAGGACGCGGTCTGTTATATCGAGCTAATGGACACTTGCGTGTTGAGGCGTTCACCGACTCTGATTGGGCGGGAGGACCATCTGACAGGAGGTCTACTACAGGATATTGTATCTTTCTTGGTGGGAATCTTGTTAATTGGAAAAGTAAGAAGCAGACTGTAGTTGCGCGGTCTAGTGCAGAGGCAGAGTACAGGGCTATGGCTCACACAACGTGTGAAGTTGTGTGGATACGTTCTTTTCTTGAAGAGATAGCATTCCCTGTGCAAGTGCCTGTGAATCTTTATTGTGATAATCAAGCTGCAATTCACATAGCATCCAATCCGGTGTTTCATGAGAGGACGAAACACATTGAGGTGGATTGTCATCTTGTACGAGAGAAGTTGACTGGTGGTGTGATTGCTACTCCATTTGTGTCTACCGGTGCCCAGTTAGCTGATATATTTACTAAGCCGTTGTTCAAGCCACGGTTGGAGTTACTTTGTGACAAGCTGGGACTTTCTGATATTTATTCTCCAGCTTGAGGGGGAGTGTTAAAATAAGCTTATATTAGTAGTTGATGTTTGTCCCACATCGCCTATCTTAGTCATGTAATGTGGTACACACTAATATAAATAATATTGACTTGTGTCTGGGTTCGTTAACACCCTTACACTTTCTTCTCTTTCTCTCAAAATAACATTCACAACTCAAATATACATACCATTCAATTGGCAAATCTAATACAGACACGAAACCGTTTCTTATATTTCAAGTTCCCATGACATCTAGAGATTCGAGATTCGAAAGGAAAATCTTAGAATCAAACTATTAAAGCAAAGCAAACATACAGTATCCCACAAATTGGAATTAGCATGAAATTCTATTACTGGTGTGACAATAAGTGCATAAGCCCGTTCTCCTGTTTTTTATTTTAGGATGTTAGTGAGTTTGATTACCACTACTCGGCATTCGATGCTTCCATAACCTCGAATCCTGAAGCTCCCCCTTGAAAACCACAGGTTGTAACACTGAGTTAAGCTCAAGGTCTAAAACACGGGTATTAGCTAAGAACATTGAAACCATTGGGTGGCCGCCTTAATGGTTATCGCTGATAATTCAATTAGTACATGCCCCTCATTCCGGTTCACAAGTTCTATAGTATGTAAGTTAAAAGCAGCTTAAGCACTTAATACACTTTCTATGAAAACACAATTGGATTAAGTATGACTAATCTGAGGCAGAACCGTTGTTCTGCACCTTGGTTGCCGTCTCCCAGTCCACCATGGCACATGTACCTTCTCTTGATTCAACCAACTGAAGATGTCGCCCAAATGCTCATATTTTTTTGCATTACATCCAACAACACAATACATATAAAGTCTCGAATGCACCACCAAGACACTTCCACTCCAGCGTAACATGTGAACCTATCCTATGCCCAGTGGCGGAGCCACTTGGAGACCAGTTTTTGTGTTTCACTTCTTTTCTTTTTTTTTGCATTTATAGAAAAATATGTTAGAAGTTTCATTAATATATATCACCTTTTTCTATAGAATTTTTTTTTGAGTGCTCTTGGGGTGCTACAACATGGTGTTATAATGTCATTCTTCTGCACATATTTATGTGAGACTCAAGTCTAAGTACATGAGTTTCACGTAAATAGGTGATGATGAAGGCCAATAAAAAAAAGTGATGGAGAATGGTGTTAGGGCACCGCATGGTGATGCCTCAGGACCACTGAATAATTAATTACTCAAAAAAAAGTTTCAATTCACTGAATTTTTGCCTCGAAACTATTACGTGTTTTAGAATTATAATTACTATATTACCATAAAATGTAAGTCAAGAGAGACTTCTTTTACATTCTCCCTTATTTCTCTTTCTCTTCTTAATCAATAACTCTACTCTCTTTTGTGTTGAAGATAATGTAATAGAGATAAACACTATTTAAGTAGGAATATATCTTGGAGAAAAATTCAAATAAAAATCAAGGCATGCGTGTTAGATTCTTGAAGAAGAGAATTTTTTTTTAGGGTTTTGGTATTGTGCCCTCACTGGTATAGTTTTCTGGCTACGCCACTGCCTATGCCACGTAGTAGCTACTTATCAAGCATCCCAAAAGGTACATCAATTGCATAATCTGTGACATTTCATGTCAGACGTAAATTCTAGACATTTTTCACTTTTTTCCAATATTAAGCACTTCTACTCGATTTTAAGACCTTTTACGGAACATCTGAACTAGTTGAAAATGGAAAACTTGTTAGGTTTTGTGAAGCCGGATACACACGGGACTTATCATCCACAAGTTCACAGATCCAACGAATATGACTAAGGGCACCAACTGTAATAAGTTGAATAAACCCCAACATGAATAATGTGGTTAATCTAGCAGTCGAGTTTGTTTTCTTTTCGTCATTCGAGAGTACAGACGAACTGGCGTGAGTGCAAAACTGATACCATACTTTCTTGTTACGAATGATTTTATTTTCCCCTGCAATTCTGAGTGTGTTTGGTTAGTTTCCCAACAAAATCAGAAAGTGGCAGACAAACAGAGAGAAAGAGGGAGGTTACCAGGAGAGACAGTCCACAACCGCTGCCAATTGAAACGATGGAGAACAATCTTTGAGTCTTCTGTGACCATGGCGAGCAAATCTTTTTCTGGGTTCCATTCTGCTGTTTTAATCTGTCAAGAGAAGATTGTTTGATTTGAAAGATGAGCCACCTACACGAATACCCACATAAATGTGTACTTCTTTATATGAACCTATAAGTGTAAATGCAGATTTAGTATGAAAAATGAGCAACAGGGTATGATACGCATACAAGAATATAAACCAAAAAATGTGAACTTGTTTATACGAACCAATAGGTATAAATTCAGATTTAATTCAAAAAATGAACAACTGGGTATGATACACCTTCACGGATACACAGAAAAATGTGGACTTGTGCATATGTATACATACAAATGCAGATTTAATTCAAAAAGTGAGCAACTGGGTATGACTCACCTACACAGATACACAAAAATGTGTACGCTTATATGCACCTATACGTATCCGTATAAATGAGAAGAAAATGGATAGCAGCAGGCGAGCGAACCTGGGAGGGGAGTGGTTTGTCGAATTGGAGCTGAAATGGAAGACCCCTTTGAGCTTCATCTGCATCCATTCTCTTTCAGGAAGGCCAACGGCGGGGAACGAGAGCGTGATTCGAATTACGAACTTCTTTGGGGGAGTTAAAGGCAGGGTTTTCCCCCTCTCTAGTAAGGCAGGGTTTAATAAAAAGAAAAAATGTTAGATTTCCGAAAACATCTACTAAGAAATAGATATTCAGATTCTCTTTGAGCCGTCCATTTCTTTCCTGGACGTTTTCGGAGAAATTCTTCATATATCCTATCATTCATCTTTAAAATGCGCATTTTGGTCTGGACGTTTTCGGAGAAATTCTTCTTATAGCCTATCATCCCTCTTTAAAATGCGCATTTTGGTTTGGCTCGTTCACTTGTCACTCAAGAATTTGGTATCACAAAATTATTTGAAAACAAAACAGGAAATTGTTATATGAATCTCTTCCCAAATGTTTGTTTGATAAAATTATTTTAAGTATTTTAAGTGAACTTCTTGCAAGATTTTTACCAGACTAGTTTCAAGGAAGAAATAATTCTAGTGAGAAATTTAAAACATGACTCTCATAATTTTTTTGCGAACTCAAATAATGAAACATTACCATTCGATTAGCTAGTCAATTACAAAAACCCTTTCCAAAAAATTTTCCAAAAAAATTCCTTCCCCATCTCTCATCTCTCCAATCATTAATCATATTTCTCTCTCTACTCATATCCTTTCAACCAATCATTATTTTCATTTTTCTCTCTATCTCTCTCCAATCATTACACATCTCTCTAATTATTACTTTTTCCAAAAACTCATCCAAACACTATCTCAAAAAAATTCTCAAAAAATTTCTTCTCAAAACTCTCAATCAAACACAGCCTAATCATCCCCTTTTCCACCAACTTATGAATATGGTCTAGCACACACTACACGTTTCATTATTTCACAGATTATTTCATTATAATAGTAGATTTTAACAGATAACTTAGACCATCAACAACAAAAGTACAATATGATACGAAAAAACAAAAAATCAAAGTTTGTTTTCACCGTATTGTGTCGTTTGTATTAATAATTAGACCATAATTTTTCATCTTTTTCTTGGTAGGATTGACTGTCTAATGATATACACTGTTAATTGGATCGGTATATAATTAATAGGTAATTAAAATATCCATCCATTTTATGGACACTACGTAGATTTTCATTCCCCTTACTTTAAGAAGTCATGTTTTCATACTCTTTTAATGTGATTTACCATTATTACAATTTCTTAAGTATATCTATCTATATCTAGATATATAGCCAAAAAAATAGGGAATTTTGAACTTCTTTGTAGGGAGAAAGGAATTTGAAATGCATGGCAGTTACTTCCATGCTTTTAGGGATTATCGAAATTTTAAATGCATGTCACTTACATAATTTTCAAATTTTACTTGATTAGGGGATAATATTGTTTCCAAAATTGAGTCCCGTCAACACCGAATTTTAGGTTAAAAAATAGTCATGGTAAAATCATGTTCATATTTTTTTTCCAGCGACTATGATAAAAACTCTGATTGGGCAATTATCGCAGGAAAATATGTCCAAATAAGCAAATATGGTAAATTTTTTAATATTCATGGTAAAAATTAATTCCACCTTTTAACCTAGACCATGGTAAAAAGCTCTGAAAGGGCACATCAAACATGGTAAATTTATCCTTTATAACAAGTTACATCATGGTATATCATTGACATTTCATGGTAAAAATAAATATAAAAAAACGATAAAAAATCATGATAAAAAGACCAAAATAGCTGTTGCGCGGGCCTATATAGATAAGGAGTATGTACACTCTCATTGTACCTGTAAACATGGTAATAATTATTGAATTAATATCTTGAATCATGGTAAAAAAAATGTCAAAAACCATTGACATGATTGTTAGTTTGATTTTAACCATGATCGCTTCCCTTTATGAATTTGGTCCGCGCATGCGGCACCCTAAAAAATTTTAACCATGATTATTGGATCAAGGATTTTTGGATGAAAATACAAAAAACAGCGGCAAAAATAATTTATATTTTCATCCGAAAAATCTTTACCCCATAGGCCAAATTTTTTGGATGGAAACATAATTAACTTTGGATGAATTTCATCCAAAATTATTTATATTTTCATCCAAAAAATCTTTAACCTATAGGCCAAGAATTTTTGGATGGAAACATAATTAATTTTGGATGAATTTCATCCAAAAATTATTTATGTTTTCATCCAAACAAAACTTTACCCTATAGGCCAAGAATTTTTGGATGGAAACATAATTAATTGTGGATGAATTTCATCCAAAATTATTTATGTTTTCATCCAAAAAATCTTTACCCTATAGGCAAAGAATTTTTGGATGGAAACATAATTAATTTTAGATGAAAATATTCGTTTTAGTCCTTAATCTCCTAGTATATATATTTATATATCTAATCAAGGGCAAAAGTGGGTTTATTTAATTACCCAAAAAAAAAAGGTGGGTTTATTTGAATTTCGGGATGGAAACATAACTCCTAAAAAGGCTCATGATGATTTTCTAATTTCAAGTGAGTAAAATGATGATTATTTAAGTGCCCCTATAATTAATAAATTTGTTAGCCAAACAAAACGACATATTTTCATGTAATTGAAGAGTTGATATGATATTTTTTATAACAATGTTAATATGAGGTGTCAGCTCATCACAATGTAATCACATTTTAGTTACATTTAGGTGGACTTTAAGCTAATAAAATAAGGCATAATTCTTTTTCGATCATTCGTGTATGCTTCAATTTTTTAAATGTGGATCCAAAATTATAGTACTACATTCCAATAATCACTGGAAAAGTAAAAATAATAGGAGTATGAATCAATTTAAAACGATTGCCAAATAAATAAATGATTTAATCCTTAAAAAACAACCTTCACATTTTTTTTCATGATCATCATTTACAAATTTTTGGTTTTCCTTATCGATGTGAATTCGAAAGGTAAAGTTTTTTAACCAACAAGTAAAAAATTGCTTAAAAGGAAGAGAAATTCAATAAGTGCTCAATCTAAGCATTCAATTATTGGTCTCAATTACGGACTATGATTTTGAACCAAAACAAGTATTATTTGATCAAATACTTAAATACTTACTACCATGTTAAGTTGATTTTTTACAAGAGTGTCTCCCGTTTTTAGCACCAATTGCTAAAAGCCAATTGTCCATAAAAGTGCTAAAAGCTTAGTTGCTAAAAGTCAATTTATTTCTCATCAGCTAAAAGTTAAGTTGTTAAAAATCAATTTTCTATAAAAGTGTTAAAAGCTAAGTTGGTAAAACAAATGAGAGCTAGGAGTGCTAAAAGTTTTGCTTTTAACAAACGGAAAACCCACCCTAAAAAACCAAACTTTATAAAATGAATGATTCCCTCCCACTAAAACCCACAACCTTTTTCCTTTTGGTACTAAGTACCTTTTTACCCCAAGTGGTTACCTGACGGTCAAGACTTGAGATTTAAGCGCTTGATCCTTTTTGAGATTTCAGGTTCAAAGCCCTCGAGGTGTTATCAACTCATTTGGTGTCACCGGAGATTTGTTGGGTCGTTAATTTTAAAACCCTATAATTAGTTGAGGTGCACGGATGATGACCAGAATATCTAGTTATTCAAAATTAGAAATCGCATGCCAACAAAGTGAAATAACCTTGAAGAATACAATATGAACTCTTCCATGATTACTGCCACCATGCACTCCAAATACCATGCTTATGATATTCCTCAGATCCCTATAATTAATCATCCCATAAAAATGTAGCCCATCCAGATGATAATCATTTTCAAAGAGAGTAGAAGCCCATAGATCATAATGGCTACGAACCTTCCTTGTCGTCATACTTTTTTTTGGTTATTAAAACCAATAAAATTAAGTTAATCCCCCACCCACTCAAATTACTGTTTTAACCTCCTAAACCTAACATATTTGGAGCCAATCAATTCCATCATTCCTCAGAAATATTCTCTCTCTCTCTCTTCTCCAAAAACCTTAGACACCACTAATATTACTCTTCCTCCTTCCCCTCCCCCCCTAGGGTTTCAATACCCATGGTGGTGGGAGGGGAGGGCCATGGTATTATTTATTTTCTTCGTTCGTTCTTTCCTTTTCTTTTGTCTCTCCAGATCGACGACTTGTCGTCTGATCTGAGAGGGTTATGTCTCTCGCTTTGTGAGAGTTGTTAGTTTCGTCTTCGGACGAATTTTCGTCTACAGATCGGGTACTTTCAGGCGTGGTTGCTTTACAATGGTATCTGTGCCAACAGTGTTCTTACCGTACATGATATCGCTGGCAGGGCAACTCGTGGCGACTTTGAAGATCTGTAGTTTTGGGAGTTCATTGGTGCGAGCATGTTTGATTGGAGTCCATCTGATCGTCTAGGTATTCTTTGTCTTTTATTTTTAACTAGTACTGAGTCTCTTCAAAGATGCTGATTCTAGGTATGACTCTTGTAAATGCCGCTGTTTGCGTCAGACCATGTCTGGGTTAGGGTGAAACACATTGATTGCCTTGTGTGTTTCTTGTTCTCTATTAAGATGAGTAGTTTGGATTTGTCCAAGATCTTTGTAATGAATTCCGTTTTTGTAAGTGCTGCTGGGCGTTCATTAATATAATCTTCTCATTTTCGTGTCAAAAAAAAAAAAATTCCATCATTCCATAACACATGGGACGTAAAACTCTTTGAGAAGTGGGCATTTGTGAATCGTGATATTAATAGTACTTTTTTCAGTATTAGTCCATTGATATAGTCATCATTTGTATAGTTCCTCATTGTCAACTTGGCATGAAAAGAAAAAGAAAAGCTTTTAACTTTAGCATTTGCTTCAAAAGCAAAACAATAAATATACTATATCAACAATCATTTTTTCTGTGTAATTCCATGTAAAAAAGTAAAAACTACCGTCGAAAAAGTAAAATTATGCAAAGTCATCATCCCTATAAAATGAGTCCGACCATGTGTACTGACCCATAGTATACAGATTATGTGTAGATGGCGGTGAGGCTCACAAAAGGTCCTACATAGATGATCCGAGAAGTTCAATAACTTTCAAATATTTCTTCAAATAGTTTCATACTCCTAAAAATTAGCTCAATCGAACATATATAAGTGGTTTATTCAAACTTTCAATTTTCGTTCAAAATTACGGATCCCCAATTTCATTTTCGATGATGTCAGTGTCCGATCAATTTCATTTTCGGCATAAACAGCATTTTCAACGAGCCAAACAAAATTCACTATCCAATAGCCCAAACCCCCTGCAAAACAGCCCAAACCCCCTGCAATAGAGGAACACGGAATCTGAAACGGGATTGGAGGGTGTTGTTCACTTGTTCCCCAATGCACAGCAGGGTGCAGTCCGACTGTATTCCAACTATGTCCCTGGGAATGCATAAAAATTCCCATCTCAGACCTTACAACGGCCGGCTTCAACAATAAACTAAAAAAATGGGGCCTATCTGGGTATTTGAATTCCAGATGAAAAGCAAAAGCAAAGCTCAACTTTCTTCAGACGAACTCCTTCTGTTCCATCATCCCCTAAATTCCGCAACCCAACTTTTCCGGTTGCTCAAGCGATTCCCAAATTCACACCTCTGACCTCTGTTTCTCGTTTTTTTTTTATCCACACAAATAAGTTCTACTCCACTTGATTTGACTCCAATAAGATCCATTTTTCTAATTGGGTTTTGGGGGCAATTTTTGGTTTATGGGTTTTGTGTGATGTAATCTTTTTGGCAGTAGAAAATGGCGATGCGCTTAACAAGTACTCGTAGCTCACTGGAGCTTATGCTCGACTCGCTCATGCAAAAGGACGAACAGCTACTGGATGTTCCGCCTGCGTTGCCGGTTCGTCCGGTGTCGAAGGCTCGGTCAAGAAGGGCAATGCCGATGAACATCCAGAAGTTTGGGCTGAGGGGAGATTTGAATCAAAATGAGGGTAGAAAGAAGGGAGAGTGTGGCAGCAAAAATGGGTTTTTTCTAAGTAAGGTATGGGGTACTTTTGGTTTCAGAACACTATTTTTAATGCTTGAGATTCGTTAACTCTAGATGTAAGTGGATAAATATTAATTGCCCATGAATACTGGGTTGCAGTCATCTGTAGTTACATGATAGTAGTATTTTAATGAGATGGTATTTTAGCAAAATGAGATTATAGTAGCACATGAAAAACTCAAATGAAACACCCATATTCTTATGTTCACTACAGAATTATGCATAAATCTCCTAGATCATGTATCTTATTGTCTCAGGCCTTGTTTGCCGTTTGATAAAATGGGAATCCCATAAAATCAAGTGGGTGATTTTAGCAAATGAGAAAACCATTTGCTAAAATCAGCCCAGTTGATTTTCTGGGATTCCCATTCAATCAAATGGGAAACAAGGCCTCAGACACTTTGTAAAGACGTATGCATTTGAAAGTATAATAGAAGTACACATATATGTCCATATTGAAGTAAAAAGTATTTTTAGGGGTTCGGTGGCCTCGTCATAAAAGTTAATGTTTCCAACACTTGGATACATAGTTGTGCCTGATATGCGTACAGTTGTACGTGAGTCTATGTCACATAGTTGCATTAACGTGTTTCTGTCCACAAAGTTTGATTGAATTTGATATGTTGGTTATACCTCTCTTCATTGAATGAGCAGGTCTCATTCTGGTCCACTTGAGTTTTACATTTTAGGCTCTTAAGCTATTCCGTGAAGTGCTTGTTGCTTTTCCATATCTTATGCCAAAGGTTTCAATATCATCACTTGACACTAAAAGTAACTACCTTGTACATTAGGGTATCTCATATGTAATAGTCTGCACTCTAGTTTTGAGTTCATTGAAAAAAATGCTCAAGTTTTCTAATTTGGTTACATATTTGTGTATGCTGAGATAGCTAGGGAGGCCAACAACTGCAGAACCATAGACACTAAATGATTCAATGCACCAATAAGTCGGCATCACAAGATCTCAATACCATCACACAACCTGGCCGATCAAAAAACCTTGGCCATTCTATGTTGAAGGTCATATTTCACTGTTTTTTGGAAGAACATATCCGAGATCTAGTTTCGGAGACCGCAGAAGCACACGAGATGGTTTTGGAAATACGGAGAACTTTTGTGCGAATTGCCTTAAACAGTTAAACTAGATGATTATGACGCACAAATGGGGTATGCAAGAGAGAAATGAGAATTCCATCTTGTTCCCCAGTTCTAGAGGTTTGTATAACATAAGACCTAGGATATGGGCCATTTTACTTGAGAGAAAAAGAATTCTCATATTGGCTCTCAGCACTAGGATTCATTTAATAGCAGAGTTGGTGAATACGTTTTAACATGAATGTTACTTCCTTAGTTCCTTCCGTTCTGAATCAGTTGTGCAGCATAAATCAATCCTATTGTCTGATATCCTATGCCTCGTGGTTTCCAGATTGATTTGTCGGATTTCGTGGATCATAAGAGAGGAAGAGTACTGGAGATTCAAAAATACTTTCGAGGTCACCAAGCTCGCTGTTACTATCTCAAGCTTAAAGAAGGAGCAATTATACTGCAATCATGTAATGCGCACACCATTCACTTACTTCATTTATGAAATGTCTAGAGGTTTCTAGTGCTGGTTTTCCAAATTTCCTTAGGTTTCAGACCTGGAGTTCTTGAATGGGAATGTCAGTAAATCACTGAAAAGAAATTATGGATCAGTTTAGTTTGGTTAACTTTCTACTTGGTTTATAAGATCCAGCATGTTCAAATAAGATGATAAGTAGATGTGGCTCTTGCCCATCTGGTTGTACCCTGGCTACCAAGGGGGAGGTCTGGGGTTCGAGTCTATTGAGAGACGTCAAACCCCCTTCAGTTGTTAACTTACTAATTCCCTTCTAACCCTCCACTGATGTATACAATAATGGCTCAAAAAAAAAAGTTGATGAGTTAGGACTCTCAAATTGCATTTATGTCTCTTTAACTCGGTTTTCCTATCTCAAACAAAGCAGTTAAGTATATTTGATAGCCTGAGATAGCCTTCAATCTCTTGTTCCTTTTTAAAGGATCTCTCATGTATTTTCGAATTTGGGCAAGAAGGAAAATATAGTCCTGTGTCCAGTAGATCTGTTCATCTCTACATCAGTTCCTCAACGTATTCAAATTTATAGATGCTTCAAAAGAGAGTACTCACTTAATCCACACTTTAGTACCACATTTTTGTAGGCTACAAGATTGTGGGTTTTGTTGCTAAGCGCTCATTCAGTATATGCACGCGTGCAGTTATTCGTGGTGAAAATTCAAGAAAGGATTACCTAGCAAGATTAGCAGCAATTAGTGTGATACAGCAGCATACGAAAAAGTGGATTGAATGGAGAGCTTTTCAAAAAAGGAAGGCCGCAGTTATATGTTTGCAATCTGGTAAAATTCTTAAACTTTGAATATTACTTCTGCGGCTTCAAGATAACACGCTAAGCTTCCATCTTCTTATAATGCAGTGATCCGTGGCTGGTTGACTCGCTGTAACTATAAGGGGAATTTAAGGTTTCTGGGCATTGAAACCATGAAAGAAATGAGGAAACTAGACTGGAGAAATCCAGAAGAGAAGGTAAATATCTTCCGGCTAGGCCTATAAAGTATGGTCCAAACTCCAAAGCATTTTTTTGTCTTTTAAACTGCTACTATGGTTGTGGACATTATTTATGTTGGCATGAGACATCTACCTATACATATGTGGTGTCAACATTTTTATTTTGATCATTTTATGAGAATCAGTATATGCTATGGTATAAACAGCTGGAGTGATTTTCTTTAAAATTTTCGTATTCATTCGACATATGTCAACTCAACTCTTCAGTTGTGCTAGTTGGCTACTTCATATGATCATAATGGATGGCACTTTATCTTCTTTCGCTCTTTTGTACCGCTACTTTCTTTATGGAGGCTATTTATGTTTGCATGATAACATGACCTCTATATTGTGCGGTCAACAACTACTTTGATATTTTTACAAGAATCAGTGAAAGTTTTGGCTTAAGCCGCTGCAGCAATTGTTCTTTTTGATTTTCTTTGTTAATTCTGACATACTTCCGACCAAACTACCTTCAATACTACTAGATCGTTACCTTAACATAACCTCTATAATGTGCGGTCAACAACTACTTTGATATTTTTACAAGAATCAGTAACTTTTGGTTTAAGCAGCTGCACGAATTGTCTTTTGGATTTTCATTGTTAATTCTGACTCAAGTCCAACCAAACTCCCTTCAATACTACTAGATTGTTATCTTATGGGATGGAAAACACTTCAGTCCTTTTTCCAAATCTGAGAAGTTAGTTTCAATTAAGCTGGATCAGAAGGGCAAGCAAAAATATCAATAATGTGAGATTGATTTTCACATTTTGCCCCTATTTTCTTCTAAAAGTGAGATTGATTTGTGTTTCTTGCTTCTATGGCAGGACTACATTCAAGTGTCACCTTCAGCTATTGTGGACCTTCAAAGACGGCTCCTTAGGGCAGAGACAGAACTGGGGAGAAAGGAAGAGGAAAATGCTGCAATTCGACAACAACTTCAGAAATTTGATAAGAAGTGGTTGCATTATGAGGCAAAGATGAATTCAATGGAGAAAATTTGGCAAGATCAGTTGACATCTTTGCAGGTGAGTTTTCCTTGTCTCCAATTCTCCATCCCTTGTTACTCCAATGGACATCTTGGCCATTCTCAGATTCGAACCAGACAATAAACAGGTTACATCATGGATAAGCAAGTTTTAATTTGATATAGATTGAACCACAGAAATGTCCTCGCTTAATGCCCTCCTGTTTTAGACTGTAGTCCCAACCTTCTTCTGCAAATGATCATATTTACTAATAGGGACATATGTGATCATAGTGTCACCATCCCTTGCCTTACCCGATAGCTCTTTAGGCCATGCTTTAGGCCGTCTTTGGAAACCGAAGAAATAAATCTACCAGTCCCTTGCATCTTTTATCTTTGTACATTTTCTTAACCTCTTCCATTCTTTGAACAAATCCATTCACTGCAAACCCAGATATGGTGTACATGCGTATAGGTGGAACTTCAAGAAAAATTGTTTTATGTTATGACTTACAAAATGTTCTTGTACCCATATTTGTGCAGATAAGTCTGGCAGCAGCCAAGAAAAGCCTTACTTCTAAATGCACCTCTGATCAACCTGTAATATGTGGTCTTTTTCCTTTATATCGTTATCACGGAGCTGATGATTCAATGCCCATGGAAACCGACACTGCCGACGGAAGAAGAGAAGAAGATTTTTTAGATTCTCCTTGTGATACCGAACGACAACAACGAAACAAAAGATTATATGATATCACTCAACAGAGAGAGCAACATGAAAAGGAGTTTCATGGCAATCCCGGCATTGATGGTAAATTAAAATCAGCAAACTTATCTTCCAAAATAGCCCACGATGAGGAACTTCGGAAGCTGAAGCTCAAGTTTAAAACATGGAAGAAGGATTATAAAACTCGGTTACAAGAGACAACAACAATGTTACAGAAGCTTGGCCACTCAGAAGCTAAGAAGAGCACCAAAAAATGGTGGGGATGATAAATCCAGTAAAGGGCATTACAATTTGATTTTCTTTACCAAAAAATTCTGTCCGGTTCTTGATGGGCCTATATCGGTCTTCCTTGCACATGCGATAAATCCAAGAGAGGGAGACTGGTGTTGTTTACAGTCCTGGCATTATCTGTTGCTTGCGGAGAAAACATAGATGCACTTGAAAGAGCCTACGAAAACTAGTTCTTAGTCCTTGTTCAACTTAAATGCGGGGTATCTAGTTGTATTGCTCTTGAAAATATTCGTGTAGATGGAGATGTTGTCGTCCATACATTTAGGGCCGGCCCTAAGGTTTGGGTTGCCCAAGCCCGGCCCCTAATTGGGTTGCCCACTTAATGTTAAGTTAAAAAAAAAAAAAAAAAGTACAAATAAAGAAAAAGAATCAAGGTTACATTTTTCTTTACTTCGAATTACATCAAATTTTAGGCTCCCAACGTCTTCAAGAGTTCTTTTTAGAAAATTACAAGATTACAACAATACAAACTCAAAGGATAAAAGTAGAAGATAAACACAAAAGTATTAGCGTTTTTTTTTTTTACCTATAATAAAAGGAAAAACTCCCACTCCTTTCGTCCTTTCTTTTTTATGGCATTTTTGCCCTTCGCTTGTATTGTTATTTTCAGGAATGCATTATTAAGTCCTTTTCGCCAGTGGGTCATTGTTGTCGTTGACAAAGGGAGCGTTCCTTAAATCCATTTGGTTGCCCATTTCCCTTGTATTCATCAATACGTGTTGTCGACTTTTCGTAGAGACTTGACTCCAGAAAATAACACTGCAAGCTGAAAGACTTTGGGAGCCGCCATGCATGACTTCAAAAACGATCCACAAGTTTTCATACACTTATCCTCAACACTGCTACTGAAAATTATACCTTCAATAGTACCGAGGGGGTGTTCCACTAACAAAAAATTATTTTTTTCAAATACCGAGACAGATCATTCTCTCACAATACATCGCATACAAAATCGTAAAAAACCAAAAAACTGGGTTAGTGGAACACCCCATGAGAAGCCATAGCTAGCCACAACCACCATGCGTTCTTAGTGATGCTATTGGCTCTTTTTTCCATCATAAGACTTGATTCCAGTTGTGGCAGTATATCTTCAAATGTAAGCGCGCTACATGGAGAATGAGAGAGAAGCTCTCATCAAGTTCAAGGGTATCATATGGTTTCATAGGGTTTTAGAAGTAGGACGGCCCTAAGGTTTGGGTTGTCCAAGCTCGGTCCCTGATTGGGTTGCCCACTTAATGTTAAGTTAAAAAAAAAAACAAAAAAAACCTACAAATAAAAAAAAAGAATCAGGGTTACATTTTTCTTTACTTCGAATTACATCAAATTTTAGGCTCCCAATGTCTTCAAGAGTTCTTTTTAGAAAATTACAAGATTACAACAATACAAACTCAAAGGATAAAAGTAGAAGATAAACACAAAAGTATTAGTGTTTTTTTTTTTTTACCTATAGAAGAATAACTATGGTTTGTGTGAAAAAATTCATAAATTGTGTTAGCTCGATCGATTTTTTTTGCAATTTTCAACCATTGGGGTTTTGTTTTTGAATGGCTATAGTACACACCTATTTTGAGTGTGGTTCCAGACTTGTTGGAGAAAAAAATAAAGCCAAAAAAGAAAAGAAAAGAGTACACACCTATTTTGAGTGCAGATAATTACCACTAGGTCTAGAAAATAGATGTCTAATTACCACTAAGGTAAGCCACTTTTTTTAATTACCATTAAGGTAAACCACTCTTTTTTGGGGTTTAGCTTTAGGGTGCACTTTCCTATTGTAGGATTTTAGTGGTTTAGGCACTTTCAAATGGTACCTTAGGATTTTAGGCACTTTCATAGGGTACCCTAGAGTTTAGGTTTAGGCACTTTAATAGGGTACCCTATGGTTTAGGTTTAGGGTGCACTTTCCTATTATAGGATTTTTAGTGGTTTAGGCACTTTCATAGGGTACCTTAGGATTTTAGGCACTTTCATATGGTACCCCTAGGGTTTAGGCACTTTCATAGGATTTGAGGTTTTAAAATTAAAAGGAAAAAAAAAAAAAAAAAAGGAGAGAGAGAAAGAGTGGGTGGGTGGGAACTGACGTGGGGTGTACCTTAGGATTTGTTCCGGCTCTTGTTCCATGTTCCACGTGGGGTACTGCGCGCGCACATGGGTTGGGTTACTTGACCTGGGCGTCCATATGCTTTGTTTTTGGTACCGGCCTGTCATTCCCTCTTTTGAGTGTGGTTCCAGTCTTGTTGGAGAAAAAAATAAAGCCAAAAAAAAAAAAAAAGAGGAGGAAAAGAAGAGAAGAGGGCCTGCTCAAAAAACAAGAAAAAGAATTGTCTCTAAAAAATAGAACAGATTAGAGACAGCTGGGAGTTGAACCCCGCCCCTCCAACACATGCGGAACCTTAGCACCATCAGGTGACCAACGCGCCAAGATTATTGCTTGTGTTGGTTTGGATACTTATGTAAATTTATATATAAATTACAATTTTTTTTCTTCTTTTGGTTGCCCCGGCCCGGGGGTTGCCCAAGCCCGGAGGCTTGCTGGGCTTACCCCTGGGCCGGCCCTGAATTACATTGTGAGTTTTGAATCTCCATTCTAGTCTTCTGCAATAAAAAGGAAGTACATAAAATTCAATTTTCAAGAACATAGGGGGCGTTTTTTGCTGTTATCTATATGAAGAAGTTGAAGACTGGCTTGCCTGAATGAAAATCAATATTGTATTATTAACCTTTACATTAATTTCAGACTTTCAGTTGTCTGAAATTCATGAAATCCTTGTTTCATTTCTCATGTCAGGAAGCAAAGCAATTTTACTCATATTGCATTCTTGACCGATTAAAACTTATTGACAAACTAAAAATAAATAAATAAAAAGCTCATGTTAATGAACTTATTAAAAGCTCATGTTAATAATAAAAAAAAAAGCTCATATTAGTTGCAAACAATACAATAACAACAAAATTTCTCACTGTTTTGAAGTTGCATTATACTGAATGAATTACAAAAGTTGGGGGAACTCCTAATATTTTGCTATGGTATTTTTTTGCTGGTAATACTTACTTTTTGTAAATTTTTATTTAGCATATCGTAGTAATTATTTGGATTAATCGTTTGTATGGATAAAAAGAATTTGAAAAATATAAAAATGTGAACCGAAATTGGAGAAGTGCATGTAGGACGACACCAAGAAGACAACTTTTGTACTTTTTCGCTTTTAACGAACCCTTTTTTTTTTTGGGGGTCATAATTTTCACTTTTTAGAGTGATTATACATTTTCTCCATAAAGAGTATACAGAGAAAAAGAAAACTTATATCCTATAATGTTTTAGATGATTTTAAAAACTTTGTATTTCAGATTTAATTGATATCTATTAAACAAGATCCATATGGAATATGAAATGTATTACTAAATGAAAGATATAATTGGATTTTTTTTATCCATTTAGAATGGAGCGAGTGACTATGTTTTTTGAACGGAGAGAGTATAAGAAAAGAACGATATTTTATCAAGTTTCAACCTGCATTGCCAGTAAAAAAATATGGGACGGAATCCTAGCATTTTCAGTCCCAATAGTTTGAACAGAAGCAGAATTCACATCTCTGCACCTTCCTCCCTCCGCCGTCGAAGAAACACATGACGGAGCCATTCGAAGACTCCACAAGGCCACAAATGGCTGTCGATCGCCTCACTTCACTACCGGACTCTGTACTCATTAACATCCTCTCCTTCTTACCCATTCAAGACGCCATCAAAACCGAAGTCTTGTCCAAAACAATGGCAATTCCTCTGGACCTACTTCCCATCCCTCCCCTTCTGCCACCGTGACTTATTTTACAACGGTGTCACAAATAAGCAATTTGTTGCCTTTGTTGAGAAAACGCTACTTCTCTGTAGTTCTTCCAAGGTCAAGAAATTCGGGGTTGATTTCGGATACCAGCCGCGTTACGCTTCCAAAATCAATTCGTGGACACAATTTGCGACACTGAATGGGGCGGAGGAGCTTTCCCTTGAATTCGACACCGTAGCGGAGGATTTGGTTGAGGACAAACGGTACAAATTGCTACAGGTTTTGTATAAAAATTCCTCGTTCAAAAGATTGCGTTTCTCGTTATGCAATATCATGACTAAAGGCTAAAGATATTGTTGCGTGGAATTCGTTAAAAGGAATTGTCAATTGGGAGAGTGAGGGTGAGAGATGATGTGATTGAGAAGATATTAGAGGGTAGTCCTATGTTGGGGTTCTTCAAACTCTGGGTTTCTTCGCAAAGCTCCATGAATCAAATCTTGAAAGTTGGGGTTCTTCATCACCAGATTGAAAATTGGGTTCCTTCGCCTACAAATCGAAATCTGGGTTTTTAAGAAATCTGGATTTCTGAGAGGAGGAGAGGAGAAACAGAGAGAGAGAGAGATAGAGAGAGAGAGGAGGAGGAAAGGGAACTGCGTGCTAAGGAGTGGAGAAGCGAGGGGGAGCAACTCGCTCGTACTAGCCAGCGGAAGAGGAGGAGGCTAAAGTACCGAGTGGAGTAACGAGGCTCTTGGAGGGGTGAAACCTGGTTTTGGATCGCCGAAGTAGCTAAGAGAGGCTGAGTAGAGAGTGTCTTGGAGTTGCTCTGAGTAGCATCCCTAAGTACAAAATCTATATTATAATACATAGCGATTTTTGTCCCAGTGACGATATTAAATTTTACCAACTCACTTCCTCTCTCTCTCTTCTCTACCAATTTCCTCCACTAGCCCACCACACCTAAAATTTCAAACCACATTTTCCCTTTCTCCCCCCTTTTCAAAATTGAAGCCACATTCTCTTCCTCTCACTACCTCCTCTCCTTCCCCTCTTTGAAATTCGAAGGACCATAGAAAATGACCATAGAAAATGGATACAGGCACGCGATTGCCCAAGTCATGCCTTCAGGCACGGGCATGCACTAGTGCTACTACAAAAGATGATTTGATATTTCAAGAATACGTGTGAGTGCCAATTAATGTAGCAAAACATATAAGTATTGAGCTGAAGTCCCTTATAAGACTTATTCTTCAAATTTCCAAGTGATGTAACAAAACACACGTAATAATAAAAAAAAATGAAGTATTTGATAAAAGGCAAAAAGTTTCAGTAAATACCTCTTCTTTTGTGTGTACGGTATGCTCTTCACTAATTTTTCTGGCTTGGCATATGAATTTGTTTGGCTCTTCAACATATAAATTTTTGAGTGCACTTTACAAATTTTTTTTTGGCTCGTGTCATGAGATTTTTGTGGTCAAAACATACTCATATGAACTTTGATGGTTCAACATATAAATTTTTGTAGTCCAATTTACGAATTTATGTGGTCTAAATTACGAATTTTGTGGTTCAAAAAGTTGATGTGGTTCAAAAAAGAAAGAGCAAAAGTTGTGAATTTTTGTCGTCCAAGATACAAATTTTTCCGTTTTTTATTATGAATTTTATGGTGAGTTACAAAGTTTTACCACTCGGCCTACAAAATTACATCCCATTAACCCTTTCGAGGGCTCCGGATCAGCTGTCCCATACTTGCTGTCCCCATGTCCCAACCCAAAACGGCACCGTTTTGGTTTGCAAACTCCCAACCTTTGCAAAATGCAATTTTGTGGGGCCCACTTCCGGGTCCTACATAAATGATCCGAACCGTTGAATAATTTAAAAATAATTATTAACGTGGTCTCGGACAAAATCAGGCCGATTGGATATTTTTACGTTATTCATCTAGTTCTTTGATTTTCATTTAGAATTCAGGATCCTACCAGTTTGAAAGTGTCTTTGGAAAAAGTTATAAAATTGTGGGCTCGGAAACCCATTGATCTGAACCATAAGAGTCGTAGGGCTCGTTGAGAAGAGCATCCTGTAAAAAAATTATCTTGTTTGGACATCGATAGGTATGAAAAAAACTCATATTTTTAGTGTTTTGATAATTATCGATGTCCGAACAAGATAATTTTTTTATTGAATATTCTTCTCAATGAGCCCTACGACTCTTATGGTTCAGATCGATGAGTTTCCGAGCCCACAATTTTATAATTTTTCCTAAAGATTCTTTTAAACTGGTAAGGTCCTAAATTCTGAATGAAAATCAAAGAATTAGATGAATAACGTAAAAATATCCAATCGGCTTGATTTTCCTCGAGACCATGTTAATAATTATTTTAAAATTATTCAATGGTTCGGATCATTTGTGTGAAACCCGAAAGTAGGCCCCACAAAATTGCATTTTTGCAAAGGTTGGGAGTTTGCACCAAAACGGT
This sequence comes from Vaccinium myrtillus, assembly GCA_016920895.1. Taxonomy (NCBI): domain Eukaryota; kingdom Viridiplantae; phylum Streptophyta; class Magnoliopsida; order Ericales; family Ericaceae; genus Vaccinium; species Vaccinium myrtillus. The sequence goes on along the minus strand of CM029275.1, from coordinate 21,808,277 downwards.
GCCGTTTTGGGTTGGGACAGGGGATGAGGACAACAAATATGGGCCAGCTGATCTGGAGCCCCTTTCGAGGGTGTGTACTGTAGCCGTGCACTGGATAAAGGTATGTAAGTTATATTAAAATGTGACTTAGTTTTAGAAAAACAGGTATTAGCTAGTTTTGGGAAAAGAACTTAGGATAGAGTTTAGGTGTGTTGAGTAATCCTTTGAATTTTCTAGAGATAATTGAATATTTTGAAAATATTCCACGGGTCCGAAGACTGGGGCCTTGTTCATTTCTCTTCTTTAACCATTTTCAAAAAAAAAAATTCCAAAAGATTCTTTCTTTTCAAAAAAATTCTCCCTCTACTCATTACCTTATCATTTTATTTTTCTCTTTATTTCTCTCTAATCATTACTTCATTATTCTCATTTTCAAAAACTCAACCAAACACTATCTCAAAAATTCTTCTAATTTTTTTTTTTCAAAACCCATCCAAACACAACCTGGATTTTTGAAATGACTCTGGATTTGTGGTTTGCGAGATAAGAAAAGAAAGGGCTTGGTAATTCACTGTTACGATTGGGGAAACCAGAGCACCCCCATGGCCTTTTCGGTACTTGTCTTTTTTAAAACAACACGTGATTAAAAGCTTTCCAAGCCTAATGAGAAGAAGAAAATTATGATTTGAGCGCTAATGGCTTTTTATTAAGGGGAAATTTAATCGAAAAGGTAAAAGGCAACCGATGTAGTGAGAGAGAATCTAGAGAGAATGCACTCCCCTTCCTATCATTAATTTTTACAAATCCACCAAACATCCTGTTTGGTTCTATCTATGGAGCAGATCCGGATCCCCTTTCCCCATTTGGCTCATTCCACAACAAATGCCGTTGAAGCTTCTATAGGTCATGGCGCCCAAGGGGTTTTCAGATCACAAACGGGTTTCAACCTTGTTAAAGGGGTTCGATTCCCCATTCTTTCAACAGGCTCGTGAGATAGAGATTTCCCAGTCTCGTCATGGGTTAACAACAATAATGGGTCTGGTTTTCGAAGGGCTTCAGTGCCCAGGTGATCCAGATTCCTACAACAAACCACCATTCCGGAAGGTGTTGAGGTACCATCTTGAAGCTCTAGAACCCAGAAGCTGTGCTTTTCAAGGATATTGATCTGGTGCTAGACCGATGGGTACTAATGCGAGTTGGTACGCAGGTAACCTAATGGTTAAGCTTTATAGTGTTTAATTATCTCTTGATTTTCAGTTCTTTGGGGTTTCGAGCTTCTTAATCAAAGGGATAAACCCACCGGTGGGTTTTGATAACTCTTTAAAACGAAAACCGGGCTGCTTTTGGCCTTTGTTCAACGTTTTTTCAAGTTCCTCCTTGGATTTGTTCATCTGGGTTATCATCTTGAAGAAGATGGGGCTCATAAATTTTCATAATTTATAACTCGCCTGTGCTTCCATTGTAAACTGAGTCTAACCGAGTTCACTGAGTTGGAGCTGAGTTCTAATCTGAGTTTGGTTAGTAATTTTACAAAACTGTGGGTGAGAAAGTGAGATTCACATTCTCAAAAAGGTGATTGGACTAGCTAATACGTTCCTTGTTTTGTAGTACTAGCAGTTAATGTTGTAGCTGTTGTCTTCTGATGAAGCAGTAGCTTTTCGTAATGTGCACATCAACTTGGGCCAAGTGCTAACCCAGCTATATCAGCTGTACCGCAAGTTCTAATTGGAAAAGGTCGATAACAGCGCACCAAGAAGGGGTTCACACCTCACCACTGCCCTTTTTGAACATACGTACCCAACCCATTTTTGTTACTCAATTTTGTACAGGAGAGTGCAAAATGTACCACATAATATCCAATTTCTTTTAATGCAGTATGCTAATTCTACTTATCCCAGCGGGTTGTGCTAGTTTTCCTATTTTCCCACCCCTACAGGTTGTGTCGGAGAGTATGCAATTTTCTTTTCTTTTCTTTATTTTGTTTTTTCCTCCAGGGGTATGCCCCTTATAAGCTGTACATTCGATTAACCCTTTTTAATTTCAAGCTGAATTATCCAAAAAAAAAAAGGAAACCCAAACAGTTACTATATAACTCGAGATTAACCTTTTGAAAGTCTAAGGGTTAGTACGTTAGTTGGGGCGGGTCGTTACAAGTGGTATCAGAGCAAAACCCTAGTTTACATGGCTACCAGGAGAAGGTTGCTGGGCCAATGCAATGGGGACATCACAACATCACAAGGTGGGGAGATTGTAACATCCCACATCGTCCAAGTATCAAAATTGACTTTGATATATAAGGAAACCAAACATCTATTGTATAACTTGAGGTTAACCTTTTGACCCACGTGGTTAGGCTAAGGGTTAACAAGTTAGCTGGCGTGGGTCGTTAATGGTGGTATAAGAGAATAACCCTGGTCTATATGGTGGAGGCCACCTCTAAAATCTATATGAGCCACATCTTGAATCCTGAAGTCAAAACAAAGTGCTCTATAGAACTAAGTGCTACACCATGGCCACCAGGGGAAGGTTGTTGCGCCAATGCAACGAGGACGTTGCATCACAAGGTGGGGAGATTGTGATAACCCATCGTGGTGACTACAAAAGTTCAATGATATGTATAATAGATTATGACCCTAACTTGTACAGAGCATTTTAAAGTCGTGAAAGCGTCAAAGTTCATTGGAACTTCACAATTAAGCGTGCTCACCCTGGAGCAATCCAGGGTTGGGTGGTTACTGCGAAGTCCATGGAGCTTGGACGATCAAAGCGAACAATATTGTACAAGGCGGGATTGAGTTGGTACAACCGAGCCCAATCTCAGAGCTACCTACGCATCTCTGGACAAAGCAAAATCAGGTCACACGTAGTTTGGACCACTCCACAGGGGGACATTAAAAACAACTCACAGAGGGAGACGGTTCATAAGCTGAAGTTTTGGATAAGTTATATACAAAATGGAAGATTTGGGAAAATGGACCTGCTGGGCCTGGGGATGAGTAGAGTAAAAATTATTGCTAAGGAGTTTAAAAATACATATCGAGAATTTCAACACGTCAAAACACGTTTAGGAGACTCCATTGAGGAAAGTTTGAAAAGTTTATTTGGGGTCGAAAATAATCGATGGGAGGTTTCGGGACGATTTCGAAGTAAAAACATGTTTAAGAGATTTCCAAGGCTTGGCTGGAGGAAATTTGAAAAATGTGCGTTCGGGCCGACAATGGTTGCCGAGGTCCCGAGACGCTCTTGGAAGAGTTTCGATGTTAAAAATGGATTTTTACTATTACCTGGATCGTTTTGAAAAAAGTTACTCCCTCCGTCCCTTTTTATTTGTCAATTTTTGATAATCGTGTCAGTTTTTGATTGCTTATATCTTTTAATATTGATCTCCAAATATATGCAATATGGATCTTGTTTGATAATTCACGATAAATTCTATTATACAAAGTTTTTAAAACCGTGAAAAACATTATAGATTGAAAAATATAAGCAATTTAAGGCGTAGCAGAAAATGAAATAATTGACAAACAAAGTGGGATGGAGGGAGTATGGCCGTCGGTAGGCCCCAACACGTTTTTGGTATAGTTTGGAGGTTAAAAATGTGATTTGGAGACTGTGGGTCATTTGAAAAAAACGTTGATTTTTTTTGCCTGGGTCGAAAAATGGCTGTCGGTCGGCCCTCGAGACGCTTCTGGTATAGTTTTAAAGATTAAAAACAAATATACAAGACTCTATGGGTCTTTCAAGAAAAAGTTAAAAAAATTCCTCTGGAGTCGAAAAATGACCGCGGAATGCTTTCGGTACAATTTTGAGATTGAAAAATAAGTTTTGGAGGATTTATCAGTCTTTCAGAATTTTTTTGAAAAGTTAGCTCTGGGGCTAAAAACGGTTGACTGTGGACTCGAGATGCTTCTGATCGAGTAGGTCTGCATGTAGTACTTAAAGTCTTCTCCTTGGAGATTTGCGAATCCCGCCTCCACGGCGTCGCCACTGTTGTTGCTGGTGCTTTCCACTAGATGTGGGACGAAATTCTAGAGCGAGAGAAGGGAATTGTGAAGGAGGCCTGGGAAAGGGAGGAAAATTGTTGTTTTTGTTGTGATTTAGATCTCTGAGTATATATTGTTAGAACATGAGCTGAATTCAATCTCAGAATACTTTGAAATATGGGTTTGGAACTTGGGAAAATCTGGTTTTTGCAAAACTCTGGGTTTGCAAAAACTCTAGGTTTGTAAGTTTTTTGGAAATCTGAGTTTGGGGTTTTGTTGGAGAGGGACAAAGGAGATGACTAGGGGAGAGGAGGGCATTTTGGGGTTAATTTTTCATTTTCTGTCTACTTTTCAATTTTTCGTCCAAAATTTTAATTTTTTTAACGGATTTGGAGGGAAGGGGTGAAGTTGCTGGATTTTGATAGTTGAGGGATTCATGTTGGCACATTTTTCAATTGAGGGGTTATGTTGCAAAAACGTGATAGTTGAAGGGGTGTCTTTCTTTTTTGGGAAAAATTCAAAAACACCCCCAAACTTTGACTCCAATGTCTCATCGCCCCCCGAACTTTCAAAATTATCAATTTAACTCCTAAACTTTCATTCCGTTATCAAAATTTCTCTTGGCGTCTCAATCCGTCTCCTTGGTAACGGAATGTGCCTACGTGGAGTTAAACGGAGAGAAAAACAACGTCAGGGCCAATTTTGGAGGGAAAACAGCAGATGTGTACTCCCCCAACTATAAAACCTTAACCCCTCTCTCTCTTCCCCACATTTTCGAAGGAAAAACTAAAGCCCTAATTTCAATCTCTCTCTCTCTCTCTCTCTCTCTCTCTCTCTCTCTCTCCAGCTTCATCTCCTTTCCCGTTCGAAACCCCTACAATGAGCTGCAACAACAACACTGGCAGACACAATGAGGAGGACTACTTCTGCATCCAATGTGGAAATCGGAGGGTGACACTAACATCTTGGACAGACAAGAACCCAGGTAGGAGGTTTCTGAGCTGCACAGATTGCAATGAATTCGGTGGTTGGGTCGATCCCCCCATGTGTAGAAGGGCTGTTCAAATCATCCCAGGATTGTTGAGGAGGGTGAAGACGTTGGAGATGGAGCTTGCAAAGTCCAAGGCTAGAGAAAGGCGGATGAAGTTCTACATAGCTGCAACATGGGTTGTTGTTGCAGTTTTGGTAATGTGGAAAAAAACCTGAAGATTGTTGGGACTCCTGGGAAGTAACCCATTTCGGCTAGGCTAGGTGTGTGTTTTAGGGGCTAGGTGTGTGTGTGTGTGTTTTAAGGTGTTTGGGACCCCTGGGTTGGGGGATTTGTGTTGTTGTTGCCATGAATTAGGTTGCATCTGTCTATGTGCAATGTAACCATTTTGTTGAATGGAAGATGGGATGGGTTTGTTTGTTATTGTTTATCCCTACTGCTGTTACTAAATTTTTCCAAACCAAGCAAGTGCATTACATAGCAAAATGGGCATTACAAGCCCTTTCATAAACAGAGCAAACTGGGCATAATAGGCCATTTCTTAAACAGAGCAAAATGGGCATTTACAGACCAAAGTGATAGCAAAACAATGACAAAATTTAGTAACAATTACATGTACATTTTAGCCGACCTGTAAACCATTAACATGTCTTTGGCAGCATCTACAAATGAAAATGATAGAAAAATTCAGACAAAAAAGGAACCATCAAAAGCCCTTTAAACCATTAACATGTCTTTGGCATTACAAGCCACAAAAACCACATGGGATCATTACATAGTCTTTGGCATTACAAGCCACAAAAAAGGAACCATTACATAGTCTTTGGCATTACAAGCCACAAGTTGATTACAAGTTCATTACCAGTAAGGTCAACTCCCTTTGAAAAATGGTAAATTGGAACATGCAGCTGCAGGGGAAGAACTAGTCATGTAAAGTTTGGTACCCCTCCACATCATAGTGTGGCCCTGGTTGGGGCTAATGTCCTGCACATTTGCACCCATTATGAGCATTACATGTACATTTTAGCCTGGCATTACATCACTTATGAGTTACAAAACAATACTAACCTCATCCACAACTATATTAACTAAATTGTCTGCCTCAAATGTATTTGCTTCTGTCCCAACCTCAGTCTGGCACACAGATGTTATTATAAGCAACACAGAAATGGTGCAATTATATTGTACTAAATTGGAAGGAAGACAGAGGGTAGTAGGCAAACGAAACCTGTGATCCTCCACCTATATTAACTGCAGTTGATGATCCTCCAGCTAGCCGACCTGTACCAACAGTAGTAACTTCACTCTGGAATATTTAAAGTACAAGCAGTTAGACCAATGCAATAAATTTTATTACATAACCACAAATGCAATCAAGTTCACTTACATAAATAGGGACATTCAATGTTGCATTTCCTTCTTCAGCAACTCCACCAACTTCACCACCTGCATTACATCCCACTTGCTTGCAACTCCTCTTGTTATGCCCAGTTTTCCCACAAACACTGCAGGTCATCTTCACTCCCTTCTTGCTAAGCCTAGTTTGTTTTTCCACTGGTTGTTGCTCCTCATCCTCCTCATCTGGCTCCCTTCTCCTAGCTTTCTTAGGCCTACCAGCTCTCCTTTTAACATCAGGTGGAAGCAATTTTGGATAGCCATCTACATGCCACATGTCTCTCCCATTTATTGGACCCATCACATGGTCATAGGTTTTAAGGTAAGTTTGCACACTGTAACAATTATGCACATAGTCCATGGGATCCCTATCCATCTTGTTATATGCAACAATTGCATGGACACATGGTATACCAGATAGTTCCCACCTCCTACACCCACAAGTTTTGTTCTTCAAATCAACTTTGTATTGGGAATTTGGTCCCTCCACCTGAAATTGTTCATTTCCAAAGAATCTTGGAATCCAGCCCTTCTCATCCCTCAATTTGTCAAGTCTCTTTTTTATCTTGGGGCATATTGGGTCCTTGCACCTCATCATTGTAGTTTTCCTTTTTTGCCTTGCCTCCATTATGATTGTTCTGATCTTCTCTAGCATTGTTATTATAGGCTTATCCCTTGCTGGAAGTATTGCAGAGTTGAAACTCTCACACAGGTTGTTAAGGAGAATATCTGACTTAGGAAATGTGTCAAAGTGGCTTCTACTCCAGTTAACAGCAGGCCTGTCATTGAGCCAATTAAAAGCATTCAAGTCAGCCTTCTTAATCTCAGCCATTGCCCTATTGAATGAGGAAACAGTTGAGGCCCTTGATGCCTTCCATAATAAGTCCTTCAACAACAGCCCCTTAAACTCACCTTTGAAGTTATTATACAGGTGCCTAACACAAAACTTGTGACCTGCATTTGGGAACAGCTCCCCCACAACATCTATCAGCCCTTTCTGCTTATCAGTCATGAATGTGTAGGTATGAGAGTTCTGTACATTGAGATCCTCCTTCAATAACCCTAAAAACCATTGCCATGTCTTTTTCTTCTCTTTCTCAACCACTGAATATGCAAAAGGGTAGATGCAATTATTTGCATCTATCCCTACTGTTGTTAACATGATCCCACCACGAGGCCCTTTGAGATGACACCCATCTAACCCAATGACTGGCCTGCAACATTCAATAAAACCCTTCTTTAGTGAGCCCCAACATATGTACAGCCTCTTGAATTTCACCTCATTATCTGATCCAGCAATTGCCTTGGTCATTACCTTGATTGTGGTCCCAGGATTAGTAGCCCTAACCTCTTCAATATAGCCAAACAATTCCTCAAACTGTTGAGCTGCATTTCCAGCAACAATGGCAAGTGCTCTCCTCCTTGCTCTAAATACCTTCTGCCTATCCACATGCACTGTGTTTTCCTTCTCAATGGTGTCAGCTAAGGATTGAATTGGTCATGTAGGGTTTTGAGCAATCCTTTCAGAGTACCTCCTCACAATCCAATTGCTACTAACATGTGGCACATGGTATGATCTAGTGCAGCTATGTGTACCCACATAATTTTTCACCCTAAATACTCCATCTCCCTTTACAAAGGATGCATAGATATACCATGGGCACCCCTTTCTAGATGTACAAATACCACTGATCTTCTTGGTGTCATTCTTAATGAATTGAATTTTCTTACCAAACTTTATAGAATGCTCCTTGACTGCATCCCTAAAAACCACATGACTTTTAAACTCCATACCTACACAGAAAATAGGGTCCAACATGTCTGTTTTCTCATTGAAAATTTTGTGTTTTATCTTCTTCTGTTTCCTTGTACTCTTTTCACCATCTGAGTCTGTTGAACTGGTCATGCTATCCAACTCTTCACTGTCATCTGAAAACTCATGAAAGTCTGCTAAATCCTCAGCCCCAGTAGGTGCAGGTTCAGAGCCATTCCCTGCATTAGTGTCATCTTCACCCTCCACCTCTGCATCTTGATCCACATATTTATCAAACAAACAATCATCATCCTCAATTCCACAATCACTGTCTTCAAATTCCTCATAATCTGAATCAGATGAAGTAGACTCTGGGTCATAGTCATCTGTATCATGTCCCCCTTCATCTTCAACTTGCACTTCAACCACCTCACTAAAATTAGCCTTACCCTTACTCTTATTATTTTTGGTTGGCTTAGCATGACTGTCATTGGTCTTGGTTGGCTTAGCAAGACTGTCATTGGTCTTGGTTGGCTTAACAAGACTGACATTGGTTTTGCTTGGGTTACTCTTGCTTGCCTTAACATTAGAGTCCAACACTTGTTTACCCTTACCCTTGATTGGCTTAGTTGCCTTACTTGCCTTACTTGGCTTAGTACCAGTTTTGATTTGACTACATTGGGTGGGTACTACCACACCAGTGTCACCAATTGACACAGCATAAACCTCAACCACCCTATTCATATCCACCAATTGACACATTGTAAGGGCATCAGTGTCTGACTTAATCAATGTAAACTTCCCATTCACCATCAAATAGTAGTCATTACAAAATGATGTCCTTAATTTTGAGGCCATGTTACAAATCTCCATAATTCCTAGCTCATCCTCTTCGCAAAAGTCAATAAACCCATAAACGTAATTTTTGCCCTCAATCTTACCACCATAATTCATTTTTATTGAGAAGTGGGGGAGACGCCGATCTGTAATAATTTGACAAAAAACACATAACAACTAATTAACCCTAAATTATTGACTTAAACAAATAGTCACCAATGTAAAGCTTTTTAAAATTGACTAATCAACAAGTCACCACAGTTTTCAAGCAAATAGATTAAGCAAAAAATGGACTTAAACAAATAGTCACCACTGTAGGGTATACGTACCGTACGAAGGAGGAGGACCACCATTGGGTCTCACTTGCCAAACCATCTCCAAAAGTCAGCGTAATCAGTTGATTAGGAGTGGATTAGGACAGGATTAAGGATTTTTTAACAGGGTTTGGAACCCTAGGTATGTCGTCTTCTATGGTGGTGGAGACCACAGATGAGTTGTAAAGGGAGAGAGTAAAGGAAGAGAGACAAATGGGTAAAGGTTTTATCCACATCAGCTGTTTTCCCTCCAAAATTGGCCCTGACGTTGTTTTTCTCTCCGTTTAACTCCACGTAGGCACATTCCGTTACCAAGGAGATGGATTGAGACGCCAGGAGCAATTTTGATAACGGAATGAAAGTTTAGGAGTTAAATTGATAATTTTGAAAGTTCGGGGGGCGATGAGACATTGGAGTCAAAGTTTGGGGGTGTTTTTGAAATTTTCCCTTCTTTTTTTGAAGGGGTGTCTTTCAATCAAGCCTTTCTTAATTGTCATTTACGCTATTTGGCCTAATAAGTAGGTGTGGCTGATTTTCTCATCTTTATTTGATTTTTTTTTTTGCGTTCATTAGTTTTGCATCAATTTTTTTTTGTGTATTATTAGTTCTTCTCGACGAGAGAAATCCAAAAAGGTAAAAGATTATGATTACAACTCTCAAGTTTTTAATAAGATTGAAAAAAGTGTAAAAATCTATCTTTTTAACTTATTTAGTTATTTTTGTCTTTATTAAAAAAAGTTTAAGTTTCGATCATAATTTTTTACTTTTTTGATTCCTCTCGCCAAGACGAACCAATAGTACAAAAAGTTATGCAAAACTAAGAAACGCGGAAAAATATCAAATAAAGACGAAAAAATAAGCCGACTAACTTTTTAGGTCATAACTCATAACACTATCTGCCTTTTACTAGCCAAAATAGTTTTTTTTTGTCATTCGATATACATCAGTACAGTTAGATGTTAGTAAACCACAAAGAGTTGACCTCCTCTCTGTAGGAGTCGAACTCAGAACCGCACCTCTATAGAAGGGGCTACACGACCAACTGAGCTAACTGTCCTGGTCACTAGCCAAAATAGTTGGTTGACGGAAAGATGAGGATGATTCAAATAAAAAAGGAAAGATGAGAAGAAAAAGGGATGCAATAGATTATGAATACGACAGGTACACATATTTTATTTACAAATTTCAACACAAATGTATCTGCTACCTTTGTATTGAACGATTGTGAACTCATCCCTCAAAATTTGTATGCAAAAACTTTTTGACCCATAGTCACATCGGTCAAGAAAGAATTTGTTATATGATGAAAGCTTTTTTGTTTGAAACACAAAACAGGTAAAGTTATCCACAATTTCTAAAAATATTGCCTTAGTCTTCTTTTCTTTTTTCCTTTTCTTTTCTTGTTGTTTTGTTTTGTCTTCCTGGGGTATGCCCCTTGTACGCTGTATCTTCATTTAACCCCTTTTATTTTCAAGCTTATTTACCCAAAAAAAAACTCTAAAAATATATTTTTTCCTCTTTCTTGTATTTGCCTAATCATTTTTTTAAGCAAATACGATAATTTATCCGGATAAACTAATACTCCCTCCGTCCCTTTTTAAATGTGTTACTTCGTAAATCCAACTTATTAAAGAAACATCATTATTACACCTTTCACATCAATTTTTTCATCCATTTTACATTTTTCACATCAACTTTTACCTTTACTTTCCAAAATTATCCTTCTTTTTTACCCATGAACTTTTTTTACCCACCAACTTTTCAAAAGGACAAAATGATAATTGTACAAACTTTTGCCCATTAACTTTTCAAACCACACGCTTATTTAGGGACATCCCAAAATGAAAAATTAAACACTTAAAAAGGGACGGAGCGAGTACAAAGATAAACTATGGTACAGTCACTAACAACAATAAATAAGCGTACGGTAATGATAACTAAACAACTTTATCTTATCCTGTATTTTCCCATTGGCTTGTTTAAACAAATAAGAAAATAAACAGTTTGGTCCAAACAAGCCTTTTGAAACATTTGTCGACAGCCCTGGATTTTTCTCTCTTCCTCATTAAATTTTGCATATAGATCTCTCTCCCTCCCTCTCTACCTCAATAAATTACTGAATATTTGTCCTCATAAGCTTTTGTCTTTAGTAGGTGAGTGTTAAAAAAGATGTACAGGAATGGGTAAACCTACAGGTACAGAATTTGTTGTACAGAAATTGTACAAATTGCTCTCGGGGGTCCACTTTTGGGTCCCACACGAATGATCCGAACCGTTCATTATTCTTAGAACATTTTTCCGAGGGGCCCCATAAAATTTCAGCTCAATCGGACGGTTAGAAGTGCTTGAACCAAAGTCCCACACGGTTAGAAGTGATTGAAACGGTGGGACTTTGGTTCAAGCACTTCTAACCGTCCGATTGAGCTGAAATTTTGTGGAACCCCTCGGAAAAATGTTCTAAGAATAATGAACGGTTCGGATCAGTCTTGTAGGACCCAAAAGTGGGTCCCCAAGAGCGATTTGTACAATTTATGTACAAATGTTTTTTGTACCCATAGCAGGGTCCTACAGGAATACACCTACGAAACCTCAAATGACAGCAATAAGATAAGCTTTTTGTCCTTTTCGTTAGAGTTGACAAATATAATTTCAACAGAATTACAATTTTAGAAGTGATAAGGTAAAGTATTAAATATCAAATCTATATACAAAATTAGTTGTTGGAGACCTCTACGATTGGGTCCTCTACTCCAGCTGTAATCTCCAGTTCAGTGATTCTCGAGCAGGATGGAGTCAATATTTTTGTGTAGTGGAAACGGACTATATAGGTGAAGGAGAGATAGAGTGTTATAATTTGATGATATATGTTTTTCAATATAATATTATTATTTTTTTTAAACTTATAACAACAACCCCTTGGAGCATCTCCACTCTTGGACCAAATATTTCACCAAATTTAAATTTGAGCAAAAATCACCCAAAAACCCACTCCACTCCACTCCTTCACCAAATCCTTCACCAAATTTGCTCAACACAAAATTTGCTCAAATTTTTCACCAAATTTGATAAACACCAAATCTTTCACCAAATAGGCAACGGCTCTATTTGTTCTATTGAAGACTTGTTTCTTGTTTCCGAAGAAGAGGAAAAAGAGGATGTGGTTAAAATGAATTGACAAAATGAAAAAACAAATGAAAAAAAAACTGCTTTTTGACAAAATGGTGGGAGAAGAAGAGGAAGAAGAGGATGTGGTTAAAATGAATTGACAAAATGAAAAAAAAAATTGAAAAAAAAAACTGTTTTTGACAAAATGGTGGGAAAGTTTTGGAGCCAAAATGACAAAAAAAAACAGTTTTGGACAAAATTTTAACTAGAATTTGGTTAAAATGTGGTTTTTCATTAGAAGGGGTGATATCAAATCATGTTTTTGGCCAAATTTTTACTCAAATTTGAGTAAAAATTTGGTGTAGGAATGGAGATGCTCTTACTAGGTACCTCTTACTCCATCTTGTTAGAGAGAGAGAGAGAGCTGACTCTCACCTTTTGAAGTTGCGGTGGCTCTAACTTCTAAGCCCAATTTGCTTGTTTTGCCTTGTTTAGATTTGCAGAGACAAAAGAGGCAAAACAAAAAGCTTTCTTTGGGGTTTGTACATTTTGAGGTGTTATATAATAGTAGTTACGTATTTCTTTATTTCCCGCGTATCCGGTATGCAGATTGAAGCTTATAGAATGCTCGATCTGGGTTGTGAAGGGATTTGAATTCTGATTCTAAATCTGGGTTTGACACACAAGTTTGTGTATGAAACTGTAGTTGTGAGATGGACCAAGCAGTTGAACGGTCTCCGAATGCACAAAGGGTTTTCCGAGTTCAAGCTCCACCGGTGAGCCCCACTTGATCTTTCATCTTTTTGCAGTTAATTTTCTTCAATTCTTTCATTTCTGAAGCTGCCCAGATTAAATTTTTAGTAATAAATGTGTAATCTCTGATTGGAGATTTTTGTTTATAAGAGGTCTGTGTGTTTTTTTTCTCCCCTGTATTCTAGCCGCAGTCGCATTTTCTTTCCCAAGAGGTTTTGGAGATGAGAAGGTTAACTTGTCTGAAATAAGTTTGGACAAAATTTCGTGGCCACTGCAGCTTATTTTTGGGAAAAATTGTGCCTGTTCTTTCGAGGGATTCCTTATATGTGGATAAAACATGGACGAGTTTAGGAGTTTTGTGTTCAGGTCATTTTTTAGGGAAAAAGACCAAACAGTGGTTTTAAAACTGACAAGAAAAAAATATGGCTGATTCTATTCGCAACCGAGGAACGGCTAAATTCAACCCACAAACATTTAATCAATGATAGACAAAAATGTCCTTGCATAAAAAGATTTTTTTGTCCTTAATAAGTGGGATGCAAATAGCACAAAGCAATTAAAAACAACCACAAAAAATCTACAACCCCCTCTCCATCTTATGTCCAATCCACACAATCATCTGCCAAAAAAAAAAAAAAAAAAGAAACTCAAGAACACAGATCGTGTTCTTTCTTCTTCTTCCTATTACATGCCCTAAAAAACCTCCTCTTCTCTTCTCCCACATCTCCATCTCCCACCTCAAACCCTAAAGAACTTTCACTCTCCTCCTCATTCCTCACCTCTCCCTTAATGAAGAATCCAATGGAGGTTTCCATGGAATGTTCTTCACCTACATTTGAACCACAATACTCCTTTTTTGAAATGGAAGAAACGAAAATGGGGGTAAATTTTTCGATTACAAGCTGCAAGGAGGTCGACAAGGAAGTTGATGGGAAGAAAATGGTGGTTTGGGAGCCAAAAACGAGCAAAGAGATAAGACCCAGATTTCAATTTCGCGTTTTCGTCATTTGAAATTCGGATTCCCAGTGTTGAAGTTGCACGTGGTTTTCATTCTTTAAAATTTGAACTACGTAACTTATTTCAAATTTAAAAACATGGCAAAAAGTTTGAAACAACTAAGTTTAAATTCCCTCCAATTGATTCATTTGTTTGAAACCGAATTCTATACACCTATTCAAATGTTAGAATATGAATTAAGACGTTACTTCAACTTATAAAATCTGAACACGGAACTGTAGGATATGAAGATTTAAATTAATTGTTTATGTCCGAATAGTAGTAAATATTTCATCTTTTAATATTTAAAATTATGACATGTTTTCAATTGTTAAATCTTGATGTTTTGATCATTGAACTTATAAAACTTCAATTGTTAATAATGGAATTTTTGTCTTGTTTTCAATTGTTAAACTTGATGTTTGCTGATCAATATTTATTTTTGTGGGATCATGTATTTTTTGAACAGGGTACAAGATCAACCTTTCGACTAGATGGGACCACTGGAAGGATTTTGTGGGAAAAGAAGAGGAGATTGGACAATCTCATTTGATAATAATTAGAGCACATTGCTACGAGCACAGATCGCTTAGTGGGATCCATTTCAGGATTCCACGCGAACAATCGGAACCATTTATTAATTTTAAAATATGTTTTTTAAGTGGCTCCAGGGAAAAAATATCTCAATCAGATAGCTCTAAGTGTTTGATCCAATTTTTCAATTTGCTTTTTCTTTAGGGGAGAAGAAGAGGAAGTTCAAGCTTTGGCATCAAATTTGATAAGAAAGATGTCTAACTTTTGAGTGCATCTCTCTTTAGAAAGATCCCATTAAAACATCGATCTTCTCTTTAGAATTGAAAACCAAGCCTACATGTCTAAACAAAATGCAAAAAGAGACTATATAAACATATAAATATCCCTTAAGTAGCCTACATGTCTTCAAACCACAAAATAAGAAAAGGAAGTGACAAGGAAAATGGTTCAACTAAGTTCCAACAAGTGGTAGTAGCAAGATCATAATCTACAATTCTCCATCTTTGCAAAAAGTGACGAAACATCGATCTTCTCTTTAGACTTGAAGACCTACAAGGAAAGAAAACATTAAGATTATAAAATTTAACAATTTCTACTCAAATCAAATTCAGCCAAACAAAAGATTAGTTTCCTGATCATAGCTATAGTGCTCCAACTAACGAAGTGCAGGGGATTAAGACTCAAATCAAATTCTCATCCACTTTTGTTCAACCACACTTTTGTAGGGATGAAGTTCTCTATAAGGGATCAAGGTTTCTCCTCTCTCCACATTTCTCTCCTGTCAAGTCATTCAAACAGTTGATTGGGGGAGAGAGACCATTCTCTTCTCATCTCCCCAAACCAAACCATCCAATCCAAGTTTTAGAAATTTGCTAGGCAATGCGCCCCGCTGTGTGCCAAAAAAGTTTCAGTTTAAAACATGAATGATATGGTGCATTGCTAGGATCTTCATGTTTAATGGAACTTAGGATTTGTCTAGGTTAAGCAAGAGTTGTTAACATATCCACCAACAAGGACTCCTGCTTCGAGGATAATGACATAACCGTGTTGTTCACCGGTACTTTTTATCCACTCTTTTTAAGGCATCATCAGTGGGAAACACCAACTAACATTAAAAATTCAAGTTTTAATAGTTGAACACATGTTACAAATTCAAATTTTAAAATTTGAATTCTTTACTACGTTCCGGACATAAATTGTTGAACACATGTTTTAAAATCCGAATTAAGGTACATCTTTCAAACTTTAAAATCCGAACAAATTGTTAAAATTCAATACTGGGTATCCGAATAACGGACGACCAAAAACGAAAAAATTGAAATCTGAGTCTTTATCTCTGTGGTGCTTTTGCCTCCCATAACATCATTTCCTTCCCATAAATTTCCTTGTCGACCTCCGTGCCGTTTGAAATCGAAAATTCGAGCCTCATTTGTGTTCTTCCATTTCAAAACACGAGAGTCGTGGGTCAATGGAAGGTGAAGAACCTTCCATGGAAGCCTCCATTGGATTTCTCCATTCATGGAGAGGTGAGGAATGAGGAGGGGAGTGAAAGTTCTTTAGGGTTTGAGGTGGGAGATGGAGATGTGGGAGAAGAGAAGATGAAGATTTTTTAGGGCATGTAACAGGAAGAAGAGGAAGAACACGATGGAGATCTGGTTCTTTAGGGCTTAGAATTCTGGGCTAGGAAGGAGAGGGGTAGATTAGGGTTTAGATTTAATAAGAGGGTACTTTGAGTAGTAAATAAATGTTAGGAAGGAGAGGGGTAGATTGAGAATTTTTTTGAAATTTGTTGTTTGTATTTAGCCAAAAATGGGTTATAGCGTAGCAATTTCCAAAATGAGTTTTTAGTGGGCTGAATTTAGCCAATCCTCGGTTGCGAATAGAATCAGCCAAAAAATATTCCACATACTTGGCCCAACAAATTACATGTCCAAATTACCCTTCTGATTTTTGAAGCCCTAACACACACAACCCTCTCGCATCTTGCATGCAATAGCATTGCACTGTAAATGAAAAACCTTTGCACCTTGCAATAAAAGTATTGCACAAATCTGGGTTTGGAATCTAAAAAACGTTGCACCTTGAGTGAATTAACATTGTACCATTTGAGAATACTATTGCACCCCATGAGGAAGATTGAGTTGCCCATATGATGTCTAAATCCAACTTTTTATTTTGAAAAAAATGACCATTGCTCCTTTATGAAACTATATATTGCACCGTGAATAAAAACATATTGCATTCCGGATGAAACTATACTGCACCATGTATGGAACTATATTGCACTCAAGTGAGTACAACTGAGTTTGCTTTGTGATGTCTAAATTATATTTTTTGTTTTGAAAAATGAAAAGATTGCTTTTTTTTTTTGCCCCCCCTCTCGATTAGCTCAAACTCATTACACTTGGGTTAGGTCAACTTTTCTTGGCATTTTTGGTCAAATCAAATTGTTTGGACAGACCTTGAAACATTGCACCGCAACTGAATTAGATTTGCACCTTGTATGAACCAACATTGTACCTTATCTCAAAATCATTGCACTTAGGGTTTTGCATGATTTGGAGAAAAAATACACTCAAGCATATGTTGGGTAATGCAGTGATATAATGCCATGTATGTGTAATTATTTTCTTCGTGTCATGTATTGGTAATTTCCGAAACCATGATCATGAAATCGTATTTTTTTGCCCCAATTACCATTTTTTGGTCATTTTCCCTAGATTTTATAGGTGCTTCCCTTTGTTTAGTTGTAGTTGGAACTTCAGGTAAGAAAATGAGAAAATGCTAGCATTATTTTTTCTACCATCGGGGTTAGAATTGTACTTGTGGGCAATAGCTTGTTGATAACTTAATGGAACTGTTGGCCTTTTGCACAGTGATTGTTCCATAAGGTGCTAGTCATTGTAAAAGGAATGCGGTTAGAAGCGTAATTTCGATCCCTTTTCCCACTGGTGCATCTTCTTGGATTGTTCTCATTTTATGCGGAATTCTCTCTCCCTAGCATTTTCTTGGTCTTTCATGATCCAGCTTTAGGTCGAACCTTTATTGGCTTCATTTTGTTTCTAGAAGTATCAAAATATGTGATCTTATGGTTGGGGAATGAGTCAAGGTCTTGTTTATCTCTATTGTTGATCTAATAGATGTGGTCACTTGGTGAACTATGTATGATCTTTTGTGAATATCGTGGGTCCTCTAAGTTCTGGGGTTGGTCTTAATCCATCGAAGAATGGAGTTGTAGGAAGTATTAACTCAAGTAATCCAAGAATGGGGCGCCTCTTCCTCGGGAAGATGAATAGGGTTCCCAAAATGCAAAAATACCTGAATGTGTATCAGAACTAAGTAGTTTTTGATGATGTGTGGAGGCTTTTGCCATCACCTATTAACAAAATGATGAAGGCAAAGAAAAAGAAGCCTTTATCCGTGAAAAGTCATTGACTCAGTGCATCATAGCTATTTGTTGATTTAGTTGCACGAAAAGAATCATACTGGTGGTGAATTCAAAAGATACATATCTTAGAGTGGAAAACTAGTTTGTTTAGAAATTATTGCAAGTAATCATCTTGTATAACTCAACTGGTGTGAACTTGGCCAGTTTTCTTGATGCATTCCTGTCGAGAATGAAGAAGAAGAGAGTTCTTCTTTTGAGCAGGAAAATTTGGTCACGTAGATCTTCTATTTCGCCGGAATTCGTTGATTGCTCCGTACGAATTTACCATGGAAAAACTCATGTTCGTTGTAAGATCACTGAAGGAAAGGCCCATAAGGGTCATGCGGACTTGACGCAATCCCCACCCTCCTCCATTATATCTCTGGCAGTCCATCGTCTGTACGGAACGCACCTGATTTGTTTATTCCATCATTACACTAACTATGCTAGCATATCATCTTAGTTTTCCCCTCGTTTGGAAGGGCAACAGATAGGTGCTAGGTTTGATATATTTGGTTGCAGCAAAACTCATTCAAGTGGTAGAAATGCTTATACAACAATAACATAACCCATTTAGTCCCCAATAATTGGGGGTATGGGCGGGGGATGGATATGAGACAAACCTAACCTTTGGCAATAAATGCACAAAGTGGCTGCTTTCAAAATACCACTAAAACAGATGGATTGGAGACAGACCTAACCTTTGGCAATAAATGTACAAAGTGGCTGCTCACAGAATACCACTGAAACAGTGGTCCCCCTATACCGTCGCGTTTACTGTGGAATCATGCCCTCAAATTAAAGCCAAAAGGCATCAGAGAGGGCAGACCCAAGAATCATTTTGATTTATGTGCACATTACCATGCTTCTTTCATTCAGCATCCAGAGCATTGGCGTTGCACAATAAGTGGTAGAAATGCTTATACGTGTCCATAAAAGCATATGCGTATCTACTTGTCTGTGTATTGTTTGAGTTGCTTGGGGGCTCTTATAGACCCACCCAAACGTGCCAATCACCTGCGCATTTAGAGATTCAAGGCTACCATCTCAAAGATTGTTTGTTTCCCGTATTCTCCTCATTAGTTTAAATTGTATCGTCTCTAGTTGTATCTATGTACTCAGGAGCAGGAGGGATGACAATTAAACATGTAGGGCGTTAATTGTGAGTATGAATGCTTTATATGTTCATCTACACTATGATACATGGACTCTTTTGAATGCTTGAAGTACCTGTGTCGGACACACGGCACCCGTATATTGAGACCAGAAAGGATCCGTGTCTGAGTGTTCTGTTGCACATCCATCCACCTAACAAGAATATTTTGTGGTTCGAATTTATATTAAACTATGCACAGTAGCTGTATTATGCATGGAACGCCGTAAGTCACCTTGAAAACACCATGTACTCCATAAAAATTTAGGGAGAATGCGGCCTAAGGAATATGCATATTTTGTCATGTCTCGTCTCTGTGACATTGAAATCAAATGAAGTACCCATTGAGACACGTATCCACATCTGAAACCAACACATACTGGAGTCCGTTTTACTGGATTCAATATAACACAATGTCATTGGCTTCTCGTTTTTCTTTGCCTTTTCTACTCTTGTTATTCTATTTGTATCCAACTTGTCGGTACTTTTGCAGGTTGATTCTTTCTCCTGCTATTGTAAAGTAGATTCAGGCTTGAAAACCGTTGCCGGGGCAAGAAAATTTGTTCCCGGGTCCAAAATATGCATCCAACCCGATGTCCATCCTCGTGCACACAAGAATAAAAGCTCACAAAGGGAGGGGAAGAGATTCCAGCCGCCTCTCTTACCAGGTCTTCCCGACGATCTCGCCATTGCTTGTCTCATTCGAGTCCCTCGCGTCGAACACAATCGCCTCCGTCTTGTTTGCAAGAAATGGAACCGCCTTCTTTCAGGAAACTTCTTTTATTCCCTTAGAAAAAGCCTTGGAATCGCAGAGGAGTGGGTTTACATTATTAAAAGAGACCGCGATGGGAAGACTTCGTGGCATGCCTTTGACCCCACCTACCAGCTATGGCAGCCGCTTCCACCAGTTCCCAGGGAATATAGCGATGCACTTGGATTTGGTTGTGCTGTTCTAAGTGGTTGCCACCTGTACTTATTCGGAGGAAAAGATCCATTGAAGGGGTCTATGAGCCGGGTCATCTATTCAAGGTTCTTGAATCTCGTACCGGCTTGGGTACCGGATATGCTGTGGAAACGCCATTTTTTTGGTTCTTGCGTCATAAACAACTGCCTTTATGTGGCCGGTGGCGAATGTGACGGTATCCAAAGGACTCTCCGCTCTGCAGAGGTTTACGATCCGAACAAGACCCGATGGAGCTTTATAGCAGAAATGAGTACTGCTATGGTGCCTTTTATTGGGGTTGTTTATGATGTAAAGTGGTTCCTAAAGGGATTAGGGTCCCAACAGGAGGTCCTAAGTGAAGCCTATACACTGGAAACGAATACCTGGAATCCAATTGGTGATGGGATGGTTTCCAGTTGGCGGAACCCTAGCATCTCCATGAATGGGAAGCTCTATGCTTTGGATTGCCGAGATGGGTGTAAACTTAGGGTTTTCGATGAGATTACAAATTCTTGGAACAAATTTATAGATAGCAAACTCCATTTGGGGAGCTCTAGAGCTCTTGAGGCGGCTGCGCTTGTCTCTCTAAATGGGAAGCTTTGCATTATCCGGAACAACATGAGCATCAGTCTGGTTGATGTATCAAGTCCTGATAAACAGGTGGAGAGTAACCCTCGTATTTGGGAGAATATCTCCGGGAAAGGTCAAATCCGAACTCTTTTCACAAATTTATGGTCAAGTATAGCTGGGCGAAGTGCATTGAAAAGTCATATTGTCCACTGTCAAGTGCTTCAAGCGTGATATTCTTTTTTTTCAGTCGATTTGAGCATTGAGCATTAGAAACGGCATTCGAATTTGTTCATCTTTCGTGTATGTCGCTACGCAGAAGTTACAAAAGTTTCAATTTTAGGAGTTTTTGCACCTTCTTGTTCTCTTTTGCCTACCCTTCAATTTTTGTTGAAGAGAATAAAACTGACGGTGATCTTCTTGCTTCGCACAAATTTGGCTCGAGAAATCGAAAATGGGGGTTAGAACCGACAGAGAGTTTCAAAATTGAAGGCTGCAAATGAAATTTAGAGGAATCTTTATTGGCATGTCTGGTTCGACCTTCAAAGGGTACACTTGCATCCATAAGGTGAAGGTAATTTTTCTGCTAATTTAGAGGAATCTTTATTGGCACGTCTGGTTCGACCTTCAAAGGGTACACTTGCATCCATAAGGTGAAGGTAATTTTACTGCTAATTTAGAGGCCATTCGTTTTCGTTTAACCAAAGAGAGAGCATATAGTTTTCAAAGTTCTAAATCTCTCTCATTTGGATCTCAGTGAATGTTCTTCGCTTGTGGTATCCTGTTTAGGAGTTTTGTAACTTTGGAGGTTCTTTGTGAATATGGATGGGTTATTAAATTTAATCAGCATTTTGGGTTACATATTTGAGGCTCAAATTGGCTGGTTTCAATATGTTGAATCTTTGCGAATCACCTTTATCGGGGTCTACTCTTTCTTCGCGGGCGGGACATCACTAACATGTATCTTTAATTCTTTACCGATTAACCAATTTCTAAATGTTGGAGTATATTCGAAAGAGAGAATGCTTTTGCATGAATTTCTTCATTTTGGTTGCTTATTTTGTTTCTTGTATAGTTATCACGTTGAAGTCGATTATTAGCAATGCCAGATGAACGAATTAGCTACATATTTCATTACAACTGAACATGGAGTTTATGGCAATAGACTTGAACGAAAAAACACCGACCGAATTTTCGAGGACACATTTACATGGTCTATTAAACAGCTGAACAACAGAAGTTACAGGCTTATACAAATTTATGTGCTTGCACTTCCCAGAGGTGGATGAAATTGAATGCACAGCTGGGAGAGTGGATTATCAGCTTCGTCTGTCTGCACCTGCAAAAAAGCAAGTTTTCCATCAATTTTGGAATGATAGCACTTCAATTTAGAAAAATCATTTCATATCAATTCCAGGTCAGAGCGCGAATGCAATAAACAAATTTGACTTAAAAACGATAATGAGATCGAATGAGCTCTTACGAGAAAATCTGAACAGAAAAATAGTGCTCGGACTGTATAAACTGTCATTTCGCAAATTATTGCCCAAAGGACAGAAATTAGGAACAGAAAAGGTGAATCTGGGCATTCATTCTCATAACTTGGCAAGGAAGTTTCAATTAGAAGTCATTTATTCTACTACCTCTGCTATAACCATGCCTGCTTTTTTCAAAATTACATTCCAATTTGTCCATAACTTCATATCATGATGTATCCGCTTCTGTATCCGATCTTTTAGATGATGACTAGCTTGTCACTGTGGTCCAAGAATTTAAAAGTTTCTACAGAATGGAAATGTCTCGGTGGGTGTTGAGAAACTGCAAACGGTGAAACATGTAAAACAGTAACCGACTCTAGCCCCAAACTTTTTAGTCCCTTTCCCAGCAATTTCATGGGGAAATAACTATTCAGTTGACCTGGTCTATGGATTCCATAGTTTTAAGTCTTACGGTCCAAGGTCGTTGCCGATTCTCTCTTCTTGGCCTAATATTTGCCCGCTCCAAGATAGATGAAGTTCATCGAGGTGAACCAACAATGCTACTTATGTTTTGTCATCAAATCTACAACCCAGAATGGTGGTATTATTTCAATGCACCTTACTCATGCTCCTACACATTCATTCAGCCAACAAGATAATAGATGACGTTCTTGAAAAAGGCTCCCCCCCTGCAACTTTAGAGGGCTATTCTTAACACTGCTTATTATATCTTCATAACTAAGGGGAGTGTAGTTGCAAAAACATTTTGTGGCAGACGTGTGGTAAGAGTTAAGACTAGGAGAGAGAGGATTAGAAATGAAACTTTTCAAGAATGGTTAGAGGTAGGTAAAAAGATAAGTCAGTCACAAGAAATAAGCTTAAGGTGTTATGGTCATATCTAACAGACCAGCACATCCAACAGTACAGGAAAAAAGGGTAAGGCCGTAGCACCAATTGAAGAAAAGATAGAAAAAGTAGGCTAAGGTAATTTGGCTTGGTTTGACAAAGTATTTACATGCAGTTTGTTTGAACGGATATGAACTGTATGTCCCAAGAGGGCCAAGATATGTAGGATTCAGGTAAAATTTTTACGTTCGGGATTAAAGGTCTGTGCTTCAAATATAATCTCATTTAAGTGTGGAATATACAATACCATAGAATAGGTATTACTAATCTCACTACTGTTAGTCCAAATGGAATACATAAGATATGAGATTCTATACACTTCCATGGGGAAGGTCAGGCCTCCTGGGTCAATCCTGCCCTCCCTTATACCTTTCGGTTTTGAGTTGGGGGCATGGTTTTGCTGCAAAACGTCTCTGTAACTCCTCAATTCTTGGAGGTTTTAGGGGCCACTATTTCAGTGGTATTAGCAGTCACTTTGTGCATATTGGCAAAGGTTAGATTTGTCTTCAATCATCCCCATCCATACCCTTAACACCCTTAATGATGATTGGGGACTAGATAGGTTGCTGTGGCGGTGGTCGGACTTATGTCTCGTTTGATGTAATTTATGTATCTGTATTCTTCTACCATAGCTAAAAAAGAAAAAAAAAAAGAAAAGATAAAAGGCTCCTCAATCAACTGGAAATCCCATAAAGCAAAAAAGACCAACCAAACCAAGCACAAGAAATTTGGCAATCCACACAGAACATATACCCAAAGATCCATTTATACATTCATATACAGAAAAAAAAAAAATTTACCTTAGATTGATTCAACAAGAGACTCTCGCAACCCCTTCTTGTTCTTACAATTAGGAATGGACTCAAACTGCTTGGCCGGCAATTTCTCCGTCAAAGGTCCGACATGAAATTCAATCATATCCGAATCCGAATCCGCAGTCATACCAGTTACAGAAACCCACAAGAAGAGCTTCTTGGCTTGAATACCCGACACATCGGTGACCGACCCGTAACTCATCTTCCCTTTGACCAACTTGTCGTAGTACACGAGCTCGTCGTCGAAATGAACGTAACAGGATCGGTCGAGGTTGACGACGAAGGATCCGTCGGAGGAGAAAGTGTAAGATTTGACGGCGTCAGGGATGAGGCCTTTTGGGAAGCCGTATTCCGGGAGGAGGTCGTGGATGTCTGCGGTTGTTGGGTTTGTGGTGGAGAGAGAGAGAGAGAGGAGGTGGCTGTTGGAGAGGAAGAGGAAGAGGAGAGAGACGAGGTAGAGAGAGAATGAAGGGGTTGATTGGTGGAGAAACGCCATGGATTTTCTTCGAGGAGAGAGAGAGAGAGATAGAGAGAGTCAACTACACCCTTTGGCAGCTGCTTGGCGTAGAAGGGGAGAAAAGTGTTTTTATTTTATTTTAAAGGAAACTTGTTTTTTTTTGGAACTGTAAAGGAAACTTGTTTTATTCCCTTAGAGCAGGTCCAGTCCTGACTCAGAATCAAACTCAGATTCAAAATCTGAGTAAAATCCCTCAAATTTGAGTAAATTTCTGCTCCAGTCGGTTACCCTTTTCCATACCAAATCAAGCTTTTACTCTTTTTTCTCCCCAAATCAAGGGAGAACCAAAGCCAGACCCAAATTTCCAACGGCTCTATTCCGGTGGCGATTGGTGGTCGCGCGACTGTTCTGGTGGTGGTCAGCTGGAGTGGGTTGTGAAAAAGTGGACCAAGTTTGGACGAACATCGGCGGTTGTCTGGTACTGGTGGTCGTCTGGCGTGGGTTGTGAAATCGTAAACCCAGATTTCGTTTAAATCGTCTGGTGTGGGTTGTGAAATCGTAAACCCTAGATCGTGAAATCGTGAAATCGCCTGGTGTGGTTCGTGAAATCGTCTGGTGTGTGGTTCGTAAACCCAGATTTCGTTCTTCATCCAAGTTGCAGAAGGAGAGAGAGAGGGACCTGAGGTGCTTGGAGGTTGACGGAGGCGACTTGGTACGGTGGTGGACGGCAGCAGTGATGGGCTGTGACGGTGGTGATTGAACTGGGTCTGGGTAAAAATTGGGTGTATGACTGGAGCTCTCCATACCAAATCAAGCTTTTACCCAAATTTTTACTCAAATTTGGTTCTGAGTTTGGTTCAAGGCTGGAGATGCTCTTAGAAAAAGCCTTGGAATCGCAGAGGAGTGGGTTTACATTATTAAAAGAGACTTGGGAATGCAGCTGTGTTAAAATTTAGTTGGGAGAGCTTTGCCGCCTTTATGGTCCTACCCGGCTCGAATCCGGATTAGTCGGGGCCAATATGGTTACCGGACACCGGATGGTCTTTACCAAAAAAAGAAGTTATAATTCTTCTATTCTACTCATCAATGATTAGTGTATTTCGTTTACAAATAACTCTCATTAATTAGTTCCTTTGAACAAGCATTTATGTCAGCACAAGTCTTAATCTACCAGATTCATCCTCATTTGCCTTACTGTTTTCTTAGATATTTTTCTAAATTGTGTTATGGCAAGTGGACTCCTTTGGGGAATTCATGTTATTAGACATCAACCTGGGTTAAATTTCAAAGCTCTATGTCAGATTGATATTGTACTCCAGGGTCAAGATTTCATATATCGTGTTGAAGTGGGTCAAGCCAGATCATTTGATGTGGAGGACAATAGGTCTCATCAATACTCAGAGGCCAAGCTTCCAAGGATAATAAACACTAAGAAGGTCAAGCTTTCAAGGCAAAGAGGAGCAAGGAGAGGTTATTTGAGTGTTTACATAATTCATAGGAAGCAAAGCTTGATTATCAAAAATTGTGGGTTGCTTCAAGCGAGAGTCCATCTACTAGGGTTGGGGATTTTTTTTTTGAACTTAAAAGCGATGGTGAGCTTTTTTTGACACGTTTTTCTCTTAATGGATTCTCTTGTTGATGAAGTCTTTTAACCTACACACAATTTTGTGTGGTGTAAATCCAAACTTTGGAATTTATTGGTTATGACTTAGTATATTGCCAGACCAAAATCTTGCTTGGATTTGTAATTTGCTTTTCTTAGGATATGCTTGGATTCTTGAGCATTCCATTTATGTTGTACTGTATTTTTCCCCATCTTAAAGGTGATTTTTCATGTGCTGTAGGGTGGAATTAGAGGTAGGTACATTTGAGTGGTTGGTTTAGCTTTTAATAAGATAATGTTGCAGAGTGTGTTTAGGCACGGGCAATTGTCTATAGTTCAGCAATCTATTCTCTATATTCTCAATAGACTTTTGATCAGAAATTTCATTGTGATGGATGGTTGATCTTATGTTTCAAGTGAGAAATGCTCTTTAGTGTCTTGGTAACCTCACCAATAGGAATGGTGATAAAGAATAGTATTTTCATACAATATTACTGATTGTAAATCTTGTTGGGATGCTTCGCTCTTGTTGTGTTGCAGTCTCTCTTGTCCTTTTAATTTTTTGTATCCGTTATATTTGATTACCAAAATTCCTTTTTCGCCGTTAAAAAAAAAAAAAATTATAGTTGTACTGATTACTTTGTTATTCTTTGCCTTTCGTTTCATTACTTTTGGTTAGTTATTGGATGAACAGTGTTAGAGCCGTTAAGGTGCAATACTGTTGGGATTTAAAAATATTAGAATTCTTAAATCTAATATTTTAAAAATTATTTGGGATTCTTACATTGGCCATTGGTTTAGTTACTGAGCGAAAATTCGGACGAAAGTACTGAACTATTTACAGTGATAAATAGCAAAATGATAGTTTGGTAAGTTGAGGTCAAATTACGTTGCACTGTGTTTAGGCACAGGCATTTCCTAGTATGTCTATAATTAATAGATTAGAAATCAAAATGACACTCGACCAATACATTGGAAACCAAAAAGATTAAAAAAAAAGCCCACTAAATATGTTGTGGTCTAGACTCTAGTTTTCCTTTTGATGCAATTTAGATCTGTATTCGTCTGCCACTTGCAATCAAATTTATTAATAAATTTAAAAAAAAAAAAAAACATGTTAATTACTGTACCACCAGCTATCTGGAGACACTCCCAGACGTTACCCCAGAATTTCTCTTTTCTCCTCTTTCAAACATAATAGTAGTATACATTTTTGCATTTTCAGGGCGGACAATTTTTTTGGGACGTCCAAGTTGAAAAGATAACACAACAACAACAACAATAACATAACCCATTAGGTCCAAGTTGAAAAGATGAACAAAATAGAATGGACGAACACAAGGGGGAAAAAAATCCCACATTGCCGATAGCTTTATATCAGTATCTGTACACTATGGGGCTCACCACAAAAATACTGGTAATATGGAAATACCATCGATAAAAAGGGAATTACAGATCAAGATGATACAAAAATGAAAAAGATCCATTATAAACTTCCCAGGGAAAAAAAAATCATTTATTTCTTGATCATATCTTTACAAGGAAACCTAATTGAACAATTTACATAGAAGCCACCTCATATCTTTACAAACCGAACGTCGCTTTGACCAAACGCAGTCCCACATCCAGGACACTTGCGATGGCGGATCTCTAGGTTTCTCTGTATGCAGGGATTACAAAATAGATGATAGCACTTAACAATTACAACCTGGCGAACAAAACAGAAGCTAAATCAATTAAAATGCACAATCACAAAAACATAAACAAGCTGAGAAATGTGCAAACGACACATTCGTGATCCCGGACAAGTTTTGAATGGCTAAAGCAGCTGATGATAGCACTTCACAATAGATGATAGCATTCCACAATAACTTCCCATACACATACCTCTTTTGGTCGATCAAAGCACACACCACACTTGAGAACAGCCTTGCAATCTTTGATTTCATCCTGAAGTCTCTGTATTGCGGCCTCCCCACTTTCAGAACTCATCTCGGCAATCTTCCTATTCAATTCCATGAGTTCCTCATCAAGCTTCTTTCTCTCATTTCTGTTTTTACAACAACTCACTTTAGTTAACAGAGATTCTGGCATAACAAAGTGCTGGTTCTATCCCGGCCAAGCAACCAAAGCCGGGAACCTATGTGGGAATAGTGAAAGAGAGAGAAAGGGAAGAAGGGGGGTAGAGGAATTGGTCAACTCATCAGGCCCATGACCTAAAGGTATGAGTAAATGAGCATTTCCAAGCTCAAAGAGCATGCTTGGGCATGGACAATGACACAAAGGAACTGTTTCCTGAATGAGGCAACTATTGTAGTCATTCCAAGGTTATTTTGTCTCATTATCAATACAGCTGCAGCCTAACACGTTACAATTGTACAAAAGGGCTTTCACGGGAAAAAATAGAGCTGACACAAACATACCGCACAAGGTCAATCAGGAACCCAGGACTGAAAGCAGGTTTTTTTAAAATTGCCACGTGATGAGAAATTGTCAAGCAGCAGTTGCATCTCATAACACCAAAGTACATGAAATGAACAAATCGAAAAATTTACAATACAATAACACTCCAATTTTGATTAGTACCTTTCACTGTCTAATTCCATTTGGATTTCATCTATCTTTCTTTGTATCTGCTCACTTTCTTTCTCAGAAGAAGAAACAGCAGATTTCAGCCACTTCAATTCCTTCTCAGCATCAGCCAATTCCCACTTCACAGTTTCCAGGTTCACTGTAAGTTGCCTATCTTCATGTGTTGATTTTAAAGCTTCAGCAATGCAAACTTTCATCTGCAAAATTCTAATCTTTGTTAGATGAAAGATAAGTGCCAACTTTATTTATAACCGTTAACGAAGAAGTGCACATAAGGACACAGGACACAACGATTCACAGAAATGTACGTACACGGCAGGGAGACGACAAAAGAAAATATTTCACATACCTATATGCACGAAGTAAACATGTACAAACCAGTTTAAAGAATAAGGATACCACTAGTTTAATATGAAAACAAACTCTTGAAGCATGATCTAAAATTCATTCCAGACACTCGAATGTGGACAACTTAAGAACTCACAATGCCTCATCAGCAAACTACGGCAAATTAGGACTCAATTGTTTACATGTTAATAATCAACCCTTATTTTTTTCTTTTTTTCTTATTTTTTTATATATCTAATGTGGCCTGAGACGTGTCTGTAAGGGCTGTGTCCCTTTTCTGTCCAACATAATGCCTAGTCTCCCTCCATCCCAATTTGTTTGTCCATTTCTTGAGAATCGTGCCTTTAGTCGGACAAAGGAAGAATGCATTTTCATGAAAAACATCTTCAAATTTTCTCTACCAATCAGAAGATCCCAGATAAGTGTTTTGATTGGTAAACAAAGATTCCAAAATTTATCACGAAAATACATTACATGTTGACCGGGCACAACTACCAAAGATAAACAAACAATAGTAATTGATGCAATAACCTATTTGGCGTGTCCAAAGTGTCTGTGCGCCATAGCCACTTAGAAACTGTACCTGCTCCTCACTGTCAGCAATCCTCAGCTTCAGAGATTCAAGTGCCGAGTTAACTTGGTGGAGTTGATTTGCTAATGCTTGCTTCTCAGAGAGTAGAAAGCTCTGTGCTTGCTTTATCTTCACACTTTCAGAAACCAACTGCAGTACAACACCCACCACTAAATTAGGAACTACCAGCACTGGAATTCAACTACATACCCTTAAATGAACGATGACAAGATGTTAAACAGCTAAGGAGAATCATTAAAATTGAGAAAATGCCGCAATTCAACACAGACCTTGATGTTATAATCATCCCTTTCAGTCACCTGCTGCAACAGATGCTGGTTTTGTGTTTGCATATCTTCGTAAGCTTGACCAATTGTCTGCAAATGAAGTAACCCGGCATGAAAGGGAAACATGACGGTGAGAGAATATTAACGGTAGTGATTAGGAGTTCAGGATCGTGGGACCAAAAATAACAAAATTGACAACACTGAACTAGGAAAATTACACTGTCATTCAGAATTTAAACATAACCACCAGACCTCAATTTCAGAAATATAAGCTTCTGATTCCCCGTCTTTAATTTTAACAGACTCCTTCAACTCTAAAACATCCCTGTAGGTTAAAAGACAACAAAACCCTGTCACGGACTTGATAAAAAAATGCTCAAGTTAATTCATAAATAAAATGAATTAAAAGTAATTGAATAACTTTTGAATTTCTATTTACCCAAAAAAAAAACTTTTGAATTTCCACAGATGTGACAGAAGGCAGAATAGGTTGGTTTTTGGATAACAGCCTTAGAATCTATAAAAGCAAGAAAGAACTTAGTGAGCAATTAAAAGTAAAGTATCCCTCAGAGTCCTCGGCATTCAAACATAAAACCTACAAAATTTCTACAAGAATCACAATTATGCAACTCCTTCCAATCTACTATTCCCTCCCCCAAAGAAGCACAGAGATATCTAAAAAGGTGTTAAGCGTCCATGGTGTGTTTCACGCCGACACTTGTTGGAAACTCCCTAACACTTGTTGAACACAAATCCAAATGTTTTTAATCACCATTTTAATTTTTAAAACCGGAATACTTTGGTCGCTTAGATGGAACATAGCCTTAAACACACGAGACACTATGTATTTTTGAAGAATTCAGGAGCCAACGAATAATAAAACAATGTGACTTCAATAACAATTACCTTTGAGTTTCTTAAGGAACTCTAAACACTAAACTATCTAAGAATACAGCTTAGTGAAAAATAGAAATTAGGAGGAAAAGGATTTCTTATTATTTAGGTATAACGCTTCAAGGAACAACAAACGCACTCGTATCAGTTTCTTTTTTTTCTTGTAGGCACCTCAACTAATCCCACGACCCTGAAGTTAATACAACCAGACAAATCTCCAGTGACCCCAAGGTTCGGAATGTTTGGTCTATGTGAGATACAACCTTGCAGGGGGCAAGTCCTTTGGTTCTTGTTCCATGTCCACCAAACCCCTTGGGGTTAATGCATTTGTAACGCAAAAAAGGAAAAGTTTATATCAGCCCATCTTGTCATCTAATATTGAATATAAAGGTTGTGACAATGTGTCCTTATCCATATACAGTGTTTGTGCCCATGCTTTCAAAGAACCTTCAAGCCTCCACTCCCGACCCCAAAAAATGGGTTAAATTTGTGTCAAATAAGCAACTAAACAATTCACTAAGCAAGAAATACTGAAACACTTAATGTGTACAAGCATATAATGATAGGACCACAAACTTAATCTTATTAATAAACTTACAACATTAAAGTAGGACGGATGGCACAAATATACATGCCAATAGCCACCATATATTAGTCATTTCTTTCATACATGTCAAGGTTCTAGAACTCGCTAGGCGCTCCCAGGGCGGCCGGGCAACTTCTAGCTTCGAGGGCCGAGTACTCGACACCTAGTTAGGCAACTAATCGGGCTAGTCCGTACAGTCGGGCTAGTCGGCGAGTATTCAGCCTTCCAGACCTTATTTTTGTTAGATTCTGAAACCATATGGTTGATAAAGAGCCAATTGAAGTGCTGATTAACTAAGCATGGGATTTCTAGGGGTTCGTAAAGATGGGATTTTTCCAAAGCTGACCAAGAGAGGATTCATTCAAAACTTGATACAAGGACAAATATAAAATAGTCTATATTATTTTTTTCCCATCCACCATGCTAACAAGACGGATACATTTCCCAAAACCCACATAAAGTCGTTCTGTGACGTGTAAAGCCACTTTGATACTAAAATAGGAACACATCTAAGGAAAGCAAGGCAAAGCTGACTTCTATTTGCAACAATCTCTCTCTCATTTCATGCTCAGGAGGATAATCATAACAAGAATCAAGTGATGATGTTTGTGTGAAACTTGCTCCAGGAGAATTTGAAGGAAAATAAAACCATATCATTTGAGAGCATTGTATACTAACCTGTCAGAGGCATCCAATTTAGCCCTTAAATCAGTTATTTCAGCTTCAGCAGCAGAAAGCCTCTGTTGACAAGCAGCCTCGGCTTCATTAGCAGCTTTCACTCGCAATTCCAAGCCATGTTCATCCAGAGCATTTCTCAGATGTTCAGCTTGTGAGCAAGCTCTCATTTCCGATTCTTTGATTTCCATTAAATCTCTAGAAATCAAAAGCTTGAAAACTTAGTTGGGCAAAGAGAGGAATATTAATATGCGTGGTTAATATAGAAAAAGTGCTGTCATATGCAACGAAAATTGTCACATAAATGCACTGCCTGGCTTCTACACTAGAACAAAAGAATATCAAATGGAACTTAAAGCGCGACTAATAAGGCTGACTTGCATGTTGATCTACTGTTGAGACCAAGTTACTGCATAAACCTATCGTGCCCTTGGGCCATGAGCACATAATTATTTAATTCCTTATATGCCTTCACACTCACAGTATTCCCTATCTGCCAGAAGAACAAAGAAATGAAGTAAAATGACATGACCCTAACAACTAGCTTCAGTCTTTCAGAACATCCTCATGAGTGATTTAAAGTGGGCCAAACCAAGAATTTTCAGTGCAGAACATGTCAATGACTTAAATTCAAACAATTCAACTCCAGATAAAGATAAATTGGTAGCAATGGAAAGAAAGAACCAAATCAAGATAACACCCTCGTTCCAAACTCCCAGAAGTCTATTAGATAATACGACCTGCTTCAATCTGCATATAATAGTTAATTCACCACAATTCTGACATGTTTATAGTAGCATACATATTTTATACAGCATGGATGATTGGATTAGAAAGTACGAATGCTGAGAGAGAGAGAGAGAGAGAGAGAGAGAGAGAGAGAGAGAGAGAGAGAGAGATCTACTCTTTAAAGACCTAAAGGAGAATGCCCCTTTTACTTTCTTCCACTGGGCTGTATTGCTATGTACAAGCAGCATTTTAAACGAGAACACAAAGCATCGGAGTCTGTTGGAAATCTTGCTATGCATTGTTTGACCCCTTCTCTAACCGTGAATCTTGAGTTAAGCCTTTCCATTTGTATTTACTCCCCATTTGGCATGTTCATTTGATTGAACACGAGTTAGTAGTTTATTTCTCTCCAAGTGCAAGGAAAATTGTATGCTAGGGAGGGTGTTCGCTTTCTTAATATTCAATGTTGGGCCCATTTCCAAGCACCTTAAGCTCTTGGGACGATTGGTGATCTAGCACACTAAAACATAAGATTATAGAATGACCACACAAGTAAAAAAATGACAGCTAGCATGTCCTTTTCTTTTCTTTTTTTTAAACCAATGCTACACATTTCAGCTGCTGGGCTAAATGAAGAGAAGCTGCTTCAATAGGTTCCCTAATGCCTGATTTATGCACCCTACTTATTTACCTGTTGTCATAAATTTGCTGCCCAATCATGTCTAATAGGATTTGCAGTTCCAGTTTTTCCTTTTCCATCTTCTCGATCTGCAGCAATTCATACCCGAAAGTTACCAATAAGAGCTTATTTACCCATACGATGGTCCTCAAGAAATTGAAGTCAATTAGTCAACATTATTTCAATGTTCTGAGAAAGGACTATCTCAGATGCATCAAAATCAACATTATGGTAAAGGCACTTACAAGAGTCTTCAGAGATTTGATCTCTCCTGTCTGTTTAGCACATTTGTCTGCCAAGTTCTTCTGTTCACTAGTCTACCAGCAAAAAAGAATGGGTAAATATCAAAGGATACTTAAAAGTTACACAGAAGACAATTTTTTACATACAATGGGTATCAACAATATGCACCCAAATGAAAGATATTCCGTGCAGTGTGTATCTTGACAAGTTGAAAAATTAACATGCTTAGTTCGTGACTCAGAAAACATCCCAGAGTTCTTAATGATAATGATTACTTGCTAGTTACACGCCCATGGACA
Source organism: Vaccinium myrtillus (assembly GCA_016920895.1). Lineage (NCBI taxonomy): Eukaryota > Viridiplantae > Streptophyta > Magnoliopsida > Ericales > Ericaceae > Vaccinium > Vaccinium myrtillus. The sequence goes on along the minus strand of CM029275.1, from coordinate 21,774,388 downwards.
TGGCAATGAATCTGACACTCAGACAGATCCGCATGCCAAAGACCTGTACCCGAGGACCACATCGATGTATTTACTAGGGAAAGGAAAGGAGATATCAATTATCACTGAATATCAATTTTTTTGACAACAGGACAAAAAGCCATCCAATTGCTGTGTAACAGAACCTTTTCAACCAATAAAGCTTTGAGTGACTGGGACTCTTCGCGTAAGGAAAGCGCTTCATGAGCTATTTCCTTCCACCGATTCAGCTGAGCTTCCATCATTCCCATTTCTTTAGACAATGCCGTGGCCATTACATGAAATTCTGCTTTAATGTCTTTTCTACCTAGAGCAAATAAGAAGACCTCTCAGAAATTATTCCATGACTTCTTTTCTCAAATTATCAACACCGTGGAAAAAACAAACAAGAATCATGACAATTTCAACCTGAATCTTGGACAGCTTCTTCCATTTTAATTTCTAGCTCATTTTTCTCAATAACGCACTTCTGCAGTTGTAGATCCAGCTCCTCAACTCCAAACTCCCCACTGTGAATGGCATCCCTCGTAGCCTCTAATGACTCTAATTTCATAGTCAAGTCCTTCTCCCATCGCATGATAGACGACTTTTCAGCCTGTAATTGAACTACTAAATGGATCACTGTTGAATCAGCACCTAAAGCAAAACTAAGGACATAAAACAAAGCCAGCTTAACCTGTAGAGAATCTGTCAGCCCTTTATACCGTTCAACTTGATTATTCCAGTGTAGGAGCTGATCATTCAGTAAAGTGTAAAGACGGGATGAGTAGACATGTTTCTCATCCTTCAGTTCATCCTGAAGATCTTGCAACTGTTTTGACAGGACAAGATTGCACTTCTGTGCTTCTTGAAGCTCAGAAAGACGGTCAGCTGCAAGTACCTACATCATTCGTTCATCAAAATAAATACACGAGAGAGAGAGAGAGAGAGAGAGAGAGAGAGAGAGAGAGAGAGAGAGAGAGAGAGAGAGAGAGAGAGAGAGAGAGAGAGAGAGAGAGAGAGAGAGAGAGAGAGAGAGAGAGAGAGAGAGAGAGAGAGAGAGAGAGTCTCAATCTCAAGTGGACCTTTGTTTCCTCAATGGATTCCTTCAATTCCCGTACACGTATTGTCCTTTCTGCAGGTTTTTCAGGTGACATGCATCCATTTACCGGACCCACATGTGGAGTATGAACTCCAGATGCCACATCCTTCTGCATTTTCAGATTAACTAGCTTTCTTCTACTTTCTTCAAGTTCCGCCATGGTTTCTTCCAGTTCCCCTTCAGGATATACAAACATTATAAACATCCCACATTGGTCACAAGGCAACAGAAACTCATTGTCGCACTCACTAACCATCAGTTGGCATATAGAACAATATTTATAAAGGAAATATATGCGCGCGCACACAACTACATATGCGAATATTTGCATCTGAGATTTACAACGATGCATAGATTTTATGATGCAGTACAATTTAAGGGTATTACAGTAATTTTAGGGGATGTTCCACAGTTCCACTAAGGGAGTTTTGTTTTAAAACTGCCTCGGTTTTTGTGTTCACACCTTTTTATGTGATGTATTGTGAGAGGATGACCTGTCTTGGTTTTTGGGAAAAACTAGTTAGTGGAACACCCTTAGTGTCTTTAGGGTTAGTAGGGTTTTGAGTCTACAAATTTGAGTCTATAAATAGGAGTGAGTCTTTCATTTGGGAGCCTTTATCATTTTAAAAATATATTATCAAGGGTTTCTCTTTGTATCCCATTTTGGAAGTTTCTCTCTCTAGATTACCTTAATGGAATATTCCGATTGCATCATTTGGTATCAGAGCTCCAAGCTCGATCCTGACCCGTCATCTCGCCGGGAACCTAGACCTTGCCGGAAAACGGTGCTGGAAACCTTGCTGGAAATCCCAAATCAACCCTCTCAGCTCGTTTTCTTCAAATCTACCCTAATCTGACACCCAAACATCAATTCCAACCCTTAAACCTAACAGATCCAGCATTTTCGAAGGCTGTAAACCCATTATGACGACTGTTGGACCATTTTGAAGGCTGTAAACCCATTTGGAAGGCTGTTCTTGGTGTTTTTGTTACTTGAAACACAGATTCGAGCTATTTCAGAGGTTTGTCAACCTGATTCGAGGTATTTCTGAGTTGTTTCAAACTCGATTCAGTGATTTTCGACCTCGATTCACCCTTTTTTGAACTCGAAAACATAGTTTGAGGCCTTCGAAACCCTATTTCTGTACTTGAATGAGTGTTTGAACACTCAAAAACCACTGTTCAGCACTCAAAAATCACTATTCAACACCCGAAGCAGTGTCTTGAGGTCAGATTTCAACTGGGTTTGTGTTATTTATCTAAGTTTGTTGCGATTTGTTTCAATTTGGTCATTATTTGGAGTGATTTGTGTTATTTGCTTGTTATTGGCTGAAGTTTGGGGTCCTAATAGACTGGGTTTGCTTGATTGAGGTATAATTGGTTGTTGGAGTTAATTTTGAGGGTTGTAATGGCTCAAAGAGGAGGTAGAGGTAGGAGAGGAGGTAGAGGCAGAGGATTTATGGCGAACGATGGTGAGGAGAATGCGTTGAGCAACCAAAACAATGAGGTAGAAGAGTTGATTAAACAATGTACTGCTTTGATTGAGGAAGTACGTTACTTGCAACCCCCAACCAAAGGTAGTTATTGTGTTAAGAATACTCGAATTCAATAGGATCCTTTGTTAGCTCTGCATTGGTGTAGAGCAAAGTTGGGTGATAATGAGCTTCCCAAGTTTTGTGGAAGTCCACAAGAATTCATTGATTGGTTAAACTCCGATGAGAGTATTTTCGAGTATTATCATGTTACCGAAGAAAAGAAGGTGAAATTGGTATCTAGTTGCCTTAAAGGGAGAGCTTTGGATTGGTGGACACAACTCAAAGTTAGTCCACAAAGAAGAGGCAAAGAAAGGATTAGAGATTGGAAAACATGAAAAAGAAGCTCAAGGAGGAATTCTTCCCTTTCCATCATAATCCCAATGCCGATTCTTAGACTAGTTTTGTTAAGAGAAAGTCCTTGGGGGTTGTCCCAATTGAAAATCAACCTTTAATCAATACCTTGAAGGCTCGAAACATGTCACCAAGTGGAATATTCGAATGCTTCAAGTATGGAGAATCATTTCTCAAGTTGGAAGTTGGTGAAAAGGCTAGTGAGCATGCTTTTAAAGAGGCGAGAGAACCATGTTGCGATGGTGGCTATGAGTATGATAACGTTCTAATCTTTGACAAGTTTCCAAGTGAAGAGTTTGGGGATCACTTTAAAGATTTTTCCATCTGTGGTGAGTCTCCAAAAGAAGACTTTGGATGTGACTTTGAAGACATTCCCGTCTACGATGAGTATCCAAGTGAGGATATCGATAGTGTTGTGGAAGGACTTGAGGATATTGAGGGTGCTAATGAAGAACAAGAAATGTCTAGTCTTTCAATTAATGAGTCTTGTAGCTTTGGGAAGATGAGCAAGTCTTAGAGAAGAGCTATGACCTAAAGATTGATGATCATGACAACTGAGTCGTGAATTGCTCTCAAAACTTCACGTTCGAGTTGCCCTTGGTCGAAGAGTATGGGAGTGATTTGGAAGCTTCATTATTTGATGAAGTGTTGGCTGAACCAAAGGTCAGGGAATCCTTTGAAATCTTAGTTGCAGGAAGCGGGAGCGGATGCGAGGATAAGAGCAGGTGCGGGGGAGCGGAGGCACTTAGAAGTTCCCTATTGGGAGTGTTTAAGGAGTGTATATAGATCATATTTAAATATGTAAATAAAATATCTTTAAATACTTAACCATTGAAGGAAAAGTGATACTTATTGAGAATTTTCCCTATCTTAAAGCGTAAAAATTTTGGAAGTTGGATATTTTCAATTTACATAACTTCTTGACTCATATGATTTTCATATTCTTATTTTCACACCCTTAAAAGTATGAGAACAATTGCTTTAGCTCCCATCTTGGGAGCGCCGATTTGAGCTCCCGTCTAGGAGCGCACCCATTTTAGAAGAATCCTGCAACTAAGTTTGATATATTGCCTTCCGTGTTGCCCCAATTGCTAGATGTTCAAGTTTGTGATGTGGTGGTGCCCGAACAAGCTCCAAAGTGGCTAAAAGTGGGTGAAGACTATTTGGGACTGCTTGAAGATCCTTTGGGTATGGTTTTTAGTCAAGCAAGCCTTGGGTATGAAGAGAAGTTAAAGTTTTCACACTTCACGTTACATGATTCTTGGTTTGCGTTCGTAACAAGTGTCATTGCCTATTTTGACGATTTCTTTCTACACAAGAGACATGCCAAGTGGGTGGTCTATATACATACGAGTATGGATACGGTGGATATTCACAAACAGAAGCTCATATTGAAGATGGTTTATTGCATGAGGATGACGTGGATCAAGGAAATGCAATCACATGCCTACTTCGGAGCTGCATAATAAATACTTCTATCGTTACATGTTTTCTTAACTTAGGTGTTTGAGTCTTATTGTCCAACTTGAGGACAAGTTTTTTTAAGAGGGGAGTCCTGATGCAGTACAATTTAAGGGTACTATTGTCATTTTAGTGTCTTTAGGATTAGTAGGGTCTTGAGTCTATAACTAGGAGTAAGAGTCTTTCATTTGGGAGCTTTTATCATTTTAAGAATATATTATCAAGAGTTTCTCTTCGTATCCCATTTTGGGAGTCTCTCTCTAGATTATCTCAATGGAATATTCCGGTTGCATCATTTTAGATTCGAGGGTTCAATTGTTTAAAGAGGAATTCTCAAACATTTGATGGCACTGAGAACCAATTGTATAGAGGCAAAGTCTTTACAGTGAACGTACTATCTCGCAAGAAATCGAGGGAGTGTAATTCCTCACTCGACCAGCTCTTAAATTTCGTAAAGCTTTTTGATACACACCGAATTAGGGCCTCTTTTTTGGTGTGCACTTTTTGCATATGCGGTGACATTTCAATTTGTGTCATTCTATTCAATGAAACAACGATGGCGGATGGCCTAAAGCAATTTGTGCTTTAAACATGCAACTAGAAGATAGAAGAACTGCCTCAGATACCTGCAAGATGCTTTATCTCAGATTGATCCACAGCATGGCTATGAATACAAGTCTGCAAACAATCAACGTAGTCTTTATGCTTCAATTTAAGAACGCCAATCACCTCAGTCAGATGAACAGCCTCCTCTCTCATCAAATTATCAACCTTAGACAACTGGATGATAATATCTGAGAGCTCAAAGTTGTGACAAAACCAGTTATCAGGGACTTCTTAATCTTGAAATTAGGGTCAGGAGATATGGAAGACAATGAATTGACGACTACTCTCTCATAAAAGCTTCTACTAACCTTCTGCACATAGATTTCCACGCAATGCCTGGGCAACGCCCTCAATAATAGGTTTCTGAGCATTAATTGTATCTTCCAAGGTTTTCATTGATTCCCGAGTGGATAAAATTCGTTTATCAAGGGCTGCTTTAATATTTTTAAGGGATCCCTCATTTTCAATGTTGTCAACTGAATCTGTTTCTAGTAGTCTACAAAGAAACATCTCCTCAGCAAGACATGATGGAATAATACCTGAGTAAAATCCATGAGTTTGATTAATAGTGAAAGAATTCACACACAGCATCAGTAATAAAATGTATGAACTGAAAACTAAAGCTTCAAAAATAAATCATCCCTACACCAACCTCGATAATGCTCTACATGGTCCAATGTCTGTAAAGAAGTTTGGTGTGCCCCAGCTCGTACTCCAAGTAGGACTAAATCATCAACCAACTATATAGAATAAAACAAATAATTGGAAAAAATAACTGCAAGATATTGCAAATCAAAATACGGTAAAGGACATCAAAAGGGCATGCCAGAAAAAAAAAACCTGATTCCATAGTTGGTTCAAGGTAATCAGCCTAGTGTCATAAGAAACTTGCTTGTCTGTCAATTCTTTAATTTTGGCTTCAAGGTCTTGCAACTCATGCTTTTGTACATCCAGCTGCTCGACGAGTTTTTGATTCTGATACTGGAGAACTGCAGCAGCAACCTGATACAAAGTTCGATCTTTCAAAATTTTCGTTTGCTTATTACTATCTGGTACAGTGATATGTTAAGACATGGAAACATTTTTTGCAATTTCTGTGAACAAAGGAAGACGGGGCTTGAAGGGCTGCATTGACTATCAAGGCTGAAAAAGGATGAACCTAACCCCAAACAAGAGAAAAGGAAGGGGAACAACAACCTAAACTACTTGAACCGAGATATAGGCACCCATCTCCGATACAGTGGTATTTAAGAACCAACCCTAGAAACCCGATTAGAGGGATGAAAGCTAGCATTTGTCTCAAGGAAAGGTTGGCCAACGGTAAGGAAAATCAATTGACTATCGTAAGGTTAGACTTTAGGGGGGCGGTAATCCAGTGAGGTTCATTGTCACAAACAATGCCTTGATCAAGAGGAATGACAACTTAGACTGGCTTTTCTCAGCAATTTACGCTAGTCCAAATCCGAGAAAAAGGGATATGGGAAATGTTGAGTGAGACGACGAGGGCTCATAACAAGCCTTGGATGGTAGCAGGGGATTTCAATGAGGTTGTTGGGAATAATGAGAAGATGGGAGGTTTTGTCATTGTTACCATATTGGGCAGCTGCAGGTTCTATTCACAGAAAGAAATCCTTCCCAAATCCCACTCTAGTGGGCCCTCTTGCATTTGGTTGCCCTTCAGTAACTAATAGGGAAAGGTTCGAGACAAAAGTTGAGAAGCTTAATTTATTTTCTTGATGCACATAACCCTATAAGCAGGACCACGGTTGGAATTGTGGCTGTAGACCTCCAGGATTCATAGCAGCACAAGCACAACCGAACTTCAAAACATAGGCCGCAATTCCGATATCCGTAAAAAATTAGTGTGCATAAGAAAGCCTATGAACCACCTTTTTTTATAAGAGGCATCCATATGGGTTGTTCCAATTCCTGACTTATTCTCAAAACTAACTCATTGCGCTTTACAAGAGAAGTCATTCTCTCACAATACGTGAACCCACAAAACTGACTTAGAGCAAGTCCAGCCCTTACCCTTTCTTTTTTCCTCAAATTTGATGCAAAAATTTGGTTCAAAGCTTCATTTGATATGGCTCACTCCAACCCTAGACTCAGATTTTGAACCTCTTCCACCACCAGCCGCCTGCCTCCGCAACTCTCTTGAAAAATCAGATCGAGATCTGGAAAATCATGCCGCCGCCGTCCTGGTGACGACCACCACCATCACCGTGGCGACGACGACTGTGGTGACGAGATCTGGAAAATCACAAAGACGGCGGTGGTGGAAGGTGGTCCGACGATCGTCTCCGCCACAAAGGTACCGTTGGAAATTTGGTTCAAGGGCTTTCTTCTCCCCAAATTTGAGGAAAAATTTGAGTAAAGTTTGATTTGGTACAAGGACTGGAGGTTGAAATTGGGGTTTTTTTTACTCAAATTTGAATTTGGTTCAGGGTTTGGTGTAGGGCTGGAGGTGCTCTTAAGCCAATTCATGAAGTCAAGAATTGGAACAAACTCATATTTTGTCTTTACCATAAAAATTCTTTAATGCAATCTATAAAGGAAAAGAAAAACTAACCATACTTGCTAGTTAGTAATGCACCCAATTTATCATAATATGCACATGAATGAAAAATATCTACAGATGTAGCATTGAAACCCTAATTGCATGGCTTAGTCAAGCAAAAAATTGATTTAAAATTTTCTCGAAACTAAACACAGTTATATCAATACAACAATATCCAAGACAACAATATAAATACCAATGCAGAGAGAAGGGGGTGGGGGTTATACAGTTGTGTTATTAGGAGAAGCGGAGGAGTGACGAGCCATAGGGTAGGAGGGGAGAGAGTTCAAATGAGGCCTCCTCATTTTCAGCTTTTTGGGTTTTTGAATTATGGTCAGAATGTGTTTTGAATTTGGTAGGAGTGTTTGGAAGAAATATGCAGAATTGTGTTTTGAATTTGGTAGGAGTGTTTGGAAGAAATATGCAGAATTCTGAAAATGAGGCTCCCAAACACCCCCTAATACCCCAGGTTTGGGGGTAGATGGTGTTTAGTCCCACATTGGTTGTTTACATGAGTGGTCTTGGGTATATAACAAACCATGTGAGCTACTACTAGTACTTTGGGCTTAAGCATTTTAGGTCTTGTGGTGTGGCTTGTGGATCAAATCAAGATACTGGGCTAGTGGTCTACATGGGGCGTGACACACACACACACACACACACACACACAGAGAGAGAGAGAGAGAGAGAGAGAGAGAGAGAGAGAGAGAGAGAGAGAGAGAGAGAGAGAGAGAGAGAGAGAGCTATTGTGTGGAAATAAGATATGTAAGCATTTTGTTCCTTTTATTCTTATTGTGTATGTATCCAAGGAAGTGGGTGACTGTTAACTTATTTATGGTGGCATAAATTAGTCGTTTCTGGTTATTTTCACATTAATGTGGTGTTTGGGAAGCTGGGTTGTTACATCAAATTTTAAGCATTGCATATTAATCTAAATTCAAAACTTTTTACCACTACCCTATTATAGTTCTTGATGAAGGCTAAAATGGCAAAAGCCCCACAAATTTATTGATCCTTAGGAATTAATGTTGGTTCTATTCATTGACGCATGCATACATATGAGCACAAAATCACAAGATTAGCTCAGCTAGATTCTAAACCAAGCACTGAATTACTAAACTTTAAATATGTGAAGGTTTTGAGAAACGAACTAAGTATTTAGAACCAAACAAATCTGAATTATACAGGGGGTAAAAGAGAAATAATTGGAGAGAATTTTTTTATTAAAAATCTTGCACGCGCGGGTCCTGATTCTTCCATTGTTGTTCCTCAAAACAAGCATGATTCTTTTCTCTCTTTCAATTATTTTCCTTACATAGAGAGAGAACATAATATAATTCGTGTTTTTTGATTTATAAATATAGAACAGAGAATAATCTAAACAAGGGATGTTTAACTATTTTTGTCTTTATTAAAAATATTGCCTTTTGAGTTTTGCGTCATTTTTTTTTTCATGAATGAATTATTGGTTCATCTCAATAAGAGAAATTATAAAAATAAAAAAAATGAACCAATAGAAAAAATTAAATAAAGATAAAAAAGTAATCCAAAAAAGCGTATCAATTTTTTTATTATTTCTCTATTTAGTGAATTCTTTAAGAGTTCGATTATAGCTTTTTTAAGTTCTAAATTTACCTATTTGAAATGAACTAATAATTTTAAAAAATTAAATCCAAAATTAAGAAACTGAATTATTTGTGAAAAAATATATAAAATAATCCAAATAAATTACTAAGGAAATACTCATATAGTCCTAATTTAGGGGGTGTTCCACTAACAAAAAACTGTTTTTTTTAAACACCGAGAAAGGTCATTCTCTCACAATACATCACATAAAAAACCGTGAAAAGCCAGCCAACTTAGTGGAACACCCCCTTAAACAGTCTAGCCCAGTTACACGGGCCTAGTATTAATCCAAAGCCGGTAAAATGGTGGGCTTGGTTGGATGGGCCACAGGGTTTCCGGTAGGTGGCTAGAACTTTTCACAGTTTACCCACGGACTCTCTCTCTCTCTCTCACACGCACGCACGCAGAGACAGAAGAGGGTTTTATGCTTTCGCTCCAAATCTGTTGTGGGGGTATTGTTTTCATTTTTAAAGAGTTTTGAAGTAGGAGTATGTGAGTGAATATCTTGTCCTAATGGTAGTGGTAGTGGTAGTGGTGTTGTTGGGAGAAGCCTAATGTTAAACGCCGACTCCGATGAGCCAGAAAAGAAGAGGCCTCATTTGAACTCTCTCCCCTCCAACCCCATGGCTCGTCACTCCTTCGCTTCTCCTGATAACACAACTGTATAACCCCCACCCCCTTCTCTCTGCATTGGTATTTATATTGTTGTCTTGGATATTGTTCTATTGATATAACTGTGTTTTAGTTTCGAGAAAATTTTAAATCAATTTTTTGCTTCACTAAGCCATGCAATTAGGGTTTCAATGCTACATCTGTAGATATTTTTCATTCCTGTGCATATTATGATAAATTGGGTGCATTACTAACTAGCAAGTATGGTTAGTTTTTCTTTTCCTTTATAGATTGCATTAAAGAATTTTTATGGTAAAGACAAAATATGAGTTTGTTCCAATTCCTGACTTCATGTAAAAACTTAAAAGGGGCAGAAGGTACCTTTGCCTTTGACATGCCGAGTCAAAATACAACAAACTTAACGAAGTCCTCGAATGGGTAGTCCAAAATTCCTATAACATAAGGATACAATACATGAGTATTTGGACACTTATTCACGAAGTCAACCATAAATCAGTAAACACAGTGTTATTTAGTAAACACATGAGTATTTGTACCCTTGACCAAAGTTTGTTCATGACAAGAGGGCAAACACAGTGTTATTTATCCATTTCTTGACCGAGAGCAAACACAGTGTTAATTTGTACACAGTCACAGTGTTATTTTGTTCATGACAGAGATCAAAAGCAGTTGTTATTTGTATGTAAAGTTCCAAACCACAGTGTTCATGACAGAGAGCAAACACAGTTGTTAATTTGTACACAGTGTTATTTGTATGTAAAGTTCCAGAGAGAGAGAGACTTCACCTTAGTCGACTCACAAATCACAGCTGCAGACTGCAGTACTCCAAAGTCCAAACCCTAGAGTAAATCTGATAACCCTAGAGTAAATCGAAAGAGGAGTTCAGTACCCTAGACTAGAGTAAGAGAGAGAGAGAGAGAGAGAACCTTAGTTCGATCGATCGTCGGTGAAATTCACCGGGTGAACTGAACCAGATCTCGAAGTGAGGTGGGAGGTTTTGCACTGCTAGTCGGCCGTCGGCCGTCGCTACTCGCGCGAGAGAGAGAGAAGTGGACTTGGAGTGTGTCGACTGAGGTCTCCAGAGGAGAGGAGAGGAGAGGAGAGGAGAGTCAGGAAACTGAGGGTGAGGCCGTTCAAAAAAAAATAAGGGAGACTGACACCCTGTTTGTTTGGGTGAGGGATTTGGAACCCGGATTTGAGTTCTACCCGGATATACAATCCCGGGCCCACGCTAATACCCCGTTTGGATGGCAAATTGAGACCCGGATTTGGAGCACTGTTTGGAGTATATATCAGGGGGCACCTGGAGATGCCAACGACAGGCTTGACCCTGTCGTTGGCTAACGAGGGTGGATTAGGGTTTTTCTGTACCATTTTTACCCCTCCAAATCCAGGCGATTTGGGTTTTTCTGTGGCTACGATCCATTTTTTCTGGGTTTCGGCAGTGAGAAGAGAGAGAGGCGACGAAGCACTCGATCGGTTTCCTCATCTTCATCTCGATTTCAACCTATTTCAGGTACGAAAAAACCAATTTCGATCTGTTTTGAAGTTGTTTCTTTGAAACCCATGTGGGTTGTGACTCGAAAAACCAGTTTATGATCGATTTGAGGTGTTGGGCTTAATTTTCTGCCGTAAATGATGGTTGTTCGAAACCCCATTCGAAAACCCAGTTGTTTAGTAGGATCGATTGGGGGTTTTGGACTACATTTTTGGATGTTGTTTGTTACAAACCCATGGGGGTTCAGATCCGAAAACCCAGATGTGATTGGTGGCTTGATTTTTCCTGTAAATGATGTTGCATGTTCGAAACCCACACAAATTATTACAAAACCCAGTTTATAGGTGGTTTATGGATGATTTTTTCCCTAATGATCTGCCCTAATTTGTTCATTATACATGCTTCTATTTTGTGCCCTAATGATGGTGGATGAGTGTGTTTTGCTCTAATTTGGGGCATTTATAGTTGGTGTAATATGTCATTGTGATTCATAGGTGTGAATCATGTTTCTTGGTTATTCATTTTTGTCTGGATTTCTTGTTTGCATGCATTTGTTTTTAGAGATTGGCCTAATTTGGTACCAAGCTTAAAGCCGTCAAATATTTCGCCTTATTTGCTGAATTTAAATCGATTTGGATTATCCCCCTAATTTCGTAAGATGTTGTTTTACATAACAGATGGCAAGACTAATGAACCGTGACCGAAGGAAGAATGCAAAACTTAATGCTTTGATAGCAATCGTATGTTTCATGAGAGTAGTCAACACTACTCTCATGCTATACATGTTAATTAAGAACTTGATGGACGAAAGGATTCGACGATCAAAGTTAATGAAAATAATAAATTAAATAAGAGTTAGGGAAAATATTCACCAAGCCTGTTGGATGAAATCTTACTTGGACAAAATTGTTCCAAACTTGTTCGTTTTCCACCACCAATTTCTTTTCAAAGTCATCCCATCCAAATCCTTCAATTTCACGAAACTTATTGATATAGACAAAGTCTCGCTTCCAATCTGTAATCTTGCGTTCAATATGCATTTTTGTAATACCACAACCAGGGAAAGAAGCTTGCATCATATTTTTCAAAACTTCTGAATACGAAGGACGAAATCCAAAATCAGATTGCCAAACACCCTCATCTACGAGGGACGTAAGGTATTGGAGCAAAGTTTCTTCCTCCACCTCGCTCCAAGCCCGCTGTGCCATTCAAACTTACAAAAATATAACTATAACACTTGTTTTTCTAATTTGAAAATTGTTTGTAATACGAAAATGAGTTTCTTTTCTATTTATAGGAATTTTTTTATGAAACATTCAACCACAAACCGCCATTCAATCACCTATCTACCACACCACCAACCATTCACCCTAATCACCATCTACTCACCATCTACCACAAACCACCATATATATATATACACAATAGGCTTCTAATGAGGACTCCCTCATATGGGGAGAAATGAGGACCAAACACCACAGCCCTTGGATGAGATCCAAGGGCTCAGATTAAAAAACTAATTCGCGGGTCTAAATTACCCTAAGTCGCGGGTCGAAACCCATACCGGGTCAACCCCAATCCGGGTTAAATCAAGCGTACAGTGTACACTTCCCCAAACCCCTTATTCGACTATACGTTGCAGAGAGCTAGAGAGATCGATCGATCGATTGAAGTTGAAGGAGAAGACGGCCGACGACCATACAAGAAGAAGACGACCATCACGGTTTCGATCTCTGTCTCTCGCGCTCGTTTTCTGTCTGTGTGTTTGCTGGGCTCTCAAAAATCTAGGGTTTCAAGATCGATTTTGAAGAAAACCCAAATCGATCGAAGAGGAGCTACGGTTTCGAACCAAGGTTTTCCAGAATAATCGAAGGTCTCTCTCTCTCTCTCCCTCTCTCTCTCGTTTTCTCGTTTTATCTCCCTCTGTATTTTTGATGTCTAGGGTTTTGATTTTGTTGTTAGCTTAACAGTGTTTAGAGTTTCGATTACCTCTGTGTTCTTGTCATTATTGTTGAGGTATTCATTTATTCTACCATTAGCATTCCTTTTCACATTGTTTGTGTGCATATATATATGGACTGGTTGGGTTTTCTTGAGTGTTCGAGTATTGGTACATTGAATGACAAAATGGAGACAGAGACTTTCTGTGCCCCTGGGCCCATTAGGAGCGTACAGAATAATCTGTGTTGGATTAATTTGATTTTCTACATATTCATTTTACACGTGGAGTTCTGCAAACTGAATGATTCAAATTACCTTATCGGGTTAAAGTTTAGGCACATTTGAAGAAATATTAGACCGAATTCTTAGCTAATGTGATGTCAATGCGATCGGATGGATGAATCTAGCAATTTTGACAAATTCAGCTAGAATTCATTGAGAGGCTAACAACAAACCAAATGCCCATGCTTTGTTAATCTTAGTAGTTTGTTTTATTGATCCTCTGTTTAGTTGGATTTGGTTGTTTCTACAACAAACCAAATGCCCATGCTTTGTTAATCTTATTGCATACACCCAATATCTGAATGAATGTCAGAATGGGTCAATACGGCATTCTAAAAATAATTTTTGGTGCTGTGGGTACTCAAAATCACTGCACATTTTGAAGGACTCTAGGGTTGATTTATGTGGCTAGTGCTATCGGATTTAGCTGGTTTTCTTCCGCTTTGTGTGATTAGCTGGATGTCATTAGCTGGAATTAGTCTTATTAACTACATAACAAGTTGACCAGTGAGCTATCAAAGTCAGAATTCAATGGAACAAATGAAGTATCAATATCCAACTCCTGACTTATCCGAGAAGGGTTTGAAACCACAATTGCTTGGTATTATTTTTCGTCAATCACAAACTCGCTTACAATAAACAGGAAAAATAGGACCTTACTTTAAATTTTATAATTAGCTGATTATCCAACTTAGAATTTTAAATTACTGTACTTTATTCACCCTTGATTTAACCACCTCTTAGGCGGTACCAGAAAGTTTTGGCAGCCCATGGTGCATCAAAGGTTAGTGCTTATGTGACCCATGGTGTATTTCCTCTCTACATATTGACGATTATTTTCCTCTCTTTTGCAATTTCTTTGAGTTCTGATGGCCATTTATGTTTATATTCAGCTGAATCAGAGAAGGGCTTCGCCTACTTCTGGATCATAGACTCATGCCCTCTCATTGTGAAAGCCATTGCGAATAAGGCACCTTTTGAAGTTTTGAGCCTTGCCGGATCAATTGCTGATGCTCTTCAAATCTAAAATTCTTTTGAAGGGGATTGAATCAGATAAAAGAATGGCTGATGCAACCTTCAATAACGAATGCTCCATTGTATTTTGAGACAGCTTTGTTGCTGTGATATTTATCCTGCCATTCTATGGAAGAACTAACGCATAGGTTTGACAAGTGTGTCCTATTTTTATTTTGCTACATGAAAGGTTGCAGGCAATGTAATGTACACTGTATTTCAACAACAAACTGAAGCTGAAGCTAACAATACCTTGGTTCGAACCGTAGCTCCTCTTCGATCGATTTGGGTTTTCTTCAAAATCGATCTTGAAACCCTAGATTTTTTAGAGCCCAGCAAACACACAGACAGAAAACGAGCGCGAGAGACAGAGATCAAAACCGTGATGGTCGTCTTCTCCTTGTATGGCCGTCGGCCGTCTTCTCCTTCAACTTCAATCGATCGATCTCTCTCTCTAGCTCTCTGCAACGTATAGTCGAATAAGGGGTTTGGGGAAGTGTACACTGTACGCTTGATTTAACCCAGATTGGGGTTGACCCGGTATGGGTTTCGACCCGCGACTTAGGGTAATTTAGACCCGCGAATTAGTTTTTTAATCTGAGCCCTTGGATCTCATCCAAGGGCTGTGGTGTTTGGTCCTCATTTCTCCCCATATATTGGATGATATTGTAATTTATAGTGAGTCTTTGGTAGATCACTTGACCCACCTTAGAGATGTGCTGTCTAGATTGAGAGAGCACAAATTGAATGTAAAGATGTATGTAAAGATGGAAAAGTGTGAATTTGCCCAGCAGGAAATTAGATTTTTGGGGCATGTAATCAGTAAGGGTCATTGTAAAATGGATAGGCGGAAGGTCCAAGCAATTTTGGATTGGCCACCGCCTACCAAAGTGTCCGAATTACGTTCTTTCTTGGGTTTGGCTAACTATTACAGGAAGTTCATCCACAATTACTCCAAGAAAGCAGCGCCTTTGACGGAGTTGCTCAAGAAGGAACAAAGTTGGAAGTGGGATGCGGGCTGCCAAGAGGCATTTGAAAAGCTTAAGGTTGCGGTGGCAAGTGAGCCGGTGCTGCGCTTGCCCAACTTTGAGTTACCCTTTGAAGTTCACACAGATAAAGCTATCGGTGGGGTGCTGGTTCAGGAGGGCCATCCAGTAGCCTTTGAAAGCCGGAAGTTGAATGATGCAGAGCGGAAGTATTCTGCTCATGAGAAGGAAATGACGGCAGTGATGCATTGCTTGATAACCTGGCGGGTTTACTTGCTCGGGACGAAGTTTCTGGTATTGACGGACAATGTTGCTAACACCTTTTTCAAGGTGCAAAAGAAACTTTCACCGAGGCAAGCCCGTTGGCAGGAATACTTGGAGGAGTATGATTTTGAGTGGAAGCATAAGCCGAGGCGGCACAATCAAGTTGCCGATGCAATTAGTCGCAAGGAAGTGCAAGAGTATGTGGCTGCTATCACTCGGGTTAAGTCAGATTTTGCGGACAGAATTCGGGAGAATGCCAAGACAGATGCTGAGTATCAACGGTTGGTTAAGCAAGTCGAAGAGGGCACTGTTCGTAGCTATTGGCTTGAGGACGGCCTTCTCCATGCCAAAGGAGATCGGCTGTATGTTCCAATACTTGGGGGTTTGAGACAAGAGTTGCTAAGGGAAACACATGATCCACAATGGGCTGGTCATCCGGGAAGGCATCGAATGTTGGCTTTGTTATCGAGATCTTATTACTGGCCAAAGATGGAGGATGATGTGGAAGCCTATGTCAAAACTTGCTTGGTGTGCCAGCAAGATAAGACGGAGCGCAAGAAAGAGGCCGGGCTGTTGCAACCTCTACCAGTTCCCGAGAAACCATGGGTATGTGTGTCTATGGATTTCATTACTGGTTTACCTAAAGTTGATGGTATGCGTTCAATCATGGTGGTTGTTGATCGTTTCTCTAAGTATGCTGTATTTATTCCTGCACCACATGAGTGTAATGCCGAAGTTGCTGCTGATTTGTTTTATAAGTTTGTGGTGAAATACTTTGGGTTGCCGGAAGATATTGTGAGTGACAGGGATACAAGATTTACTGGTCGGTTCTGGACAGTTTTGTTCAACTTGATGGGTTCCGAGTTGAAATTTTCCACAGCAAATCATCCACAAACTGATGGTCAGACGGAAAGGATCAATGCGCTGTTGGAAGAGTACTTGAGGCACTATGTTACAGCGAGCCAAAAGAATTGGGTGGAGTTGCTGGATAGTGCTCAGTTTTGCTACAATCTGCACAGAACTTCGGCGACTGGTTTGAGTCCATTTGAGTTGGCATCGGGCCAATAGCCCCTTACTCCTCATGAGGTGGCAAGGACTTGTACGGGCGGAAGGTGTCCCGCTGCGTACAGATTTGCTCGGGCTAAGCAGGAATTGCTTGAGGAAGCTAAGGATAGCTTATCAAAGGCGGCCAAGCGAATGAAGAAGTATGCGGACTAAAGGAGGAGATCACTTGAGTTTCAAGTTGGGGATAAGGTGTTGCTGAAACTTACTCCCCAAATCTGGAAGAAAATCAATGCCAAGACGAGGCATCGTGGCTTGATTCCGCGATACGATGGTCCCTTTGAAGTTGTAAAGAAAGTGGGGAATGTTGCTTATCGGTTGAAACTGCCGGACAGGTTGAAGGTTCATCCAACGTTTCACGTTAGTTTTCTGAAACCATTCCATGAGGACTTGGTGAATTTGGGAAGGAAGCAAGCGAAGCGGGCACCTCCGGTAATTCAGAAACAGTTTGATCGTGGGGTTGAAAGGATTCTGGATCACAAGACGGAAGGGCAAAGCAAGAAAAACAGGAGAACCTCTTATTTGGTGAAGTGGGAAAATAGCCCTGACCGGGAGGCTTCGTGGGAAAAGGCGGAGACTCTATGGCAGTTCGAAAAGCAAGTGGAGGAATACCTACAAACCTTACCGACGAGGACGTCGGCCTCTTCTAGTGGGGGTGGTTTGTTAGCACCTTGATCTTTCAAGCGTGCTAACGCAGGACTTAGGGTGGCACCTTGCACCCAAGTTAGGCAGCGAGGACAAGGCATGAGTAGGAGGCATGCCGTGGCAAGGTGAAGTGTTGGCCGGTGTCAACACAGTCCCGTTATCGAGTAAGCTATGATGGTTGCACGTAAAGGCCCAAGACATATTGTGGCATGGATGCATGAAGTTGCAACAAGCTTGTGGGGCAAAGCAGTCAGGAATTTGACTAAGGCATTGAGCTGGGGCATAGTGACGAATTTGGCTAAGGCATGGATAAGAGCAAGCGATTCTGGCGATTACATTCAAAGACATGTTCTTTGGCATGCATGGACAGTGTTCCAAGCGTGTGACGGGCGATTATTTCCGGCAAGCAAGGCCAAGCAGTTACTTGATGTGCTGGCAGATTGTGAGCAAGCCAGCACAACCCTAGGCAGTTGGGGATGTCAACTGCAGATCATGGGCAGTTACCATGATCTCATGTATGCTGTATTTTCGTATTCCTGATTGTAAGCCTACTAAGGCACTTCATTTTCGAGTCTAAGGCAGTGGGATGTTCTGTCTAGTACTCTAAGGTGTTTCCTTGTATTGTTGGTGCAATAAAAGGTTGGGACGGTTCCCGTAAACATTTGTGTGCTTGCTAGACTTTCATATCTAATTCGTGTGTGTGTGTAAACACTTGTTGGCTGGATCAAGTTGCTAGAAACTTGGTGCCATCAAGGGAAAAATTCAGTGTTGGTTTTTAACCCCGTGACAGTTTATACACAAATTATCCAATCAAGGATCCCGGATGGGAGGTTTTTTTGGTGTTTTGATGCTTTTAAAAATTGTTTTTGGGAAATCCGAGCCGTCCAATGTGTTCAAAAGGTGTTTTCCAAGGTCCACGCGGGAAATCTTCAAAAAAAAAATACCGGGAAGGGCTTGATCCAAGCATTTTTTCGCAAAACTGTACATTTACAGTTTTGCGGAAAAATGCTTGGATCAAGCCCTTCCCGGTATTTTTTTTTGAAGATTTCTCGCGTGGACCTTGGAAAACACCTTTTGAACACATTGGATGGTTCGGATCGTCAAAAAAATATCGGGAAGGTGGAGTCCCGGATCCGGGACTCCCGGATTAACAAAAAAAATGTCTTTTGTTAATTGAACTAATTTTCAATTGTTAATTAATTTATTAATTTTAAAACCCGAAAAAAAAAATTCCCAAAAAATATGGTTTAAATATTTGTTTGTATTTATTAAGTATTTACTGTAATTATTAAGAAATTAATCTATTTTCTTTATTCAAATAATAAAATAGGGGCAATTGCGTCATTTGACCTCTTATCCTATCAAATCCACCTTCCTAATCCCCCTTCTCAAAATACCATCCAAACACCTCACTAACAAATCCACCTTTCTTATGAGGCGGGGCCACCCTCATTACCAAATCCACCCTCATTACAAATCCACCTTCAAATCCACCCTCATTACAAATCCACCCAAATCATCTCCGGCATCCAAACGGGGTGTGAGGGTGAGGCGATTAGGGTTTGTACAAATTAGAAAATATGAGTATACTAGTAATTGCCCGTGACAATGCGTTTTGAACACCACTAAAATGAATTGTCAAACTATTGACCACCCCAGCCAATGAAGTCCTAATTTTTCAGATTAAGTTAACATCAAAGTTCATCTATTCAAATTACGGTAATTGATTTTTACGAAAAATAAAACAGTTTACAACCACCAACGAAATTAATTTTACACCCACCAACGAAATTAATTTTACACCTGTCATTACCAAAATAATAAGAATGTGTAATCAAATGAGATTTCCAATCAAATATATTTTCTCATACCGGCAACCACCGCCAAGTAACCAATACAATACAATTCTATTTGTCCAACAACTAACCAGATCAAAGAAACAAAACAAAAGGGAAAGCATTAGACCAGAAAGGAGTAAGCATTAAAACCATAAGAATAGCCCATTCATCTTCATCCCCTTTGCATTCAAAATATTTCTTTGTAGCTCCACTCCAATATATAGAAACTCGTACAAATCAAGTGAGTGCCAAAAAAAAAAAAAAACACGAAACTCTAGCTTGTGGTGTGTTCTGCTAACCTCAAATTTCCTGTACAAATCAAGTAAACCCATTTAAAGCAATTAGACAAAGCAATATACATCTTAAGTCTACACAGATAGAGGAAAAGGGGAAATGAACTCAAAAACACATAATCGTCAACATCCATTCCTGCTATTCCACAACAAAAAGCTAAACCTAAATGCATGTCACTTCTATATGCTAATGGCCAAAGCACTCAATTTCAAGTTGGGTCACATTATGCAATCAACTGCGGAAGGCAATGTTTGAAATGTAGAATAAACAGCTTTTAAGTGAGCAATTTTTAAGTGCCATTGATAAGACTTGAAATGAAACATTTAGTTAAACATGAAAGATGTCTCTATCTACATGCCTAAGGAGGTCATTTACCTTTCCAAATTCTAAAAAAGGCTTCAAGGAAGAAAAAATTGCAGCAGCCTATTCGGTGTTGTTGCCTCACCAACTTGACCTTCTCTTTTCTTCCATTTCACTTTTGGTCCCCCTCGTTGCCTACAACAAAAGAGCTATAGAGGATGGGAATAACATCAGAAGAAACCACACTCAAGAATTTGAATTCGAAAGACCTAGCTAGAAACATGTCTCAAGAATTTGAATTGTCAAGCATGAATGTCCTAAACTACAATATAACTTCGCTATAAAAAAAAGAAAAGAAGAAGAAGAAGCAGAAATCGATTTGTCGTTGGTCGGGGTGGTCGGAGTGAATGTCCCAGATCTTCAAAAAATTAAAAAGCAGAAATTTCCTATACTACTATTATTTTGCTCAAACAGACATCGATCTATAGTTGGTCGGGGTGGGTGTGGGGCAATCATTGCCAAATGGTAGGAGTGCAACCATGAAAACTTGCAACGGAACATTGTTTCACCGGCTCATGACCACACGGTTGCCAAAGAGAATCAGACGCTAGATCTGAAGATTGCATGTCGGCGTGTCCATCTAGAAATTGCATGTGCCTAAAGGCACTGAGCATATAAACTGCTGCACAATATAAAACATCAACTTCACCATGTACCAAAGATACATTCGCAAATTATACTTCACATTTTTTTTTCTTCAATAAAGTCTTAGCAATAAAAAAAAGTTAAAAACATGTGACAATTATACTGCCTGACAATCGACTTTATCCAACGGAAGCCAACTCCTCAAATATAGGATTTCCAAATTAGCGTTGCATGCAAAGAAAATAGGGCAACATCGAGTTGATCAATCCGAATAAAGGAACAAAGCAAGATAACTATTTACCGATGAAATTATCAACTGATGTAAGTAAGACAATACTCCGTTCAAGTTTTTATTGCTAATCAAAACTAAACTGTAGGACCCTCTTTGTCACCCATATCACTCTTTTAGCTGAATTAACTTTATTCTTTGCAAAAACCTGGCTGCCAAAGTACAAAAAACCTAAAAGATATACATAGAAACAATAACCAAAGCTAGGACCCTCAACCGGTCAAAGCTAAAACTCATGTGCTTCCCAAAACCACACACTTATGAATTTTACATTTATAGTCTCCTGATCAATTTTACATAAGTAAAAGAAATATTTTTCATAAGTGCCTTAGTAACAATGGAATCTATCTGGCCAACACATCTGTGATACTGAGTTCAAACTTCAAAGGCTAATAAACTAGTTCCAGATAGAGTAACGTACTCACAGATTCAATAAGAAAAAGCACTATGAATTCTTAACCACTACAATAAAACTCGATAGAAAAAGAATAGTACTACTTGAAGACAACAAAGAGTATAAATCATAGAAGTAGATCCCAAACACAAAATAAAAAAGCAATCCGGAGTGACACAAATGAAAAGTGAAGATGGAATTTGAATGAAAACAGATGAAAAGTGAACACCACAAAAGAAATCGAAGCAAGTGACATGCATACCAACTCAGACCAAACATATGTCAGCCAAGCTTGTGCAACCCAACTGTTTGCTTGCCGAAGTTAATCTTCCCTCTTTTGCTGGTATCCATCAATTGAAATCCCTTCTTTCACACAGCTGCTTCTGCCATTGTTCCTGCAATCACTTGTCAATCAGGGAAATGACTTCAGTCCTAAAATCATTTGTCCAAGAACCCAAACTGTTGGGGTACACTATCACCGATTAATTCTTCACCCAAACAGTATCGTTGATTTTTTAAGCCATCAACCTATGAAAAAAATTAAAGAAATTACAAAAATTGAAACCAAACACAGCAGGAATCGAGCCCCCAAAACCTGTGGGGACAAACAATCACCAATTTTTTTTCTGGCAAAACGGTTTCGTAGTCTATAAGAGAGAGAGAGAGAGAGAGAGAGAGAGAGAGAGAGAGAGAGAGAG
The DNA here is from genome assembly GCA_016920895.1 of Vaccinium myrtillus. Taxonomy (NCBI): domain Eukaryota; kingdom Viridiplantae; phylum Streptophyta; class Magnoliopsida; order Ericales; family Ericaceae; genus Vaccinium; species Vaccinium myrtillus. Next base: position 21,752,367 of record CM029275.1, on the reverse strand, counting down.
AGAGAGAGAGAGAGCGTTGTATTCATTTCACCAAGAAAATGCCGACTTGAATTTACGTGGGCTATAGCATCAACCTCGACGGGAGTATCTTCTACTTCATTGTCACTAAAAAAATTGAGGTGATTATAGAAAATTAGTACCTTAAAATGGTTACATTAACTTTTTATTTGGAGACAGAATAGTTTGGCCTTTTACCTATCATGTATAACCACAGATGTGTTCGGCGTGGAGATCAAACGTGTAGAAGGATGGGTAACCACATGTTGCTCATCAGGGACCTGACTTATAAATGCTCTATGCTCCACGGTGGCTTGACGGCCAGGTGTTAATGAAGGGAAGAATGTAGGCTGTCTCGATTGGATACATGAGAGTGCTCTATCCCTTTCTCGTCGCAAGCGTTGGCCCGATTGGTATCTTGGGCGATTTTTTTCGATACTCTCTCGTTCTCTTCTATTACGTTGGGCCAATGTAGCCTTTGATATTGTGTTATCATTAGCTCCCTAAAACATGAATGCGTGACTATTAGATACTATTTGTCAAGAACATCATTTCTTACACCTTGTTTTCCCATAAGCTTTACCAATAGGGATTGTTTTCCCATCAGAGGAAACCTTCTAATGATCCATTCCAATTGTGGTTAAAAATGACAAAAATAAAAGAGAAAGGAATGGTTAAAGATTCGTACCACTGGAAATGTATTCTCTTTTCCCTTACTCGTGGAGATTACTTTCTCTTTACCCTTGGAATTTTCTTCCGCCATTTCGGTGTCCTTTCAAAAAAATATGTAAAAAATGTGAGAACAACTTTTAATTTCATGTGAGAACAACTTTTAATTTCACGAAAGGAAGATAGAATGTGCTTACCCTATTTGAGCGGATCACATTGGTTGGTTCCTCACAGATCACAACACCGACGTTTTTCTCTCGAAGATATCCGACCTATAAAGAAGTATCAGACTATCTATGGTAGATAAACTTTATGTAAACCTGTTGAAAACAAAAGAAAGGTTAAAGAATCATACCATTGGACATGCATTATATTTTCTCTTATTCGTAGAGATTACTTTCTCTTTTCCCTTAGACTTTGCCGCAGACATTTCTTTGTCCTATAAACAACATTTAAAAAAGTAAGAAGAAACTTTCTTACCATAACTGAGAGATAACATGTGATTACCCTACGAAAGAATATCAGATTGAGATCGCGTTCATCTCGAATCACAACATTGACATTTCTCTTTTCAAGATAAACTGGGCAAGTAGTAAAATTATAAGAGAGAGCGTGAGGAGAGGAAGTGGGAAGGGAGAGATAAAGGCCTTTGGATCAAAACCTCTACTCAATCTCAGCCATGAATTGTCCCCAAAAAAAGTGTTGAACACGTCCAGGAGATGGACACACTCCTAGGAATAGGATTTTGTTTCACCAATGACCATTTGGAAGATTTTATCTCAACATCATTAACACTAAAAAAGTAATCCAAATCAAACCAAGAAATATTGAGGCACGGGTTTCTTTTACCTAGTATGTATTTTATCATTCAAAACGTAAACTTACTCAAATAAAATAGATGGTAATTAAATTTACTCAATTTAGGTACGGGCACGTCGTTAGTTATTTAATAGAACTCGATTCAATAAAAGGATTAGTACAACTGATATTGAAAGTGTAGAATAATGCTAGTTGCCTTAAAAAAAGAACTTGGATGTCTAGCAACAACTTATAATGCAAAATTTAGATACAGACACCCTCAAATGAAACAAATAATTCAGGAGTGCATGGGAATCCTTTACTTGATTGGTCTAGTAAAAAAATGTACCAAGGCTGAAGCTAAAGTGAAGAAGAAGAGTTTACAGTGAGAAGGCAGTATATCATCAGGCCGATTGCGGTATCATTCCCCCTTTTAATTATCAGGCCGTTTGATGGTAAATTATCACACGCACAAACCGAATGTTGTAGCCTACCGATTTTTTTGCAGAGTCCAACTTCAACGCTGCTGGCCGATTGCGGTATCGTCTCCGTCTATGTTTTCTCGGTGATGGAAGGAACTGTGGGAGAGAAAATGAAATTTTTTTCACAGAAGCATAAAAACAAACACCTGGTAGGGTTTCCACCAAATCGAATCATGTACAAAAACAGAGCTATAACACCAAATCCCGAACAAAAAAACCGATGAGAAAAGAAAATCCAAGGATGAAAATTTTCAAGAAGAGAGGGAAACCTGTCTTCAAGAGATACAGCTGATATGTATACTTCGACGGTTGTCGGCGATGGTATTCAGTCGGCGGTTGTCGGCGATGGTATTCAATGAGTAGGGATGGATGAGGGAAGGAAGGAAGAGGATCAAGCGGGAGCGGAGAGGATGCCGTGTGGAGATCGACCGAGAGTAAGAAGGATGGGGATGGGAGAGCACTCGTGAGAGTCTGAGAGAGGCAAAAGAAACTGGTGGGTTTAAAATTTGAAAGTGGTTTGATACGTGGATTGACCAGTTGAATTGGGGTTAGACCTTAGCCCTCCAAAATACAAAGTATTTTCGAAAATGCCATTGAAAAGTTCGTTTGTGAGAGGGATATTTTTAGACCGTTAGATGTGAAGGAATGAATGGTTGAGATTTCTTAGATGGAGAATATTTTCTTAGATGGAGAAGATTTCTAGGAAGAGCTTCCCATCCAAACAACAAAAATCCGGACCCGTCCACACCTCATAGTTTCGGACCAAATTTTGACGATCCAAACCGCTCAATGTGTTTTTAAGGTCCACCGCGAGAATTTGTAAAAAAAAAAAATACTGGGAAGGGCTTGATCCAAGCAATTTTTCATAAAACTGCACATATACACTTTTTATGAAAAACTGATCTGATCAAGCCCTTCCCGGTATTTGTTTTTGATGAATCTTCGCGTTGGACCTTAAAAACACCTTTTAAACACATCTAACGGTTCGGATCGTCAAAATTTGGTCCGGAAAGTAGGGTCCGGACGTTAGGTCCGGATTTTGTGGTTTGGATGGGAAGCTCTTCCTATATATATAGATATATAATAAAACCGGTTCGGTTCGGTTCTCTCAAACAATTTGTAAACCGAGAACCGAACCGAATTCAAAAAAATTTTACTCCACAGAACCGAACCGAACAGGGGAATGAAAAAAATCGAAAAATTTAACCGGTTCGGTTCGGTTCTCGTACTCGATTCGGTTCGTCCGGTTTTTTGTTCACCCCTATGCAGAATGCATTTTGCAACAAGAGTAGTGTTTGGGAAACAAACGAATTAAGGATTGATTTTTTACTATTTTGCCCTTGTTTATTTATTATGGAAACTTGAAAAGCTTCTCTTGAGCTCTTTTTCACTTCTCCTCTCTAATATGAAAAATTGAAAACTCATTCTACCATAATGTGTTTTGGTGAAAGGCTCCCAAACACCCCAAAAGCCAAAAACTAGAAATTGAAAATGCAAAAACCAAGCTCCCAAACTCCCTCTACAATTCCCCCCCCCCTTCTCCCCTTAGGGATGCAACGTCCTCGTTGCATAGTCCCAGCAACCTCCCCTGGTGTCTATGGTGGCAGAGCGCATCCTACCCACCACTTGGACCAGGGCAGAGCTCTGATACCATTTGTAACGCCTCATGTAGACCATTGGCCCAATACCCTGATTAGATCCACTAGCCACACCACATGACCCAAAATGCTTAAACCCAAGGTACTAGTAGTAGCCCACATGGTTTGTTATATACCCAAGACCACTCATGTAAACAACCAATGTGGGACTAAACACCATCTACCCGCAAACCTGGGGTATTACAGTGTGTGTGTGTAACCCCTCGGAATAATTCCCCCATGTTTGGGTTCCAAAGCTCTCTCCCAATATCATGGTTTCTTTCACCTCAAAGTGACCAATCTTTTTTCCCCAACCCCTTCCCCACTCCTTGTTGTATAAGCTGTCTCTACATAGGCAAGAGAACAAAAAACTTTATTTGACTCATGCATGCCTTTCCTTTCCCAGATTATCCCTTTTTCTTACACGTCTTTGTCCATTCATATCTACTAGCCCCTTCTCAAGTAAAGTTAAATCCTTAATTGTACTTTTGTTTTTATCCCTTTTGCCTCTTAACCCTTTCACACATTCCACATGCTCAAGATTTGCGCGTGACATCATATCACCAATTGCATTATTTTTTATTTTACAATTGGCACCACAATTTCATAGATTCTTTTCTTCTTCTTTTTTCCCTTTAATTACTTCAAGTGTAATGTGCAAGTAGCTGGTTCTGAATCTTTCGATGCTGGATGGTTCTTATTAGTTGTGTGATCTACCATATGTGTGCTACCCATGTGAGGGAGTGTTTGAGCCTCTATCTTTTTACGAGTGGAGGTAATATATAGTGGGGTAATTTTGTGAGGAATAGTTGAGGGAGATTGGAGCCATAGCGAGAGTTATTGAAGTGTGAGATTTGTCAAGGGAAATATGGAGTGAGCACCTATATGTCTTTAGGTTGTCTTTCATTTTTGTTGTAGTCATGTGGCTGTCACGGTTTGCCCAAAAGGATTATGTTGGATCATATTTTTTTAGGGGGGGTAAATCAGCTTGAAATATTAAAAAGGCTAACCGAATGTATAGTTTACAAGGGGCATCCCAGGAGGAAAAGAAAAAGAAAAGAAGCAAAAAGAAAATTGGATAATCTACGCCAAATGGCTACATAAGTTGGGGAAAATTGAACAAATGTTTCTTATCCATCTATAGCAGAGGGAAAGGAAACATATGACAAAACACAATCGACAAGTAACAAAACAATGTTCAATTATAATTCTGGGGGTTGTCCTACCATGGATTCTAGAGTGAGAAGTTCCATCTTCTCTCTTGGATTCATCTGAACTCCTACTGATAGGCACGCAGTATCGTAGATATAAGTGCCTAAATAGGGTAGTTTTAACACGTTGTTATCTAATTTATTCCCTATTTTCCACTTGATGCGTTGCTTTGGTATATTTTTGTGTTTTTGTTAATTTTCAGGAAAATAAGGCTGTTTTAGCGCCAAGATTGGATTGCAGAGACTTGAAGGCCGTGATAGAGCTTGAGGGCATGGAAGGCTGTTGGGACTAAGTATTGAAGTGGAATTCGCGAGGAAGTGATCAGAATCACCGTGAGTGCTACCAGGAAAGCAACGAAGCGCTCAAGAGTGGCACAACAGGGCTCAAAATCTGAACAGAACCTTGGGGAGCGCTACACCAAAATAGGTGTAGCGCTACCGAGCGGCTTGGAGGTCAACGGTCAACAGAGAGGTCAACAGTCAAACGGTTATAAGGGGTTAGGTAGCGCTACACCATTTTTGGTGTAGCGCTACCGAGAGCTTATCTTGGCCTTGAAACGGTGGCGTTTTGGGTATTCGTGCGGGGAAATTCCTATTTGTTTTAGGATTTTAATTGTAAATTAAAGGGGATTACTATAAAAACCCCGTTATAACTCGAAATTAGGGACACACACATTCATAACTTACGTTTAGTTTTCTTAACTTTTGGCTGCTGATTTCAGGATTACCTTGCATATTCAAGTTTAATACAAGTTCTTCAAGTTTTCCAGCAAAAAAAAAAAAAACCATGGGAGACGGTACCATCACCTTCAACGAGGGGTTTGGGGATCAAGACAATCGATTCTCATGAAACCACTAGAAAATCTCGTCGGTTTCCCACAATGGAGCACAACCAATCTATCATCAATGCATCAATCGACATTGGAGATATAGCTCCACTACAAAATCAGCAAAGATACCTAGAACTAGGTATAGTCTATACTACTCCTACCAAATTCACCCCTTTCAAACCCCTAAATCTCTACCCACAAATCGAAAAACCCACGGGTTCTTCTCTTTGTGTCGAAATCCCAACCCAGGTACACCCTAACTTTACCGATCATTCACCTATGCCAGAAACAATACCTTCCTCACTTATCAAATTTAGGGATCTTAGCCCTAAATTGGTCCAAACCCTAGCCCTGCTCGCAAACTCCAATGAATCTTTCATTTGGAGGAGAGTCTGAGGGTGGAAAAGGAAGATCGCATTTCTAACCTAGTTGCAGCTATTGAGGATGAAATGAAGGATTCCCTTGTGACTGTTGATCTCGATGCAATTGTTAGCAAGCAGACGCAAACTACAATGCAGGTTGGGGGAGCAATCAAATTGCAAGGTAACCTAAACTCTAAAACTCGGGATCCAAAAACGTTGTACAATTCGCAGGGGGTTTCTTACGTTGAAGGAGTCTCAAACCTAAGGTATGCACCCAACACTTTGAAACCTCGTTATGCTGAGACTTTCAACCCTTCCCACGCCTCTGTACCAATGATAACCATGCAGAGATTGGGGTCTCTTCTTTCAACAGAACCCAATAATGGTCTAGATTTGGCATCTTCTTCTACCCTAACTACCCCCATTGAAATCCCCTCCCATCCTAGCCCTCCTCTCAAAAGGCCTGATGTTAAACCCCCTCAAACCAACATACCACAGACCTCTAGTAGAAACCAACCCAAACCAAAAGACTGGGCCTCTCTTTTTAGTGCCCAAGGCCCTTCAAAAGTAATGAAGCTAGTGTGGTAGTAGAACTTGATGAATCCCATTTGGATGATAGGAAATGGAGTCACTGTCTTATTCGATATTTCCTTGATGGAAAAATGCCATTCGCCCTATTGAGTTCTACAACTTGAGCTACTTGGAAGGATCATGGCCAGATTATTATTAAACAAATTGGTTCTTGCTTCTTTTTTGAATTTCAAGATGAAGCTACTTAACATTGTGTGCTTGAAGGAGGTCCTTATTTCTTTTCCCGTAGATACCTTGTACTTAAGGACTGGAGGAGGATGTCGATCCCATCTACTGAGCACCCTTCATCAATCCCTGCTTGGATTAAGATTCACAAACTTCCCTTGGAGTGTTGGACAACTATTGGACTTTGTAAAGACCCGTGTTTTAAATATTTTTCGGAAATAAAGTTGCGAAAAATGTGAGGAATTGTTTGAAATGTTTTAATGTTGGGTTAATTGGTGATATGAGTGATTTGGGACCTTAATGCATGACATAAGCCACTTGAGGGACTTGGGGTGTAATTATTTGATGTATATGTGTGTGTGTGGTCATGGTGTATGAGAGGAGAGGCACACTACCTTTTCTCCCCTCCCATCGGACATTACTCCCTCTTCCATCTTCTTCAATCCCACTCCAAATTCCACTCAAAAACCTCAAGTTACTTCACAACCCTCACTCATACTAGACTCCTACACGTGTTTGGAAGCTCGGGTGTTGTTCATTTCGGTTTGGAAGTTGGAGATTCAGTTGGAGCATTGGAGAAAAAGCTAGGGTTCTTACTCATCCTTTGATCACAAGCTTCTATACCTTGAGGTAGGATGATTTCTACCATTACTAAGTGTTTTGAGATGTTTGATGTGTTGATGATACATACATTTGATCAATCCTACTCATTTTCTTGAAAACCCATGTTTTTCCTTGTATTGAGTTGATTAGAGGTTGATGTATATTTGTTGTTGGTTTCCTTTGTAAGTTTGTCATTGCTATACTCTTTTCTAGCTTGTGGAGTTGATTTTTGATCATATACATGTTTGGTTTGGAGCCCATTGAAATCCCCTTGTTTTGCTGTAAAAAATCTGCTCGAAATAGCCTCTGGATCGATGCACATTTGAGCTGGATCGATCCAAAACATTCTATTGATGTTTTAAATAATGGTGGATAAGCTTCAACGCCATGACAGATGGGGGAAATGGAGATCCAAAATCTGCTCCAAAGATGGAGAGACTGGTAGAATAAGAGGCGTGGGACAGCAGGGTAGAGAGACTGGTAGACCTACCTCTAAAGTCATCTCCCCATGGGTTAGATCCTCTCTCTCTAGGCGATTCTGGTGATTCTCTTCCCAGGTGAAAACCTAGATATGGAGGAGGATACCACCACAGTCATCAACGATCTGGGATCCAAAGTTGTGGATTCTTATGTAGTCAGAATAAAGCAAATGGGTTCTTCCCAATCAAAGTACAACTCCAATGCAGTAGCACCCTTCACACAACACACGAGCCCTTCATCGGATAGGAAGAAGATCCACAGCAAGCTCCTCGTCCCAGGTACTACGTTCACTGTTCCCACCAAATTCAGTCCTTTCAAGCCTCTCGATCTCTATCAGAAGCCCTCTGGACCAACCAAAAATCAGGTACAAACCCTAATTTCAGAAAACCCTAATCTGGCTAGCCCAGATTCATCTCCAGTTGTTCACACTGCTGTTGTTGACTCCAATGACACCCCAAACCCACATGTCACATACCCCCAAACCTCGTTGTTAACTCCACCAGTCCCATACCCAAACAACCCAAACCTCTCAGCCCGAGTTGATAAGGTTCTAGTCCTGCTTGCAAGCTACAAGAAGTCTTTCAAAGGGAAGGGGATAAACAAGCGTGTGAAGACCGAATTACATCCTTGGTGCAATTACTCGAGGACGAGATGCACAAATCGGGGGGTCAATGTTAGTCTCTCTCAGCTTAAGTCTCACATCCTTCAGGTACATGAGGTTTTCTCAAATTCTGAGATAGCTTCTTCTAGTGTTGCTGCTAATATGGAGGGTGATTTTGTTGAAGTTGGAGACAACTCCCCTCGTCAGGTACACACTGTTGAACCTAAAAACACGGGTAACACAGGCAAAACACAAAACTGGGCTTCACTTTTTAAAGCACAAGCACCCTTAAAATCTATGAAATTGGACCATTACCCTGAAATGCAACAAAATAAAGATGTTGTGGTCGAGTTAGATGACCTATGATATAGACACTAACTCCTTGGACCACTGCCTAATTGGGTATTTCTTAGATGGAAAAATGCCGTATAACCTGCTGTGTGCCACTACTCGTGCCATTTGGAAGGATAATGCTCCAAGGGCTGTCAAGCAAATTGGGGCTTGTTTCTTTTTCGAATTCAAAGATGAGTCTACTAAATTGCAGGTACTAGAAGGGGGGCCTTATTTCTTTTCTAGACGCTATCTAGTTCTTGCGGATTGGAGAAGAATGTTGATTCCTACAACTAAGCACCCCTCATCAATCCCAGCATGGGTTAAGCTTCATAAACTACCACTGGAACGTTGGACTGAGTCCGGATTCAGTTGTATAGCCAGCTCCATTGGAAGGCCTATCCATGTTGATGAGGCAACAACAAGTAAGAAAAGATTAGATTTTGCTAGGGTCTACGTTGAGATATCTGCAAGTGAAGAGCTTCCCGATGATGATGAGGTTGTTTTGCTCTCCTGATGCTTGATGCTATATTTTGGAGCCAATGTTGACTGTCTCTCGACCACACTGTTGTTTATTGATGATGTCTGCAGCCATTCATAGGGCTATGAGTACATTGTTGTTCCCATGTTCAAGCTTCATTGAAGATCACTTTAAATACCTTTTTGAGTGTTTCTCTACCCTCTTCCTAGATGGCTTAGAAACACTTCTCTTATTGTTTTGTTTGATTGTATTGTATTTCCCTTTTATTTAGGATTCCCCATGTTGCCAAGCTTGGCCTTCCCCATTGCTTCCCATTCCAGTTTTGTCGGTTTTGCACTTTTTTTCTTTTCTTTGTCTTCCTGGGGTATGCCCCTTGTAGGCTGTACATCCGGTTAGCCTTTTTTCTTCTTTTTTTTCAAGCTTATTTACCCAAAAAAAATAAAATAAATTATGGTGGATCCATCCACTTGTTGTCTGGATCGATCCATAACCTTCTGATTTGCCTTGGGACCATGGTGGATCGATCCACCCTAGAGTTGGATCGATCCGGATTGATTCTGGCCCAAACTCACCAAAACTTGTTTTCTTCAATTTTGGTCACTTGTTCGTGCTTGTACTTGGCATAATCACTCCTTAGGCCTCAAAACTTGTTGGACAACTCGTTCCTAACCTATATTTGCATGGTTGGTGACTTGGTTTGATTCTTAACGCGATTCTTACACGGTTATACACTTTATATGCTTGAATTAGTCGATATTGGTGAAATGTGTGAACTTGAATAACGATACGAGGTATGAGTGATACGATGACACCACTGCAAAACTAACGAACATGATTTTGAAATGAGAACTTGAAACATGTGATACGGGACTGAAAGGTAGCCCGGAATGATACTCGGGCCGTCCTATGGACGTGTCGCGAGGAATTTCTCTTGAAACATGTGATGCGGGGCCAAAAGGTAGCCCGGGAGATACTCAGGCAGTCCTATGGGCGTGTGTCGCAAGGAATTATGCATTGGCCAAGGGGAAGACTATACGGGGTCGAAAGATAGTCCGGAATGATACTCAGTCCGTCCTATGGACATGGCGCGAGGAATTTTTAAATATTTAACTTGAATAAATTGATGACACGACACATTGAACAAGTTAGACACTTATGAGAGAGAACACGTGTCAGGATCGTATTGGACACATTTAGGTGATAACAAGGGATTAATAAACTCACGTGTATTTCATTGGACACCCGTAAACTCATTGGTATCATTATGTGGCTTTCAATTCTCATTTCTCATCTCGCATCTACATTTTCATTGCATTTAGTTTTAGTAGACGTTTCTCTACTGGGCTAGTGAGCTCACTTTAATAATTTGAGGTACCCAGCACGGCGCATGAATTGGATGTGCATGAAGTGATTGCATACATCTTTTGAAAGCTTAAAGAGGAGTTACCTCATCATCTTGAATTTATAATTTTGAAGAGATGATTTTGTAACTTATTCATAGTAAATATTTTGACTTTGGATTTGTAACTACTTTAACACTTGTGTATTTCAATTTGGGTTATGGGTACCCGTAGAAAATTGTAATTCGTTGATGTTGACTTTAGACTTTGAACTTGGACTTTGACTTGGACCGTGGATTTGTTGACCGTCCACGTGGAATTTCTTAATGTATTTTCCTTTAAATTTTGAGGGCGTGATGGACTGAGCCGTATTGCTAGCACTATAGGAAAGCCTCTCCATGTGGATAAAGCGACTGCTATGCAATAAAGACGGGATTTTGCTCGTGTTTGTGTTGAAATAGGAGCAAATACTGATCTTCCTTCTAAGATACAAATTACTGTAAAAGTGGAATCCGTAGTGGCAGTGGAGTACCAATGGCTCCCTTCAAAATGTGCTAAGTGCAAGGTTTTTGGGCATTCTTGTGGACCGAAACCTGGTGTAAAAGAAAGTACCTCCAACAACCCTAGACCAACTGAGGGCAAACATCAATCTACTGAGGTGAGAGGTGATGCAGATAATACACTTTTAAAAACAACTCATGATGAATGGTAGGTTGTGCATAAAGGGAAAGCTCAAAGTTCATGCCTCAATGGAATTACAGCATTAAAAGCTGTCACAACAGTTGTTCCTAATGCTACGGGTGTTCACCATGTCATCAAACCTTCAGCAGTTGATCCATCAGAAGATGATGATTTGAGTACGGATGTGGATGAAGTTATTGAAGTGGTGGAATCTTCCCTATCTCTTCCAGCAATAGTACTAAATGGGGCTTGTAAACCCCCTTGTTCTAAGGCTCCAGATCTTCCAAATTATGGGTAATTAACGGTAGGCACAGTTCAGAGTTTGGGATACACCAAGGAACCAGATCTTGATCCTCCTAACTTGGTTCTGGACAATGCAGGTACTAGTAATAGCTCCAAAGGTGGTTCTGATCCTGCAAGCATAATAGGGGGGATTCAACAAACTCTAAAGAAACAACAACAAGCGATAACAAAAAGAAGCAGAGGAGGAGGGCCAACTCAGGAGGCTCCAACCAAGCAGCAGGGAAGTAACAATGCTATTCTAATTTCTTTTGGGCAACAATTCTTTCTATCTTTTTGCCATGCAGTAGCTGTTCAATAAATTATGAATTGTTCAGCTATGAATTTTGGGTTTTGGAATCTGAGGGGTCTAAATGATCCCCTCAAACAGCAAGCAGCAAAAAAACATTTTGAAAAATAATCAATTGTCCATGATGGGTCTAATTGAGCATAAAATTAATGAACCTAGAGTCGGAAGAATTTTGGGCTTCATGTGTCCTCACTGGAAATATGTCCATAACTATGTGCATGCTCCAATAGGGAGAATACTGGTCTATTGGGAACCCCAGGTTTTGACTGTTAAAGTGTTAGCACAATCAGATCAGTTAATACATTGTGAAGTTCATGCCTTTATTTATCCAAAAAAATAAAATAAAAATTTATCCAAAAAAAGTTCATGCATTAACTGAGAACCATGTTTTCTTAGCTACTTTTGTTTATGGTTCCAATAATTATCTTGAGAGGCAAGATCTTTGGAGACACATTGTGAGTCTCCATAGTACTTCTCCCTGGGTTGTCCTTGGAGATTTCAATGCTATTAGAACCCTTTATGAAAAATCAGGTGGATTGAAGCAATGGCCTCAGTACATGGATGATCCAAACAATTGTATTTATTCAACTGAACTAGATGACTTAAGGTACACTGGTTGTTTTTACACATGGTCTAATAGGCAGGAGTCCCCTAATCATGTCTTCGCCAAGATTGATAGGGTCTTAGAGTTGGATTAAGACCCACTCATGCTCCTCAGCCTTTTTCCCTATCCTAGGGTTATCAGATCATTCACCACCTATGACACCTCACTCCCTCACCTAGGAAAGGCATCAAAGCCTTAAATTTATTGAACACTCTAGAAGTACGTGATCCAATTTTATTTTTCATTTTAGATATATATGCAGTAAAGTTATTGCGCACTCTAAATACAGGTGATTGTCATATATACGGCTCCCGTATACGCTGATGTGGCATGCCAGATGGCATGTAAAGCTCATATTGCATTTCAGAAATGCGCGAAAGACTATTTTTCAAAATAGTTTGAAAAGTGTGGTAGATTGCAAAATAATTTTGAAAAATGAGTTACTTCGATCAATCACCCTCTTTACTCGTCCACATCCTGAACTTCTTACCTATTGAAAGACGCTGTCAAAACCGAAGTCTTGTCGAAACGATGGCAATACCTGTGGACTTACCTTCCATCCTTCGTCTTCCGCTACCGCGACAACGGAGGTCGCTACTACTACGCCACAAATAGAAGATTTGTTGCCTTTATTGAGAAAACCCTAATTCTCTCTATCCGTTCCAAGCTTAACCAATTCAAGGTTGACTTCCAGTACGAGCCGCCTTTCGCTTGGAATATCCACTCGTGGACTCGATTTGCAATGTTGAGGGGCGTGGAGGAGCTTTGCCTTGAAGTTGATGCTGTAGCCGAGGATTTGGGTGTCCACAATCGGTACGCATTGCCACAGTTTCTGTATAAAAATTCCTCATTCAAAAGATTGCGTTTCTCATTGTGTAATGTCATGCCTAGGGGAGTTGTTGTGTGGAATTCGCTAAAGGAATTGTCAATTGGGTATGTGAAATTGAGTGATGATGTGATTGGGAAGATATTAGCTGGCAGTCCTGTGTTGGAGATATTGGAATTTTATAACTATGGGAGTTTCAGTTGTTTGCACATAACTAATACCAGTGTGAAAAAAGTGATTCTTAGAGAGTTTTGGAATAGAGAAGATGAAGGGTTGGAAATATCGGCTCCTTATCTCCAGTCATTGGAGATTTTGGGTCGTTTTCCGAGGAATTGTCTGCTAAAAGACCTATCATCTTTGGTTGATGCTACCCTTATATGTGACTTGAAAACTTTTGATGACGATAGAGATGACGATAATGAAAGGATCCAAGATACTTTAAGAGGACTTCTTGGGAGCCTTGTTCGCGTGAAGAGACTTACAGTGGGTGCTTGGGCTGCACAGGTGGGTGTTTCAACGATCGACTACTTTTTTTCGATTGAGTTCTATGCTACGAACTATTGTTTCTTTTCCTTCTGCCGAAGAAATTGAAGAAATCTTATATGTTAAATCTTTTGTAAGAATTACACATTGCTTTGTGTATAGTATTATTTCTTAGGTACTTACCTTGGATTATCAGATTGAATATTTGCATTTGGTCTCCAAGTACAGTAATCGGCTTGTCAATGCTATGCATGTTTCTTGAATTTGTTTGAGTCCATAGTAAAAGCCCATTAGTTCATAGAACGAATAGCACCCATAGAGAAGTCTGATTGATTACAACTACAAGTTACCCAAAAATGGTAGTATATTTTATCTTGTTATGGGCCGGGGCTGTAAACAGTGGCGTAGCCAGAAAATCGTATCAGTGTGGACACAATAAAAATACTAAAAAAGATCTAGTATTATTTTGTTAGAATCTAACATGCATGCCTTGATTTTTATTTGACTTTTGTTAAAGAGACTTGTATTTTATGATAATATAGTAAATATAATTCCATAAACATGTAATAGTTTTGAGGAAAACATTTAGTGAATTGAAGCTAGTTTGTGAGTTATTAGTTAATTTAGTGATCCTAAGGCATCGCCACTTAGTGCTCTAACATCCTTCTCCATCATTTTTTTTATCCGCCTTCATCATCATATATTATTAGTCTTGAGTTTCATATAAATATGTGGAGGCGAATGGCCATATAACACCATGCGGTGGTGCCCCCATAGCACTCAATAATTTTTCGTATACAAAAGTGATGTACCAATTGAAACTTAAATATATTTTTCTACAAAAATTAAAAAATCCAAAAATTAAAAAACCCCTCAAAGTCCAGTGTGGGCCTGTGCCAACACTGGTCCACCGTCCTAAGGTGGCTCCACCACTGGCTGTAAATGTTTTCTTGTATCACTTGCCATTGTTGCCAATCAGTTCTTATACTTTGATTTTTTTTCGTATTACGTAGCAAACCCTCTACGATATAACAAATTAAGCGACATGGGCCAGATAATGAGTTTGAGTCACATGACTTGGAAAAGAGGAAAAGAAAAACAACTGCTCATAAAACTGTTAAGACAAGATGTCTTAGAAGGTATTCTAATTGGTCTTATCCTATCTTGTGTGTGTGTGTGTTTGTTTTTTTTTCTTTTTTGAACTCATCTTATCTTGCTCTTTTGAATCTTTCTGTGACGCATCAAGGTGCTATTGGCTATGGAAGCAAATCGCTTGAGTTCTCGACTGTTGAAGTGTGAATGTCTAACGCTAAATACATCTATCAACAAATCAGGCCTGCCAGGGGTAACAAGCATTTTAAAAAGTTCACCTAATTTTGAGACATTGTTCATGATAGTGTCTTCTACCGCAAACATAGAGGTAGCCTTTTCTCATAGAGGTCGTCGAGGGAGGCCCAACCATCCGGTTTCTAGTCAGCGTCTACTTGAAAAGCTGAACAGCATCGCCAGGGAGTCCAGTTGAATGAGAATCAAGTCTTGTTGAGTGAGATACAAGCTGGCTAGCAGCAGCAGTATGAAAAATTGGAGCACTTCATGACGGAGTTCGTTCAGCGCTTTCCCACTCCTCACTAGTTTATGTTACTATTTCTGTTTCTTGGTGAGATCTTGGGTGTTATATAGGCATATTTGTTCTCTCAACATACTTAGTTGAGTCTATACTTTAAGTTAGTAGTCATTTTTGGTTCCTTAAAAACTCTTGGTTGGTGGCTAGTGTTCTAGTTGTCTCCTAGCTCATGGAACTTGAAAGTGGATGTTTTATGATTCCTACTCCTATGTTGCTCTTATTGCTATCCTGTTTGGTTTTAAATATCATTAAAGTGTTTTTTTAAAAACAATATTGAAGAAATGGTATAGTTTCCATTATCAATTCAAAGTTGACCTTTTTTTTTATACCACGAATGACTTCCACAATGTACATGAAAAACACACAGTTCAATTCACTACAAGTTTTTTTTTTTTTTTTTTCCTGACATTCAAAAAAAGTCCAAAAGACTCGATTGATGAATGCCTTTAAGGGATTTGCAGCATTTGTGCAGATGCCAGCGTCGGCTTACTTTTGTAGCATTTAAAAGCCATTAGAATATACCTAAAGTAGCGTTGTCGAAGAAACGTCGGGAATGTTCGAAGAGTAAAAAAGCAATCTGCAATTACCTCTTAGGCGATGTTTTTAAAAAAAGTGCCATTCTACTCCAGTTATTTTTTAGCAGCCCTAATCCTGTTGGTCATGCTTAATTGTTGATTTTTGCTCTCTTGTTGCCCCACTTGTCCTTCGTCAATTCAAGACAAAAACTACTAGGTTGGTTATGTAGCGTGTGACAAGGGTTTATAGATTGATCATTTTTTAGCTTTTTTAGTTTCTTGATACAATCTCTGGAAGTCCGTGTTCGTTTTTATTTTTGGCTAAGGAATTGCCAGAGGAAACTCCAGCATACCTTGCTCTCCTTTGGTCGGCATTCCATTTGAAAAACACAGTTCTTTGTAATTCCATGTAAATGGAGTTGGAAATTTCTTTCCCTTGAAATTTTCTTGAGTTAATAGAGTTTATGTTGTCGGCGGAACTTTAGTTTTCCAGAAATACACTCTAGAGATTGTGAAGTCATTTCAAAAAATATTTGAGCGCGAGTGTTGGGGGACGCTATGTCAAGCCTTCGTAGATATTGCCCAAGCGAAGAATCAGATGAGTTTTAGCTCGCTCAGTAGTTTAGAGTTTGCCGAAGCAATTTAATAGGCACACAACAACTATGAATATGCGCATACATCACTCCTGACCTAATCTAAGCTTCATGCTAGACATCTAGAGCTGCGAAAATCTAAGCTAATACAACTAGGGCTTGTTGATTTGGTTAGATCATCTATGTATAATTGCAGACTTCTCCAATGCCATAATAGAACTTTATCAGTTGAATGTTAGAAGGGCAAGTTTGCAGTTTCAATGGGAATTCATACCGAGGTGGCGGTGGCATTCTTAACCATCATTTATCAGCAAACAAAATTATGTACTCCTTCCATCCCTTTTTAAATACATCCGTCAACAAATCAAATTCATCCGTCAACAAATCAGACCTGCCCGGGTTAACAAGCATTTTAAAAAGTTCGCCTAATTTTGAGACATTGTTCATGAAAGTGTCTTCTGCCGCAAACATAGAGGTAGCCTTTCCTCATAGAGGTCGTCGAGGGAGGCCCAACCATCCGGTTTCTAGTCAAGGTCTACTTGACAAGATACTGGCTAAACTGCGTCGCCAGCAGCATTACTATGAAAAGCTGAACAACATCGCCAAGGAGTCCAGTTGAATGAGATGCAGTCCTGTTCAGTGAGATACATGCTGGCCAGCAGCAGCACTTCATGACCGAGTTCGTTCAACACTTACCCCCTCCTCCCTGGTTTATGTTACTTTTTCTTTTTCTTGGTGAGATCTTGGGTGTTATATAGGCATATCTGTTCTCTCAACATACTTAGTTGGGTCTATACTTTGAATTACTTAGTAGCCATTTTTTGGTTCCTTAAAAACTCTTGGTTGGTGGCTACTGGCTAGTGTTCTAGTTGTCGCCTAGCTCATGGAACTTAAAAAGTGGATGTTTTATGATCCATACTCCTTTGTCGATCTTATTGTTATCCTGTTTGGTTTTAAATATTATTAAACCATTTTTTTCAAAAAAAAATGTTGAAAAAAATGGTATGGTTTCGATTATCAGTTCAAAGTTGATTTTTTTCATGAATGACTTCCACAATGTACAGGACAAACACACAGACCAATTCACAACAAGAATTTTTTTGTTCACTGGCATTTAGAAAATGTCCGAAAGACTCAATTGATCAATGCCTTTAAAGGATTTGCAGCATTTGTGCAGATGCCAGCGTCGGCTTACGTTTCTGGCATTAAAAGCCGTTAGAATATACCTCTAGTAGCGTTGTCGAACAAACGTCGGGAATGTTCTAAGAGTAAAAAAGCAATCTGCAATTACCTCTTAGGCGATGTTTTTAAAAAAGTGCCATAAAAAATCCAATGTTGTGGCGTTTTTGGAACGCCGGGAACAAAAGGCGTAACAAAAAAACCATTTTTTTTCACGTAGTGAACCATCAAAATTATACTTAGTTATGATGAAATCCATGGGCCCTTTATTTACCACCGGCTTTTATTCCCTGTGTTTCAAAAAAAGCCAACATATTGGATTTTCTATGGCACTTCTCAAAAAAAACGTCGCCTAAGAGGTGATTACGGATTGCTGTTTTTCTCTTAGAACATTTCGATAACGCTACTATAGGTATATATTCTGACGGCCTTTAAATGCTAGAAACCTAAGCTGAGTGGCGTCCGCACAAATGCGGCAAATCCTTTAATGGCATTATGGCATTGTCAATCGAGTCTTTTGGACGTTTCTAAAGTGGAAAAAAAAACTCTTAGGGTAAATTTCACTTACCTCCCCTCAGGTTTCTGACAACAACAAACGCCTCCCCTCGGGTTTCTGAAATTGCATTGACCTCCCCTGTCAGTGTTGTCGGTTAACTTCTGTTAACGGAATATGTGAAAGTACGTTTTTACCCTTTCATTGACCTCCCCTAAGGTTTCTAACAATTGCGGATACCTCCCCTAGGTTTCTGAAATTGACCTCCCCTACTGATATTGAATTGTGAAAATTAAATTCCGGTAGAATTTGAAAGTACTTGTTACTGCTGAGAAATTTAGTACTTTTTGTTTCAAATATTATGTTTTTGCTTGATTAATATACTTGAATTTTATAAAACATCCTATTTATATTAGACTACATTACTCTTGTATTTAAAATTTATCTATGTATCTTCAACATTTTTGTGAAAACTAACTTCAAATTTTTAAATCTTTCGCCAATTTTTGAGATATAAATACTGGTTTTTAGATTCCTAGTATTTATTAAAGTTCTGAAAAATTTAATGCAAAAGATTCATACATGTTTATGTGTAGTCTAAAACCGAGAAAGCAAATCTGTAGTTGAAATATAAGAACCAACACCATATATTAGAACCACCCATTACCTATCGTAAGAGTGCGGAGCCTAAAAAATTTAAAAAGTTGATTATTTTTCTTGGCTTCGTGTTGTTGTTGGTGAACTTTTAAAACTTTCAGCAAATATTTTTTAATTTTTAGATTTGTCTCAACGAGGAAAATTGAGAAAGTAAAAAACTACGGACCAAATTTTATAGACGTTAGAAAAAGGCCAAAATTAATCAAAATAAGCTGGATTATCTTGTTTATTTTATTTATTTTTTTAATTGTTGTTTTCAAATTGGTCCATATTTTTCTACCTCTTAGATTCCTCAAACGAAAAAAGTAACAATTTTTTTTTTATGTTTAAATAAGTTAGGTATTTATTTAAATATTTATTGCATTTTTTAGGAATGAAAAATAAGGTGTAAATGGCTTAAGACATGAGATGAGGGCAAAATGGGGAATGAATCTCCACTTTTGGTTGACTGACCAATTTCCGTCACCTTTAGTGACGGTTGACTAACGGTTGGGGGCAAAGTGCAACCGACAAGTAAAGCAGAGGGGAGGTTAGTGCAATTTTTGAAACGTGAGGGGAGGTATTTGTATTTGTCAGAAACCTCAGGGGAGGTCAGTGAAATTTACCCAAACTCTTATAGTTGGAGTAATATTTTTTTTTGAACTGGAACTCTTGTAGTTAATTGATCTGTGTGTTTTGTCATGTAATGAGTGGAAGTCATTCATGGAAAAAGAAATCAACTTGAATTGATAATGGAAATTATACCATTTCTTCAATTTTTTGAAAAAAGAAAAAGAGATGGTCTTGTTTGTCTATATCCTACAATGTAGGGCTGCTCACAGTCCTAATCAGAGGACTAAATTCCGAGTCACAATTTTTGTGTCCGGAACAACCAAAAAACCAAAAATTATACATATGTGAATGAAATTTCCAGGTTCTAACTTCAAAATTCATAGCATTATCCAAACATTTCATTAAAGCAACCAAATTTCATACTAGCTGCTATGGTTATGATTTTAGAGTTTGGTAGAAAATTTGAAATAGAATGAAAGGAGTATACAGAACGTATACATGTTTTTTCCCTTAGGAATAGAATTACACTTTACCCTTCTTAGGTTTTACTAGGGGTGCACAAGAAAACCGAAATAACCGCTAAATCGATCAGGTCCGGGCAATCCCTAGTTAATTTACTAAATATTACATAAATATATATTTTTATTTTTATGTTTTAGTTAAAAATATCTCATGGTCTGGTTCAGTTAATTCACGATTTCATAACAAAAATCTATGGACCGAACCGTATCTCACGGTTTTTTAATTTTTGAATCCGTGCCTGGACCATTTTTCCACGAATCCAATCCACAAACTACGGACCGGTTTCATGGTTCACCGGTTTTTTTTTTGCTGCCCTAATCCTACTGGTCTTGCTTATTTGTTGATTTATGCTCTCTTGTTGCCCCACCTGTCCTTCGTCAATTCAAGACAAAAAGGACTCTGTTTGCTAAGGAATTGCCAGAGGAAAACTCCAGCATGCCTTGCTCTCCTTTGGTCGGCATTAATTCTATTTGAAAAATACAGTTCTTTGTAATTCCATGTAAATGGAGTTGGAAATTTCTTTCCCTTGAAATTTTCTCGAGTTAGTAGAGTTTATGTTGTCGACGGAAGTTTAGGTTTCTAGAAATACGCTCCAGAGATTGTGAAGTCATTTCAAAAAATATTTGAGCGCAAGGGTTTGGGACCTATGTCAAGCCTTCATAGATATTGCCCAAGCAAAGGATCAGATGAGTTTTAGCTCGCTCGGTAGTTTAGAGTTTGCCGAAGCAATTTAATAGGCACACGACGACTATGAACATGCGCATACAGCGTTCCTGACCTAATCTAAGCTTCGTGCTAGACATCTAGAGCTGCGAAAATCTAAGCTAGTACAACTAGGGCTTGTTGATTTGGTTAGATCATCTATGTATAATTGCCGCAGACTTCTCCAATGCCATAACAGAACTTTATCAGCTGAATGGAAGAAGGCCAAGTTTGCAGCTTCATTGGGAATTCATACTGAGGTGGCGGTGGCATTCTCAACCATCGTTTATCAGCATACAAAATTATGTACTCCTTCCGTCCCTTTTTAAGTTTTCAATTGTGTAAATCCAATTTTTTTTATGGTGACATATTTAGAGTGTTGTAAAAAAGACCACCACCATCAAATTGGAGTTATATTGGTTGGCCACCCTTCCATTGGGAGGTTCTTTGTTTAGGTATTTGTTCCCGAAATGGGCTTTCTGTTTGTCAAATTTGATTCCATTCAGATACTAGTACCCTTCTACCGTTTGTAAACGAAAAAAATCAGTAACAATACAGAAGCCATGTACTCCTTAATCGACATTATATGGGTGAAAAGGATAGACTTAAACTTTGGCAATATAAACACAAACTGCATCAAAAAAATTTACCACTGAAATAGCATTCCCCCTATAACTAAAAAATCGAGGACACTTGAATCACGTCTCTAAATCAAACCCGAAAAGAATCAGAGATGCAGGCCTAAAGACATGATTTAATCATTGTCCCGATATAAGCTGCTAGATGACGGAACCATATCTATTGTTTGAAGAGCTTTATTTGCTAAGGTTAGCTCTGTGATAAAAAATGGTAACTGGCATTGACCTTGGCCTAGAAGCCAAAGAATTCAGAAAATTCAGAACTCAATTTCTGAAACGAAAACAAAAAA
Source organism: Vaccinium myrtillus (assembly GCA_016920895.1). NCBI lineage: Eukaryota > Viridiplantae > Streptophyta > Magnoliopsida > Ericales > Ericaceae > Vaccinium > Vaccinium myrtillus. The sequence goes on along the minus strand of CM029275.1, from coordinate 21,730,842 downwards.
AAAAAGAGTTGGAAGGAATGATGAAGTTGGTTGGACTGCCTCTCCTACAGGAAAGAATATTACTAAACACACATGTAAAGCTGTGCAAAGGAAGAGGGAGAAGGTTCATTATGCTCATGTGGTATGGTTTTCTAAGAATGTACCTAAATTAATGGGCTTTCATCCTATGGCTAACTTGTTTAAAGAAGCTTTCAACTAAATACAGACTTAGAAGATGGGGGATAAGAGTGGATTCAGTTTGTACTCTCTGTTATCAAAAAGAAGAAAGTCTACAACAGTTGTTCTTTAAATGCAACTATTCAGGAAGTATATGGGAGAATATCTTGGCTAGATTTCAAATCTATAGAAAGCGTGCACAAGGCCGAATATTCTGGAATGTCAGAAAGTCCCCCACATCAATTGGGCCTAATATACATTAAATGACTCATAATCGATTAAAAGGTTAAGCCTTGTAAGTGGTGAGTCACCCAATTGTATATTAAGATCCAACTCTTTTTCTATTTTTCCAATGTGGGACTTAATGTTCACACATGTTCTAACAAATCTTCCCCTCATGTGTGAATGGTATATTGAGCTTTGTTCTCTTTCTTTGCATCAAACTCTTTTTGATTCTGATCTATACTACTCTTTGACCCAATCTCCCGAATTAGGCTTCTTTCGCACCCACTCCATCGATTCAGAGTTATTCATTATAGCACTCCAACATCGAGCCAACTTGCTACATCGAGAGTCATTAGGATATCCACTCCATCGATTCAGAGCCATCCATCATACAACATGAAGAGCCAACGTGCCCATTCACTGACACCATGCTCCCAACGAATCGACGTGTAGCATGCATGTGTTCCATTTGCTTGCATCACCTTCCCATTCATGCCGGTCGAGCATTTTGTCCATAGATCGTCAACCATCAGTTGTGATACCACTTTTGGGAATTTGTAAGATGTATTGATCCCACCCACGTGCACAAGGCCCAATATTCTGGGGAGTAACGTTAGAAAGTCCGCCACATCAATTGGGCCCAATATACATTGAATGATCCATATCCACTTAAAAAGCTAAGTGTTGTAAGTGGTGAGTTACCCAATTATATATTAAGATCTAACTATTTTTCTATTTTCCAATGTGGGACTTAATGTTCACACATGTGCTAACATAGAGTGTTTGGAGGTCGACATAGTAGCTATGTGGAGGTCATGTCTTGTATTGAGGAGAACATGAGGTTGAGGATGTACATGTGGGAAAATTCCCTAATTCAGGGGAAAATAGGAATAGATGTGACAATTTGCATGTTTCTCATAGAATATTAGAACAAGATGTAAATAGGACCTAGTTGCTAGTGGTTTGGAGTAGTTTGTATAGGATTCCATTTCCTTGAAACAGCTTTGTATTGAGGGGCTTGTCCTATGGTGTTTGTGTTTTGGTTGGTTATAAAATTTACACTTACCAATAATAATAAAAAAATCAATAAATCAAATGACATAAGTGAAGATGCAAATAGAACGGAAAAAAAAAAAAACTTATCGAACTTTGAGGGGGAAAAATGGCTCTAGTATTACTAGTTAAATGCAACCCAGAATTAAATTTGTAAAAATACACTATAAGTTTTTGAGCAATTACAAATGTGTTTTTCTAATGTGTCAGCATTTCTAAACCCTTACATAACTTGCGACAGTTGCAGAACCCTTTTCCAATTGTAAATATATATGACTCGGAAGATGATTAAAGGCCAAGGAATATGACAGGAAAGCAGAACCTTTTCGAGGGCCTTACAACTAAGAAGATTGTGGAGCTCTTTTAAAAGTGTATGCATGCAAAGGATAAATATCTTGTCTCCCAATCCTCTGGTGCAAAACTTGATTACAACATAAACCTCCCACAATATATGTCAAAAACACAGATTTGTTCAAGCATCCTCATATAGCTGGGTTAAGGGGTTGTTCTCCAAAAAAAAAGGAAAAAATTTAGTAAAAAAGATAGTTCATGAAACAAGCCCTAAGTCAACTACACAAAAGCAGGTAGAACAAAACACAAGGGGAAAAAAGTATATATAGAGGTTCATACCTACAACACATGGTTGCTCGGTAAAGGAAGCTTACAATCACAAAAACCATGCACCTGCTTCATATGTATCATTTACTATGATAATTTTAATTGCTTCCCACGGGCAAGCTCAAGAATGAGATTGGCGACTGCAGGTTTAGAAAGCATTTAGACCTCGTTCCACTCCCAAGTCTTAGGATCAAGAGACATGTTTGAATGAACGATTCCTTTTTCAGACTCACTTTCATCAGATAAAACTTCCATGGAAAGCTACTTAATACACATACCATAAAATCCAACATGAGCGCAATGATTTGAACCTAAAAAACAAAAAAGAAAACATGATCACGTTATCACATTTCTTCGTGTCAACTTACTTTAGTTTGGAACCTGCTATAAATACCAAAAAGAAAAGAAAAGAAAAGAGAACATATAACAATTCAGAAAGGATAATTACAAAGTCTGCTCGAATATGACAATATTTAGATCTGCTGTTAAAAAAAAAAATGACAATATTTAGATCTAACCTGGGCATTTCAGAATCAATTGTCATATTCTACCTTCATCCTCGAATATTATGCAAGATTCTTAAGAGTTTCCGGCTAATCCATAGACGAACCTAAACGATTTAACCTTACTTGTGAACCAAATCATCACTACGGTATCTAATCCGTTGCAAAACAAATAGGATGAAATTTGTTCATAGATGGGATCTTTTCATGTAGGATCTTTTGGCATCCTTAGAGCAAGTCCACCCATGTTCCCAATCCCATGCCTGAGTTAACTTGGAACTCTTGCACAGGCTGTTGTATCCTGAAGAAAAGCCATTCCACCCAATCCTCACCATCAAATGCTTGAATTCTAAATTGAATCGGGCAATTGGGTTTTGATCAGGAAAGAGCATAGGCCGTCTTTTGCTTAGCTAAATTTCGAACTTACAAAAGGTTTGAAAGAAAGATGTAAAAACCATCAAGAACAAAGTCAAAAACATTTATTCCTTGACTGAATACACATCCTTTCATTTAATTAACCAAGAAAGCACATTAACCAGGCCATTACTAAACGAATCGTGCTATGGGTACCCCATATATGGGTAACCCAATTGCACCCCACTTCATCGGGCCCGTCCAACACTTTTTTGGGCGGTCCAGATTTAAAGTGCTTTATGACCGGTCATAAAGCTTTATGACCGGTCATAAAGCACTTTAAATCTGGACCGCCCAAAAAAGCGTTGGACGGCTCCGATGAAGTGGGGTGCAATTGGGGTACACTTGTTGGTGTACCCAAATCATTTCCGATTACTAAACAGCCAAAAGAAAGGACTCGCAAAGTTCCCAGTTAAACTATCAAAAGCATCGACCATAAATTCCAAAAAAAGGCGATCTATTTTATTTTTAATGATTGGTAAGATCAAAAGGCAAAAGTAATCTTTGCAGGTAAAGACAGTAGATCAATTCAACTTGGGAACAAAATCAGCAGATATGTAGAATATAAGAAATGGTACCTTTGAGCTATTCTTACAAAATATCCAAATTCTAGTCCGGAGCAAAGAGAACACAGGCGAAGAACCAGACTAACTGACGTAATCAGTGGAAGAACAAATTAACACAAGCGTTGTTTTGAAGGTCATTTCCAGACATAGTGAATACATGAAAATCTGAAAATACGACAACATCCTCGGAATTGCAGGGCAGAAACGCGATGAAGAATTAACAGAGAATAAATATAAAGATTTGTTGTTGTGTTTTAGAAAGTGAAGGAGTATTCTGGAAGGTTGGAGCAGGTCTACTACCAACTCAGCCGTGGCGAATGATAAATGTACAAGGATAAAAAAGGTAAATTAACCAAGGACAAAATTGTCACAGTGTAGAGGACGAACGAAAACAGTAAAACTCAAGTCACTCTTCATATATAGTAGATAGATGAGTTGTATGATTGTTTTGGACGAAATTGACGCTATGTAAATTTGAGGGACGAATTTGGAAGCCGACACAAAGTTATAAGGAACAATGACAGTAGCCTACAAAGCATCTATATTTGGTCCATATTTGCACAATGCATTCATCACGTTATAGGCATGCCACGTCTACCAATCCCAGCAACCTACGATGGTATATGGATACTCCATGCACCAGTTGAGAAGCAAATACGCACAACATTGTCGTATCGAGAACAAGAACAAGAACAAGCAGTTCTACTAAGAAATAAATGAACTAAAATCAGTTCACAGTCAACAACTACATATGTAGCAGCAACAGCAGCCGCTGCATATGCATAGCCATAAGTAGAACTGCAGATACAACTCTTTCAACTGGCAACTCTCACAACCCCTTCTCCTACATCGAAATAAAACTATAAGAATCCTCAACTTATGAACCGTTAAGCCCACAATCAGTTAGATGCGGTGAGAACCACTTCAAAAAAGAAAAAGTGCAAACACAGAGATGATAATAAGGAGTAGAGCTAGTTAAAAGGCATCAGTTTCATGGACAAAGTGGTACTTCTTGTCCATTTTTTTATTAACAGAAGATAACTGCTGCATCAGGAGACGATCTGGGATAGCTTAAAAGCTTTTGACCCGCATTGAAAAAATATTCCTTCAGTTGATTATCACTTGGCTTCCTGATAACCATCTTTTGCAGCACTCTCGCATTCCGCAACAGAAATTGTATGAAAGAACAAAAGCTGGTGTCGTTGGAGTCATAACACTCTGGCATCGATATGCTACCAGTAAATGTAACATTTTTTAGATGCAGCGTCAAGCACTTGTAACTCCACTTTTGTGATGTCCAATAGTTTTCTTCGTTGTAATTGCAAAGTTCCGCAACTGTCATTCCAAAGCACTGCATATGAAAAGTTGAAAACAATTAAGGTACAGATTAGAAACTAAGAAGTATTGACATACATAATTGTCCCCGTATTTGTGTCAGACACTCTGACAACATGGCAGGACAAGCATGTCCAATTACTTTTACTAGTTAACCACAGCACACATCGGATACTAAAGTCTCAATTTAGACACACGAGAGGACACGACGGGACAAGTATGGACATGACACCTCGCCTATCTGATTACTTTTCTTAGTGTTTAACCACGGCACGAGTGTCTCGAGCTAGACACAAGTGAAGACATGGCTGAAGGGCTTTGTTTGGTTCTCATTTAGAAATTCATCTCTAAAAGTTTTTACTGTTTCATCATCCATGTTTTTTTTTGGTCTTTAAATGATTTTTCATCATACCTTTCATCTATTTTTCACTTTTTGGATGTATGTAGCAAACCCAGTACCTCTATTCACAACAACGACGAAAATAACAGAACCCATCTAATTTCTAATCATTGGGGGTATGGGCAGGGGATATTTGGAGATCAACCTAACCTTCAACAATATGCACAAAGTGGCTGCTCTCAGAATACCACCGAAACATGCCCTCAAATCAAAGCCGAAAGGAATCAGGGAGAGTAGGCCTAGAGACCCAAATCAATTTTTGTGCTCATTACAATGCTTCATTCATGGCCTAGAGCATCTCAATAATGAGCACCCCAGTACCACTATTCAAAAAGTAAAAATGATTTGTTAAAATGTTAAAAAAAATTGACTAAAGAAGAAAAATTACTCAACCCTATACAAAACTATTATCTCAAAACTACCAACCAAAAGTTTTAACAATTTATTCCAGGGTTATATTAAAGTCTTTGATCAATGAAAGGTAAAAATTGCAGATCAACAAATTCAACCTACTAGACAAAAAGGTATTGCTTACTTTTCAGAACAGTATACATATGAACAGAACTTTTCAGACAGTATACACAGTAAAAGGTCCCCAAAGTATTGATCGCGTTTCAATTTCGTCCCTAATGTATAAATTGCTGATATTTAGTCCCCAATGTTTTGATTTTGTACCAATCAAGTCCTCAAGACTAACTCCGTCAGCCTTATCCGTTAAAAGAGGGGTATTCTCGTCATTTCACCCACACCCAATTTCTGTCAAATAATTTTTTTTTTAAATTTTTAAATAAAGCTTGTTACACCAAATTCCAAAACCCACAGACGAAAAGAAAACAGAGATGGGTTTGAAAATGGGGCTCAATATGCTCCTATTAATGGCAATGGTGGCCACCAACATTATCTCTCTCTACTCTCTCTCCTACTCCTCTCCTTCCTCCAATCCCACCCCTCCACCCTGTAGACACCCCGATTTTGAACCCAGGATGCGCTCGAGCATTCCCGATGATGAAATAGACCAATCATGCATACCTCGAGGCTAAGAACAAGGCTTGAACTCACCGAACCACCCTAAACCATTCTAAACCCTCCTAGAACAACCTTAAACCAACAAAAATGACCAAAATACCCTTCAAACCATCCATAAACCATTCCAAAACAAACCCAAGCCTACACCATCTTCTAGTACATTCAAAACCCTCTTTATTGATATATAATTCATCCCAATCCATTTTGAAATGAGAGAGATGTGTCCGTTTTACCAAAATGACTTGTTTTCCCGATCTTCTGAGGGTAAAATGGTCACGTACTTGGATGTACAAATTATCTTGGGTTCAAACCACTTGGGTTAGAAAGTACACTCGACAAGCTTTCCAACGCTTCAAACCACGCACGAAACGGAGTTCGGTAGCACCCGGGGCGGCTCCGCAAAGTTTTACCTTTTTGAGCAACAGCCTTGAGCGCTCAAGGCCCCAACCTTGAGCGCTCAAACCCTAAAAACAGCCTTGAGCGCTCAAGGCCCCAACCTTGAGCGCTCAAACCCTAAAAACCACCTTGAGCGCTCAAGCCCATGGCTTTGAGCGCTCAACTCTGATCCAGATCAGTTTTCTGCAGAACATTTAATAATAATATTCCACTGCAAGAGGAGCGTCTACCTATGTTTTCTACTGCCTAAATACACTTCCTAGACCCTTGAACATCTCCTCAATCACCCCCCAAAACCCAATTCAAAAATTAAACTCATTTCTCTCCCATTTCTCTCTCTATATAAACCTCCTCCCCCCTCTTGGCTGAATACACACACTCTCACACCCTTCATCAGACCTCTCCACTCTCTCTCATCACTTCAATCACGTTTTAGCCTCTCTCTCCTCCATAGCCACCATCCTCCATCATCTTCAACCTCCAAAACACCCAAAAACCTTCTAAAAAAAAGGCCTACAATACATGGGTCTTTGAGAAACCAACTACAACAGCCCCTCTCTACTGTAATCATCCATCAATTGCAGCTCCATCATCCAAAATCCAGTAAACCCACTTGATCATGCCAAAAATGGTCATTTGAGCCCAAATACACCCCCATCCACTCAATCCATCATCCAATCAACCCTACACTCACACTCCTCTGTCCAAAATACCTCAAATCAAGCCTATATTCTAAGCCACTACTCAATCATCCATCAAAACCCCAAATTCAAGCCTTGATCAAGCCAAAAGGTAGAAAATCATGTGAGAAATCACTGTTTTGGTCTTGCTGAGGGAGACCAGTGGGCTCATTCAAGTTCCTCATACTTGAAATGAGCCTACAAGGTCTGAAAAGTATCAAGAAAAGCATTTTATTTTGGTAGGATTGAGCGCTCAAGCCCAAGGCTTTGAGCGCTCAATCTGTTTTCTAACAGCTTACAAATCTTGTTCTGAGCAAACCATAATCATTGATTTGGGGTGGTTTGATCATCCAAAGTCATAAAATAGCAGAATTTGGCGATCTGGGAAGGGCTTGAGCGCTCAAGGCCTTAACCTTGAGCGCTCAAACCCCAACAGAAAGTCAGTCACAGTGTTTCAGCCATAACTTTTTACTCCGAACTCCGTTTTCAACGTATTATATATCAAAACGTAGGTAATTTGAAGGGCTACAACTTTGTAGTTTTATGTTTTTCTCATTTCTATATCAAAACCCTCCAAAACATGAAAATATTGTCGGAAAGATAAATAATTTTGTTCAAAATGGTGTTTTAAGTCCTATTTCTCTCTTTCATTGTCATTTTCTTTGTTTATATCATTCCACCATCGCATTGTACATTGCATACGCATCCACAATCACTTTGTTCATATTTGAATACTTGTTTATGTGTTTTCCCATTCCCGTACTCCCCGTTATTCGCTCACCATAAAGTGTTTGATAAGTGTTTGATCTCATAACGAAGCTGCAAAAGGGTGTAATTACACAGAAGCCAGGAACTGGTTTGAGCGCTCAATCCCTATTCTGGGATCCAGTTTGTGAAACAGTCAAATTAAGTCACATGTTCATAATTTCTGGAATTGTTGTATGTTTTCTGTAATTTCTCATTTACTGTGAATATTTGTGGCAATTTCATTTGTTATCATCATCACCATTCATGTCAATCATCAAGCACAAGCATCCACTTTAGACATACATTTTATGTTTTTATTGTTTATGTAATTCCCATCCCCGATTCCCCATGTACATGAATAAATTGAATTTCAAATATTTCCAAAACCCCACAAAATGTTGAGTAGAGACCGGTTCACGGACCGGGCGAGAGGGGTGCCGTAAAACCCTTCCCCTCTCGTAACCAAACCCCCGAATCCGAGAAATCTTTGGTTTCACGATGGCTAGTAAAATCTTTTTCAACGGGCAATGAGTCATATTTTTATCGGTTTCTCGGGTTCGGACCTAAAATCCGGGTGGCGACTCAAACAATCACAATCTTTTCGAACGCGAACCGCGCCGAATCTCAGTGGGCCGTCCACACACCCCCTCCCCTCCAGTCCCAGAATACAAAGTCAAGGACACCTCCCAGGCCGACTTCGGCCACCTCAAAATCGAACTCGCCGAGGTCGAAATGTGGACTCATGGCTTGCCGTGCCGAGTTTGGCCCATCTCAGCCGCTCAAGGGGGTCCGCATAACCGGCTCCCTCCACATGACCATCCAAACAGCCATCCTCATCGAAATCCTAACCGTGCTTGGAGCGGTGGTGCCATGCAACATCTTCTCCACATAGGACTCCGACGCCGTCTTCGCGTGGAAGGTTGAAACCCTCCAGGAAAGGATTGGACTAAGACTTGTTTTTAACTTTACTGTTATTTTTGTTTGGTCATCTTCGTACTTATCAGTCTGCTAAAGTTGAGTTTAGTGAAGTACATAGCTTCATTTGGTACCAATCAGAAATTGGGTGTTTCGATAAATATATAGGTAAGCTTCTCCTCCGGACCTCCATGATCCGAACATTTTTTTGACGATCCGAGCCGTCCAATGTGTTCAGAAGGTATTTTCAAGGGTCCACGCGGAAAATCTTCAAAAACAAATACCGGGAAGGGCTTGATCCAAGCAGTTTTCGCAAAAAATTTATATTTACAGTTTTTGCGAAAACTGCTTGGATCAAGCTCTTCCAAGTATTTTTTTTTGAAGATTTCCGCGTGGACCCTTGAAAACACCTTCGAACACATTGGACGGCTCGGATTTTCCAAAAATAATTTGCAACACAAAAAAATCACTTGTTTCTTATTCTCGGGAGGGTTTGGACTAGAAAATTTCCGTATATATATATATATATATATATATATATATGGAACCCCTTCACATCCAAACCCCTTTTTACGGACCTAACGTCCAGGACCTCCACCTTCCCAATATTTTTTTGAAAATCCGAACCGTTAGATGTGTTTAAAACGTGTTTTTAAGGTCCAACGCGAAGATTTGGCAAAAAAATACCCGGAAGAAGGGCTTGATCGGGCGATTTTTTTCACAAAAACGCTATAAAAAAATGTGATTTTTGAAAAATTGCCCCTCGAGGGTCTACGCGGGAAATCTTCAAAAAAATACCGGGAAGGGCTTGATCAAGCGGTTTTCATAAAAAGCGTAAATATAAAGTTTTTGAAAAACGCTGGATCAAGCCCTTCCGTTTTTTTGAAGATTTCTCGTAGACCCTTGAAAACACTTTTTCGAACACATTAGACGGATCGGATCGTCAAAAAAATGTTTGGATCATGGGGTCCGGAACGGGAATCCCGATTTATATATATACGGAGAGGATTAGTGGGACTCCGCATTTTAATAAAATGCGGACCTCCCTCTCTCGGCCATTTTGCGGCCAAATGGTCGGGATCGAACCGTTGGATGTGTTTAAAATGTGTTTTTAAGGGCCAACGCGAAGATTTGCAAAAAAATGACCAGGGAAGGGCTTCATCCGAGCAGTTTTCATAACAAACCGTAGGATAAATATTTCATGAAAACTGCTCGGATGAAGCCCTTCCCGGTCATATTTTTTGCCGAATCTTCGCGTAGGCCCTTGAAAACACATTTTAAACACATCCAACGGTTCGGATCCCGACCATTTGGCTGGGAGAGGGAAGGTCCGCATTTTATAAAATGCGGGAGTCCTGACCGGATCCTCTCCCTATATATATATATATATATCAGAACTTGGGTGTGGGTGAAATGACGAGGATGCCCCGCATTTTAACGGATGACGGAGTTAGTGTTGCGGACTTGATTGGTATAAAATTGAAACGTTAGGGACTAAATGTCAGAAATTTATACATTGGGGACGAAATTGAGACGCAGTCAATACTTTGGGGACCAAAAAGGTAAATAAGCCATTTTACCAGCATAATGTACATAAACTAGCATTTGCGCACCTAAAGCCACTAACGAATAAAGTTTGAAGCCAATTTGAATCAACATATATCTATTTATTGTGTCATGTGTCCATGACCCATTCTTTTAAAAGTTGTCGTGTTCCATGTCATGGTAGGAGTGAGCATTGTATCGTGTCGTATCGTGTTTGAGTCGTAGCCTTTTGAGGTTCGAGCCAAAATACTTGTTAACTTTAAAGTGTCATATATCGTGATACTAAACCGACCTGCTTAAAACGGTGTCATGTAAGGGTTGAAACTATTAACCCTTTTAGTTAAAATATTTAAAAATAATATATATGAATTTTTATAAATAATATATACAAGACTTTATACACATAAAAGTGTTACACATGCACAATCGGTTAAACGCATAAAAAAATGAATGAATTATCACTGGTATCATAATCATACAAAATACAAATTCAACCAAACAAATTAACTAACAATATGACATTAGAAAATGCCTTAAGCCACAACTAGACATCAGAATCAAAATAGATTCAGTACCTTTTTATGATTTTTATCTAAAATACTAAAAAAAACACCCATAAGGCCACAACTATGACATAAGCTTCAATAGAGATTCTAAACTACTCCTACAAGACTAATACTAAAACAATAGGCATAATGTTGTATCGGGTCATGTCACTCGGGTTAACGAGTCAACACAAAAAATAAGACAGTTATCAGTGTCCTCGTCGAGCTACAGTAGTCCAACCCGTATTCGTCAAAAAATAAGACAGTTATCAGTGTTCTTGTTGAGCTACGCTAATCCAACCCATATTCGTCCCATTTACTTGTTGTGCGGTTGGGTCGTGTTATATTCGTGTTTAGTATCAAAAAGTAGTCGACCCAAACCCTCTAACTTCGTGTTAGGTTCTAGTCGTGCCCAAAATTTTACTACAGTGTCTGTCATTATATTTCAGCAGTTCTTGTTGAAATGATGCAAATGAATACTTCATAGGTCATTTACAACGATATTAGGTGAAGGCAAAAACATAAAAGCGAAGTTGTTTATTCAAGATAATGACTTGCAATCTCGAGAAATGGTACATTAGTCACTTCCAATAGAGAGGCGCCCACACAAAGTTTAGTAGCCACCAATTAGTAATCCTAGTATTATATATGACAAAGAAAGATAGATTACAAAAGCATATCTAACCATTGTAATCAAGAAATTTTTTTCCACATCTTTGCAAGATAATCTGAAAAAAATATGGAAAGGGCTCCGAGTAAACGCACCTTAGATGAGCAAAAAGAGTCAAAAGACAAATTCACGATCAACGTCTCCAAATTAGATGTTTTTTGCAACATGCTTGCTATCCCAGGGAAGACATATTTATTGATCTGTGTATCTAGTGTTAAACATTTGCAATTTAAGACTGAACTACTGGAGCCTTTTGCTTCCATAATTGAAAGCGCCTGCAAAAGATTCAGAAGGTCAACAAGAGGATAAGACCATTACAATATTTAATAGATCTTACATCTTTCAAAATTTCTAATATAAAAAGAGATGTGGCTCTTGTATTTAAACCAGGTTCACTAAATATATTTGATTGAAATTTACAAGCTCAGACACCTTGAAACATGGACATGGCCTCCCTCCTTCCCTCCCCACATGACCAAAACTCCATGTACCTAGAGTAAGATTCTTCACATGAAAAAGACTTGCAAGAAGTCCTCCTACAATATTTTGAATCCTTTCGTAATCATTAGCCGAATCTTGCGAAAAACAGAAAGAGTAGCCGTTGAGGACGGCATCAACCAGTGATGATACGTTCACAAATCAACAACTACTCCCTAAACAACCAAATGTCTCCAGCGATGAGAGATAAGGAGCTGAAATTTTTAACACATCGTCAATTACAGCCCAACCATACGAAATATCTCTCAGGATTAATTTCTTCACACAAGAATTTATTGATAGCCAAACAACTAAAACCTTCACAACGATCCAATTCCAATATCTCCAACACAGGACTACCCAATAATATCCTTTCCGTCACATCATTACTCAACTTCAGATACCCAATTGACAATTTCTTTAGTGAAAACCAGGCAACAATTCCTTTAGGAATAACCCTACACCATGAAAATTGCAATTCTTTGAACCAAGAATTTTCATACAAAAGCTGTGGCAACTCGTAAAGTTCATTGTCGTCCAAATTGGAGTCGGCAGGGGGGAGTTCAAGGTAAAGCTCCTCAACGCCCTTTCCTGCTGTGAATCAAGTCCACGAATTGACTTTCGAGGCGGTTCGAATTCTAAATCAACCCCGAATTTCTTGAGCTTGCAGTTATAAAAATAAAAAAATAAAATACTAGCATTTTGTCAACAATGGCAGTGAATTCATTATTCCTTGCAATTTTTGAATCCTTGTCATCGGAATTTTTGAAAACAAAATTCTAAATAAGTTTAATGTTTGGTAGTGTTAATGCCAAAACTGTATTGTGCCAAAACTGAAGTGCATGAAATGCTTGTACTCATGTGTAAAGTACAAGCTCTTTATGCATTGGAATTTTGGCACAATCAAAAACAGTTTTGGCATTATCACTACCCATTTAAAAGTCAAATTAATTAAAACAGAGCTAATTCAGAATTTAAAACAAAGCTATTAGTGATTAGGGAGAATAATAAATCAAATATATTTGCCTATCTGTCTCTATTTACATGCATGTCGGTAAGAAAATACGATCTTCAATTTTTTTCCCCGATTGCCCTACATAGCACGGGTCTACGGGATCATGTTAGTTTGGTGTAACTAAAGTTGATGATGAGGTCCACAAAAAATTTCTATTTCTATTGTGTGGAGATTGTCGAGCAGAAAATTGTTCATTGCCCTTGGAACGCTGCCACGTGGATTCTCCTTTTCCTACACATTGTGGTGGAGTTCAAAATAAAGCTTATGGATCCCATCACAACTTATAGTGTCTGAAACACTACGTGACGGTGCTCCATGACATTGAATAATTTCTTCCAAACTAAGGGCCCGCTTCTTAGGGGAGAAAGAAGGATACATAAGGGAAGAAGGGTATTTGGTTGGGAGAAGGAAAATGGAAGAGCTCATCCTTTTGGAGGGGTCTTACCTAACACCACTCCTTACCCTGTGGGCATGTTTGATTGTCCCCATTAGAATGGGAATTAGGATTAGGGGGAACATGGGGTCTCCTATGTTTCCTTTTTATTAATATATAGTTCGGTGTTTGATGCGCACGGTATTAAGAAAGGAACTGAATAACTCCGGATTATTTCATGAAATAGTGCCCCACAAGGGATGTACTAACTAATACCACCTGGAGGGTGGTATGACCTTGCCCCGCCTATCCGGATTAGGTTCTCTACGCATCTAACGTTAAAAAAATTAATCCATTATCTCGTGGACCACACTTGTCTCCTCTATCATCATCATTATCCCATCTTTATCCCACTTTAACCAAACATAGTACCAATATTCCTAGTATTTATATAATCTCATCTACTATCCCATGGACGGTGGACCACGCTTGTTTCATCTATCCTCGTCATTAATCCCACCTTATCAAATCCCTTCTAAAAATAATTTGACAATCAAACGAGTTGTATTATTCAATTTATGTGTTCTAGTCTTGCTTCCTTCATTTGACATAGAGCATCAATAATGCAGAATAGTGTTCTACCCTACAACTATATTTGGATGACCAGAATCTTGAGTAGGAAAATATGAAGATGAATACGGAGAATCAAATTTCTAGGATTTTGTTGAGTAGGATTTAATACCAAAGTAATTTCCTTACAGTGCTTCAGTTAGTTATGTAATTTTATGCATGAAATAATTAGGGTAATTGATATTCACACCCCCAAAATTGTTATCCACACCCTCTTTTTGTCTTTTAGTGAAATTTTTACACATGAAAATTGCACTAGAAGACAAAAAAAGGGGGTGTGGATAACAATTTGGGGGGTGTGGAAATCACTCTCCATAATTAATTGGGAAATTTATCAAAATCTAGGAGTCGTATTCCTATTCTTGTCTCTTCCAAACATCGAAATTATAGAAATATGACATCACATTCTTATTCTTGTCTCTTTCAAATGTCAAAATCATGGAAATAAGGGATCACCTTCTCATTCCTAACTGAGCCTACGTGCGCTCAATTTTTTCACTAACATAAATAGATTTGGCACAATCATTTTCCTGACTTCTTTTTCTTATTCTTTTTCTTTTTGGGGAGTGAAAGTCTTTATTGATGTGACAATCCCTCATGTTATGCAAAATAGAACCAATTGCGGCCAAATTTGATGATCCAAGCTGTTTATTTCATAAACCATGATGTTGCAAAAAATGTGGTCAATTGAACATTAGCATCTATCCAGGCAAGGCATATATGACACAAGAGAAAGAGAATTGAATGTCCTTTGTAGACAAATATTATTTGATTGATCGAATTAATTTTTGGCATGAATAATAAATACAGCGACATCCTATAAAATGAACAGCATGGATTGTCAAAAGAGATCATATAAGTCCAATTTTGTGTCACATAATGAATAATTACTTCAAGAAAAGGGGAAAAAAAAAGGGGATCTTCATTCCAAGTATTTTGTTAATTTAAATGTCGTCTTTACCTTTCGTCTATACATATATATAAACACACACACACACACAAATAAATAAATAAATAAACTTCTAATAAGAGACCCTTATTTAAGTTTCCATGCGGACCTAGGGGTATTTTTGACTTTCTGGACCAAATTTTGACGCTCCGAACTGCTCAATGTTTTAAAACGTGTTATATAAGAGCCCCCTAAATGAAGCTCCAAAAAAAAATACTCAGAAGGGCTTGATCTGATCAGTTTTCGATAAAAACAGTACATACATAATTTTTATCGAAAACTGATCGGAACAAGCCTTTTTGGGTTTTTTTTTTTTTTTTTGGGAGATTCCTCATGGGGGGCTTTAAAAACACATTTTAAAAACATTGAGCAGTTCGGATTGTCAAAATTAGGTTCGAAAAGTCGAAAAATACCCCTAGGTCCGCATGGAAACTTAAATAAGGGTCCCTTATTGGAAGGGGCTCATATTTACACACACCACTTTTAGTGAGGGATCCCACACTGTGCTTAAAGTGTGGGAGTCACCAAATTCTTAGCTTTCCTAGTCAAATTTTGACGATCTGAACCATTCAATGAGTTTAAAACGTGTTTTTAAGGGTCCACGCAATGAATAAAAAAAAAATGACCGGGAAGGGCTTGATCTGAGCAGTTTTCGATAAAATTGTACATACAAGCACCGTTTGATAACCCGACTCGCAAGGATGGGATTCGTAAGGTGATGGGATTAGGATGGGTTTCGTAATACTAGGGATTATCAATACCCCCTCTAATTTCAAGTTTTTTTGTTTGATTTTCAAAGTATTAGGTATTGGGATTGTACTATTAGTCCCAACCTCATGTTTGTTTACAAATGTGAGGTTGGGATTCATATATTAAATTGACAACTTTTTCCTTGAATGTCTTCCTATTGGTTAACAAAAAAAAAATTATTTTTTTGGAATGGCTAAAGAAATTTGGTAACAATACATCAATGTAGGTAAGTAACAAGTCAAATTGGAAATTAAAATGAAAAAGAGACAAGTCACATAGTTCTCTACGATAATAAAAAATTCCAACTCACGCAAATAGAATACCAGTAGCAAAGCCTTACAAATTTCAAAGTCAACTTCGTAATTAAAAAGTACAAGCCAACAGGAATAGAATCATAATTAAAAAAAGTAGATCGTTAATATGCGTTTTTTTTTCTTATATAACTTGGATACTTTCGCCATTTGATGTTCTAACAAAGGATAGTTTCTTACTTTTGCAAGGGCAATGTTTGGATTGGACTACCAATACCATTTGTGAGAGGGTATTGCTAATACCCCTTATAGGCCGGATTGGTAGTCCCTATTGACTCATAGTCCAAACCCTTTTTTGATTACCAAACAAAGTATTAGTAGTCCCATGGGATTTGTAGTCCAATCCCAAGTGCTAATATGGTTATCAAATAGGGCCATAAAGTTTTTGGTAGATATATACCACCGACATGTTGTTTGCCCCCAACTTATATACTACTGTACAATGGGTTCGTTTGGAAGCGCTATTTGCACCCACCATCTCTTTTGAGTACCACCGTCTGCCTCTGGTTGGAAAGGAGAGAACCACCATCAAGGTTTTCTAAACATGATCTCTCATATACGGAAATTCGATTTCTTGCAGATAGATTATCTACCTGACGCAGTGGAATTAATACATCCTCTATGCAAACTATTTCTTCAAAGCCCACCCGAAAAACTTAAACCCCTAAATTTCTGGCATCCTCTCAAAGATTCAAGATGATATCTGTTTGCGAGGCCAAAAGACGAGGAAATTTTCTTACAGGGCGTTTTCAATTGATTGATAACCCTAGGGTAAGTTCACCTTTTGCAGTAGATTTTACATACATACGAGTGCAAATGCATGTGTTTATCTTCTCCGATTTTTTCCTTGCCATGCTCTCTCTCCTGCGGTTTCATTGAATGCAAATTATTGTAGCTATCGCAAAGGGGGTTCTTGTTAGGGTTTCCGATTGTGTTCTTCGTGTGTGATTTTAGATATAACTCAACAATTCTCCAACGTCTGCATGTGTTTAATTTTGTGCTTATTTAACTCAATAATTTTGGTAAGTTCTACTCTTGTAGTAGATATTTTTTTCAACAACTCCCCTCCCTTCCCCACCCCCAAAGTGACAACAGCTACATATATGTCCCACTGCCCTAAATTTGTTATCTATAGAATGAGATGCTTCATAGTTAAGCATTCAACTAAAGTCAAGGTATGAATCCACTTATTGGCAAGGGATACAAGACAAACATTTATAGCTCAAAAAAAATCCCCTTTCAGTGACATCTTGGTGTAATCAATTGAACTTCTTTACGGGAGCTATCCATGCTGTAGACTAATGGTTTATGCTATAACCTTAGAACTTAAGAAACCTACAGAACATTGATGACTTGAAGAGCAAACCGAAATGTTCTACTCCAAAATTCTCGTCTGGTAAGAAAGTAAGAAACTACGAAATTATTTGATGCCTGAAAAATTGTGTAAATCATGCAACATCAGTTTTGTTGGCAAAGCACCGTAAATATGTGTTGGGCCGGTGTCCCCTGGAAAGAAATGCAATAGTAATACATTATCATAGAGAGAATGAAATACAAACCTCAAGCACCCAAGTGCCTAGCGTAAGATTCTTCACATGACGAAGACCTGCAAGAATCCCTCCTACAATATTTTGAATCCTTTCATAATCATTAGCCCAATCTTCATCAGATATCCTGGCAAAGTTGAAGACAGCATCAACCAATGATGATACGTTCATCAATCGACAACCCCTCCCTGTTACCCCTCCCAAGGAGCCAAAATTTCCTAATAAATAACCAGTAATCTCCAACGATGGCAGATAAGGAGCCGAAATTTCCAACACGTTGTCAACTTCATCCCAGCTGTACTGAAAATCTAAGATCACTTTCTTCACACGTGAATTAGTGACAGCCAAACGGCTAAAACCTATACATTTAACCAATTTCAATATCTCCAACACAGGACTACCGGCTAATATCCTTTCAATCGCATCATTAGTCAACACCACACCCCCAATTGTCAAGTTCTTCAGCGAACACCAGGCAACATTCCCTTTAGGAATAACCTTACAACATAAAAATTGCAATTTTATGAAACAAGAATTGTCATACAAAAGCTGCGGCAACTCGAAATCTCCCATCCCATAATAGAATCCAAGGTGAAGCTCCTCGACTTCCTTCCCTACTGCGAATCGAGTCCACGTATTAACCTTTGAAGCCAAGTATGACTCGTATTCAAACCAAACCCCGAATTTCTTGAGCTTGGAAGGCTTGGAAAAAAAGAGGGTTTTGTCCACAAATGTAGCGAAGCCGGTTTTCGCTGCAACTAAGTTGTCCTCGTCGTCGGAATCATCGAGATCAATGATCGAAACACTGGAACGGAAAACGAGGGAAGGGAGGAAGGTCCAAAGGAACTGCCATCGTTTCGACAAAACTCCGGTTTTGACGGCGTCTTCGATTGGCAATAGGGAGAGAACGTGAACGAGTACAGATTCATGACACTCACTAATTCGGTCGACGGCGGTGGTCCCAGCGTTACTGATTTCCGTTGCGCGACTCATCATCGTCCGTTTAGGCCGCGTGCTGGTCGGATTTGGAGCTCACCCGTCACCCGGGCGTATTAGATCGGGTCGGTGAAAGGCTCACCCGAATTCGAACCGAACAAATCGGGTTACTCGGTTTTCGGTCGGGTAATTCGAGTGGGCTGTTCCTGGTTCAGGCCAGAAATTCGAAAAACTTCATCTCTCGTCTGCATCTGTTGGAGCTGGGGTTAAAGTTCATGGCAGTCTCCTGGGTTTCCCTAGAGTCAATTGTAATTCAAATCCAGCCAGCTATAAAGCTGTGCGCCTTGGGGGGAGATAGCAAGTGGAAAGCATCATTACACTGTGTGTAAAACATAGCTCTACACGCAACAAATCAAAAGGGAAAACGTCCAAAAAAGGGGCTGTCCCTCATTTACTTCTGCCACAGCAGTCCACTCGGTGGCCTCAAAAAAGACTTTAGGAGTCTTTTGGTAAAACAGTGTAGAACTAGTTTTTTCAATTTTTTTGTTGTCTTTTTTACATAATTTTTTTTTTTTGCATTTGTTAGTTTCACGTCAAGTTTTCGTGGTTTATGAATTTGTTTCGACGAAACGAATCCAACAAATATAAAATTATGGTCAAAACTAATATTTTTTTTAATAAAACCGAAAATAATTCAAAATAAACCAGTTTATCGGTTTAATTTTAGGTTTTATTAAAAAAAATTAGTTTCGACCATAATTTTATGTTCTATTAATTCGTCTCGTCGAGACGAATCCATAAAACACAAAAACTTGACGTGAAACAAACAAAAGCAATAAAAAAAGAATAAAGAGAGCTAAAAAAACCTTTTTTTTTTTTTTTTTTGCCATAGGAGGTCTTAACCGATGGTTAAAGCGGGGCCATTTAGAGCATCTTCATCAGGCAAAACAAAAATTGGACCAAATTTAACATCAAAAACACATTTTATAAATTAACAAATCACTTTTTTAAAAACTCACAAAGTCATACTATATATTCTAACTTCACTATATTAAACTATTCTTCTTTTCTACTCGTACTCCCCCACCCAAAAAAAAAAAAACACTACTGACTACTCTTAACTATTAAGGAGGTGTTCTACTAACAAAAAACTGTTTTTTCCAAAACCGAAATTGGTCATTCTCTCACAACACATCACATAAAAAATTGTGAAAAATCAATTTTCTCAAAAAACTGGATTAGTGGAACACCCCCTAAATACAAAAGTAATAAAAAAAACACACTTTCCATTCAGAATTAAAAAGTAATAAAAAAATTTAGAGATTCATATTGAAAGATATAAAGTATTATAAACAATTAAAATTGGCATGAGTTTTAAAAATGAATATCTAATTTGGGACGGAAGAAGTATGAGAGAGAAATTATTGTGTCGTGTGCAAAGCTACCATTTGCATTGAAACTATAAGTCACATAAATGTGATATGACTACACCTCCGTATGCAAGTACTCCTCCGTCCCAAGTATGGGCAGTCGTGCTATGTCTATGGAGTAGGAGTACTTTTTAAGGGTCTTGCCGAATATAACAAGCATCCAAACAAACAAAGAAAGTACATATTTTAATGTTATTTTTGTATTTTTTAATACATTCTATGTATTTTTTAATACATTTAATATATATTTATACTTTTTCGAAATATTTTAATACATTTTTTAATCTTAACGTGTGTTTATTGATCACACGTAAGCATTTTTCATTTCTTAATTGGGTCGTGCTAATTTGTGTTCAATGGACACATAATAAATACACAAACATAACAAAAAAAATACACTCTAATATACATTTTACACTTTTTAATACACTTTCACATATTTCGATACACTTTTTTACATATTTCAATACATTTTTTTAACATCAGCGTGTGCCTAATTTATATTTTTTAATCTTTTTTTAATAAAACTAATTAAGACGTATCAAATAATAATCATATTGGATGTAAAAAAAATTATATATACTAGAAGATATAAATAATTTTTAAAGAGGTTCTAAATAGTGAAAAAGGGGGCAACAAGACAGATGGATTATCATATACTGAATACACATTGGTTGGATCGGTTTATCCGGATTAAGAATCCTAAAACCCGTGGTCCGAACTGAAAACTGAGTGTTTGTTCTGATTCCTCCTGAGGCCTCGTTTGTTTGGCCGGAGATAAATGGATGGGATATGAAATTCCATGGGATATGGGTGGGATATGAAATCCTTGGGATATTGCTTAGGATATCAATGGATGGGAAAATTCATATCCGGTGTTTGTGTTCGACGGGATAGTGCTCGGGATATCCGGTTTTTTGCACTAAAAACTCCAAATCCCATCCAAATCCCACCCCCCATGGGATTTTATATCCCGTACGGATGAGGATATTAATTGGCTAGGGAAACCAAATCCCATCCCAAATAATGTTACCAAATAATGAATTTTGGGACCCACGTCCAAATCCAAATCTCATCTCACCCCATATCTTCCCCAAAAATGCTACTTGTACAACCATTTCGGCTCCAACCATTTACAACCTCCTCACATACACGTGGGGCCTACGTCTACAATTGTGTGTGGGCTCCACATGTATGTGAGGAGGTTGTAAATAGTTGGAGCCAAAATGGTTGTACATATAGCATGATTCTATCTTCCCTAACAAACAAGGCCTGAAGTCCTATAAATTCAATGACCAAATTAAAACTCAGGATCCGAGGAGTATGACTTATCTCTTGTTGCTAGTGATTTTTAATTATTATTTTTTTGCCAAATATCTGAACTTTTCAGATTCGTAGCAAATCTAATCTATCTAAAAGTAAAAAGAGATACAGATCAAATTTTTTTCATGTAGATTTGACGATATTCATAATGGGACCGGTTTCAGGAACACTAGGTATGGGGTTTCGTGTTTTACACGAAGTTAATGCCCGTTATTGAAGCAGCTGAAGTAGATTTATGAATAGATTTGTTACAATTATAGTTGACTATTAGTAGTAATTTTTATCGAATTAAATATCTCTTTTAGTAGTTTAATTTGGTACAAAAATAAATAAATAATTAAATGCGGAAGTATTTTATTTTCTGATGCGAAGGATATTGGAAAGCAACACAATCCAACAAACCAATAATGTAAAATTCTAAAGTATAAAATTTTTCATTTTTTTTTATCGAATTAAAGATCTCTATGAATAGTTTAATTTGGTACAAAAATAAATAAAAAATTATATGCAGAAGTACTTTATTTTCTGATTCGAAGGATATTGGAAAGCAACTTAACAAACCAACAATGTAAAATTCTAAGTATAAATTTTTTCTATTTTTTGTATCGAATTAAATCTCTCTATTAGTAGTATAATTTTGTGAGAATCAAAATTTATAATTATGCGCGAAAATACTTTATTTTTTGGTCCAAAGGAATTTCTTGACATGTGTAGTAAAGACAATTAGGGGCTAAAGAGCAAAAAAATAAAGCCTGGGAGGTAAATATGGAAAATGGGAAAAATCGCTTTAAAAGATAGGACTGCCCAATGTAAAAACTTAAAATAACAATAAGGACAACTGCTAGTATCTCCAATTGAAGGATAAAATCGAAAAAATTGGCAAAAAAGTGGTAAGCCATTGAATTGGCTATTCTCTCTATATTGGCCTTTGGTCATGCTACTATATAAAAAAATGCAATTTTTTTTGAAAGTCAAGGCTAATAATCCAAGCCGTTCAATTTGTTTAAAATATGTTTTTAAGGGTATTCGTAAAAAATAAACTCATTCGTATATTGGCAAGGGCTCGGTCCAAATAATACTGAAAACACCAGTTCCTGTCAAGTTTTTTGACAAACTGTTGTGATCAAGCACTTATCAATACTTTGAACTAAATTTTTACACGATTTCCTATTTTATCCATTTAAATGAAGTGTACAGTTTGAATCATCACAATATAACCCGGAACAAAAGTGTGTATTTTTTATGTGTCTTCGGAACTGGCCCCGTTCATACTATGTATAATATAGGAGTAAGTTATGGTGTCCGAATTGGAATGGGGTGCCGGTGTGTGTCTTGCAGTGCACATCCGGACATTCTCAAAATGTTTTGAACAACCTAGATTTAAAAACAACTTTACTCTCTCATAGAAAAGTTTCTTTTAAATCCAAACCGCCAATTGTGGAGATGAACAGTTCGAATATGCACTACAAGACTTACACTAGCGCCCGAGTCCGTTTAAATTGGGCAACTGAATGCCAAGGGCTGAATTCTATGAGATCAAGATCCTTATAGGCACTCGTAGTTTATCGCGAGAGGAGATATCTATGATTCTATCTTGCCTCATAATTTCCTCTGTCCCGATTTTTTTTTCATTTACATTTATAGTGTTAATTTTCAATTGCTCATATTTTTTAAATAATAATACTTTTACAATTTTAAAATTTTTATTTAATATAACTTATCGAGAATTATCAAACAATATCTATGTTAAATATTTATAACATTATACATATGAAAGTATAAATAATTTTTTGTGGTGTCGTGAATAGTGAAAGTAAATAAAAAATCGAAAGTAGACAATAAGAGGGTGTTTGCCGACTTGTTTTCGGCTTTTCCCATTCTCATTTTTTAATTCTCGGTATTTGGTAGACAACACCCAAAACTCATTCATGGAGAACTCGTTTTTCATTTTCAATGTTCCAAGCCAAAACCCCAAAAGAGGTTGGGCGCTACTTTTCCATTTCTCCTTCTAATTTTTGATTTCCCCTCATTTCTACTCTCCCATTTTACCCCTCACCCCTTGTTTTGTACTATAATGATTTTCCCCTCATCGTCCATTGTCGACTGTTCTTGCTTGGAAATCGTTCAAACGACGAATTGCGAGTAAAAATCAGGAACACCTCCTCATCTTTCTTGAAATCCACTCACAGATCTGTTTGAACCGGCCACTTCCTCTGCCTAGCCGCCGCCATCGGAGGTGAGAGGTTCAAAGTCCTGGTCAATAACGGGAACATGGCCAATCTGCATCTCCATCATCAGCTCAAAGTATAAGCGGCCGCCTTATACTATGATCACGCCTAAATGGAGAAAGAAATCCCATTGCAAGCTATCTTCAATTTATTTTTCGGAGTTTTTCTTCCCGCTACTTTTGTTAAGGGTTTGAATTACAAACAAACATGTGCCTAGCTGTATTTTATGCCTTTTCCCATTTAATTTTTGTAATTTATGTTTGTGTAATGTTTCAGTTTTTTTTTTGAACAAAAAACATAAACTTATATTACTATTAGACTAAAAAAAGGGTTTGAATTACAAAACAAACAAACTTATATTTTTGCAATTTCGTCATCTTCCTCCGGCCACAATGACGTTGGAAACCACCAGTTAATCCGCTCGGATATGGCTGAAGGAAGATGCCGAAATGTTTTTTATATGTGTAATGTTGATTACGTATGTTTTTAATTTGTATAATGTTTATAATGTTCATTAATTTGTTGAACTATTTTTTTGGCAATTACTTCCATTTTAATTCCAAAAAAAGAAAAACATTTCAAAATTGGACGGTCGCATTTACAAAAATATTTCCCAATACGACTTTAAAAAATTTGCTAAAACTTTGTACTCTTTTTTAATACCATAATTAATAAACATGGCAAAATTGTAAACAATCAATCAATAACTCATTTTCATCATTGTTCTCTCAAACACTCTTGTTGTTGCAAAATGCATTCTGCACATTTCTCCCAAACACTCTTTCTTGATTCAAAACACATTCTGGTCATAATTTAAAAAGCCAAAAACCCAAAAATTGAAAAATAAAAAGTAGGCTCCAAAACACCGCTAAATTTGGAACGGATGGAGTATAAAATTGGGTATGTAACACCACGTATTGAATAATGTTTCATAAATCCGGCAACTGAAGCCTGAAGGCCTGGGGCTACATTGCAGTATGAGATCAAGACCTAAAAAAAAAGGTCCATTTCCCTCCTTTCTTCTCCATTTTACGGCCATTATTTCCCGCCAAAGAAACAGCCAAAATCTAGGGGTGTTCCACTAACAAAAATCAATTTTTTTCAAAAATCAAGATGATTTATTCTCATAATACATCACATAAAAAATTATGAAAAATCATTTTATTCTAAAAACTGACTTAGTGGAACACCCATAAGCGACTCTTGTACCTCAATAAAAGGGGTTCTGTTTCAAATCGCCAACCCCTCATCTTTCCATCTTATTTTCAGGCGACCATTTTCTGCGAATCAGGTGACATTTGGCTCCGGATCTGCTGTCCCTTGCTTAATCTGCTGCCATGTGGCAGCTTCCCTTCAGCCATCTAACTCTGTTAATTCACAGCCATCTAACTCCCTTTTAACCTCTTTCCACCCCTTTTACTCCATTCCACCTTTTTTTCAATCTGGCGCCAAAACTTTGGAGACTAAAATGTCTCTTTTTGTTTCTCTAGGGTTTATTTGCCCACCTTTTAACACTTCCATATTGAAAAATACAGAGCAATACTGGAGAAACAAAATCTCAGAGGCTGATCAAAACAAAGAAAAAGAAGAAGAAGAATGAAACAAAGCATGGAGAAACAGATCATGGAGATTGAAATCAATGGCTCTTCTTCTCCAATCTCATGTGGGGCTTGTGGCCAGAGCCATTCGATGCATGTAGACCCCCATATATTAAATGGCTCCATAGTCCCACTTTAACTAAACTTAGCTCTTCACCTGCACCCCAGAAAGTTTCCGCACCCAAATCAAATCGGTAGGCAAAGAAACATAGTGCCTAATGCCTATTCCAAATATCCTTTTTGTTGTTCCAAAACAAACAAACAAACAACTTAGAGCATCTCCACTCTTGGACCAAATATTTCACCAAATTTAAATTTGAGTAAAAATCACCCAAAAACCCACTCCACTCCTTCACCAAATCCTTCACCAAATTTGCTCAACACCAAATTTGCTCAAAATTTTCACCAAATTTGATCAACACCAAATCTTTCACCAAATAGGCAACGACTCTATTTGTTCCATTGAAGACTTGTTTCTTGTTTCCGAAGAAGAGGAGGAAGAGGATGAAAAGGAATTGACAAAATGAAAAAGAAAAAAACGAAAAAAAAACTGTTTATGACAAAATGGTGGGAAAGTTTTGGAGCCAAAATGACAAAAAAAAAAAAAAAACAGTTTTTGACAAAATTTTAACTAGAATTTGGTTAAAATGTGGTTTTCCATTGGAAATGGGTGATATCAAATCAAGTTTTTGACCAAATTTTTACTCAAATTTGAGTAAAAATTTGGTGTAGGAGTGGAGATGCTCTTACAAGTTGTTAGAACCTTCGGTTGGCACTTTCAAAACCAACTTTCCCCATACTAGACCAAGAATTGGCAACTAATTTAGACCCTCATCCACTGAGTATAACTCTGATCACTCCCACCGGGTTGGGGTTGCCAGGAGGTCATGAGTTCAAGTCGTGCTAACGACGCCCTCTCAAACTTGGTCCTCCTGTGAAGCAGCTGTGTTCTTGAACTTGGTTCTCTTGCAAACCAGCTGTGGTCTAGTTTTTGGTAGGGCGGTAGTTGCTATGACTCTTTGGTCTCTTTTGGGGTCTATCATGGGTTTGTAGTCTTTATGGTCTCACCTAGGGGAGGGCTTCTATGCCCGGTTGCGCCCTCCTCCAGTCCTCCGTTCTTTTCAATAGGGGAAAAAAAAAAAAAAAAATCCTAGTCACATAACCTCCCCACCTTTTATTCCCCATTCACCAAATAGAGAAAAAAGAAGCCAAAGGACACAAAAGCCACCCCTTTTATTGGTTCAGTCCCAATGTTTTAATTATACTCCTCATCTTCTCTTCTTTTTCTCCTCATTAGATTAGATGATAACCTAACTCATTGGTAGATTTGTGTTTGTAATAACCGTTTTACAATGAAGTTCTTACTCCTTAAAAAAGAAATTGATAAAACTACTCATCATAGGACCTCCCAAATAAGCCTATCAAAAAATCCATTGTGTAATACAGAACCGAAGTAGCAGCAAGTTTGTAGATGAGAATATAGAACCGAAACCAATCTCCCAATAAATGTTGCCGTAGAAAAAGAATTAACCCAATTTCAAAGTTCTTTTTGGAATCTAAAGCCTTAGAATTGAGAAAGAGATTCAATCCTAGCCCTTCAAGTTGCCACGGAAGACAGTTGTGAGAGACACATTTTATAAAACCACTCTCCGTTGCAATATAGGTGATTCTGCATAGTGTCATTATTTAAGAACACCTATAGAATAAACACTGTCAAATTAGAAAAGGTAGATCTACAACAATTCACTTATTTTTCTTTGACCTGAGAGACTAGTATAAGTTAATTATTTATTCATTTAACTTTGACATTGTCGATCAATCAGACATGTAGGGTTATGAGGGTGAGAGTTAATTTATATGAGTACTTAACAAGGAGTCAACCAATCTCAAAGGGAGAAAGTATATTCAAGCAATTTTCATATTAATGTTAGACCAAAAGAAAATTGGCCGATGTCTTTTAGTAAATGTTTTACTAATTTAATCTATGTATACACTGTACTAGAAAAGATTTTTACTTCTTGGAGTCCAACTAGAAAGTGAAAATTAAGAATGTCATTACATGAGGTAGGGTTTTCGACGGTGCTAATTTATCCATGCCTATTAACATATGGGATTATAGTTTTGGTGGAAGGGAATTGATAATCAATTGTTGGACAGTGTATCACTTGTAATTATCTATTTTTAGGGGTTTAATTGCAATGTATTGATGAACATTATTGTGATTGGTGAAAGCTACATAATTATCTCTTGAGTTGATAGTTAATAGAATACATTGGATAAGTGTATCCTATAGATTCAAGATAATAAATAAGTCTTTTATTTGAATTTTCCACTTAATTGCGAACTCTATCGATGTGAGTCTAGACGTTTGACCCAGAATATTCGATTGAATTTTTGAGTGTTTGAAAGAAAAACACCAAAGGAGAATGTTCTTAAAGTTTAATTTCTCAAATTGGATGCATTCCCACGTTTTGCACTATTAATTCAGAACAAAAGAAACACCAATAGGTATTTATGATTATGTATTAATGGTGATTTTGGATATCTAAATATTTTGTAAAAAATATTTTTTCACAAACTAACAGTACATATAACGCTCTCATATAGACATGCATAGACACCCCTCCAAGTAACTTTTGGGAGTTCAATATTATAGTCATGTGATTA
Organism: Vaccinium myrtillus; assembly: GCA_016920895.1. Classification (NCBI taxonomy): domain Eukaryota; kingdom Viridiplantae; phylum Streptophyta; class Magnoliopsida; order Ericales; family Ericaceae; genus Vaccinium; species Vaccinium myrtillus. The sequence continues at coordinate 21,702,814 of CM029275.1, read as the reverse complement.
GCCATTCCATGGAGGAAGTTTATGACTTGCAACCTAATCATAGTGATTATGCCAAAGCTATTTTTGATTTTGATTGTGCCAAAACTCCAATGCATAAAAGGCATGTACATTACCCATAAGTACAAGCATTTTATGCATTCGAGTTTTGGCATTAACATTTGCCATTTTGTTTAAATTAAATTAAAGAACATGACCTCCCTTCCGCATCCCAAACTCGAATGCATAAAATACTTGTATTTATTCATAAAATTGGATGCATTCCCATTGGTATAATTGCAGCCCATACGGAATAATCCATATTCAATACTTGTAACACATCAACATATTATCAGCCACCTGTATTTATTAGGCTGGATATAAAGTTATAATCAAAACATTACCTGCTACATATATGTATCTATCGACAAGAAAATTAACCTTCTTCGCGCGTTTTTTTTTTCATCGTAACCTTCTTGTCCATGGAAGAGAAGGTCTAGCATGAACGATGAGAGTCCGTTAGGTTAGCCAAGATGACTACCCTAAAACCGATTCAAGTACTTTACGCATTGAAGATGTACATGTATATGTATATACAAATCCAAATAATTCTTCTCTTAAAGCTCTTTGGATGGATTTAGGCAAGCCATCCTTGGCTAACAAACAAGACTCTCAATCTTCATACAAGACCTCTCTTCCCTCAATATTCATTAATTTGCTAGCTTTCTGTGTTTTGCTCTACAAATACTCAGGCTACAACCAATGCCTTATATATAGGCAATAAGCAGAAAGAGAATTAGATTCCTATATTCCCCTATATGTCAATATGGCATTAACGGAGGAGTTTTCACTTATATTGAAACCCATATTGAGAAGTTAAGGGATTTAACTTTTAAAGTGGATTTCAAGGATCAACTTGGATAAATGTGGATTTCACTTTGATTATTAAATGAGATTCCAATTATTTTTTGATTGTTAACGGATGTTTTTTTGTTATCGGCCATGGTTAACGGCTTTATTTCAAGTTTTCGACGTTGCTTAATTTATGTTGTTTGGGTTTCGATAACTATAAAAAAGAGTGAATTGTTAAATTTCTTTATGGTAAGGATTGCACTTCATGTATCACGATAAATTAAATCTCTATCTTCCCAAGTCGCATGCTGCGAAAACGGTTTACTATATATTTTTTATCATCTTCACAAAAAGTTATGGGTACACTTTAAAATGTAAAACTAAGCATTATTTCAAACTTATTTAACTAAGAGGACGTAGCAGAAATTGTAGGAGCAAATTTTGATTTTCCACTTTTTCAAAAGCGACTTGGTGTTTGGGAAAAATTTATTACCAAAAGATTTTGAGATTTTAGTGATCTTTTAGAAATTGAAAAACAACCTAAAATCTGATTTTGAAGAATTTGCGTTTGATGTCGGACTTCAGATTTTAGGTTATTTAAAATTAAGTTAACTTTCAGCTATTTTTTTTTACCAGTGTAGATTTTCAACTATTAGCAACAAACGGTGCGCGGCACTGTTCTTCATTTTTAGCACCCCTATCTTTTCAGCAAAATGGCTAAAAGCCACTTGTCACTCCAGTCACATGCATCAACTTTCAGCAAAAGTCGGAAACCATTTGCCTAAAAGTCGGCAAAAAGTCACTTGACTACAAACGGAAACACTATAATCTCACAACATGAAAAATACTTTATCCACTTAGGTCATCCCCAACAACCTCCCTAAATTTTTCTCTAAAAAATGTAGTGAACAGTGAACATTTTTTGTTTTACCAATCTACGTCTCCAACAATTCCTCTCTATTACCCTCCCTAATTTTAATTAAATAATAATTATTGAGAGAGAGAGAGAGAGAGAGAGAGAGAGAGAGAGAGAGAGAGAGAGAGAGAGAGAGAGAATGAACAAATGGGAAAGAGAGAGAGAGAGAATGAACAAATGGGAAAGTGAGAGAGAGAGAGAGAAAAAAGGAGAGAGAGAGAGAATAAAAAAACTGATAAGGTAGTGAACAGTGCCTCCCCAAATGGGGAGGATTTTGGGGAGGTACTGTAGTATTTTTTATATTTATTTTAGGGAGGGATTTAGGGAGGCTCTTGGAGCTTGTTTTTTTGGTTTGGCCAAGTAAAATAGGGATAGGGAGGGGTTTAGGGTAGGGGTGGGCGTCGTGTCGTGTCGAATCATGTTCGTGTCAAAATGACCTGCTTAATTAATCGTGACGAAAAATATGAACCCTAGCCCGACCTGCTAATAATCGTGTCGTGTTCGGGTTGACACTATTATTATTTTTTTTTTGCACAATGAGTTTTTTTTTATTAATCCATAGTAAACATTACAATAGATTAAAGGGACTAGATATCAAAAAGAGTAATTATAGCCAGCGAAAAAAAAATGATGTGTAATTATAGCCCGCCAAAACGATGTGTAGGCTTAAAACCTTAGCCACTATAACAAAACCTTGCAAATTTGAGAACATGGAGAGAATAACTTGATATCAAAGGATAAACTTCAGCTGCAGCAGGATTGAGCTTGAAAACTTTCATGAACAACTTCAAAGCATGAAACGTATGGGTTAATTCGTGTCATTTTTTGGTCGGGTTTGGGTTTACGTGTTGACATGATTAGACGAACAGGTTAATTCGTGTCATTTTCGTGTTATGCGGGTTCAACCCGAACCCGACCTGTTTACTAATCATGTTTTCGGGTCGTGTCATATACGTATTTTGTGTCAGAAATACTCAACACTAACCTGCTAACTTCGTGTCGTGTCATAAATTCCCACCCCTAGTTTAGGGAGCCTCTTGGGGTTGCTCCGCAAAAATAATTATGTGATACGGACGAAGGACTCCATGTACTCGAAAATTACTTCTTTTTTTTTCTTTTTTTTTTTTTTGTAAGAAAACTAGTTTAATTTACTTGAGAACGGATTACAACAAGTAAA